>JAAEAF010000779.1:0-136931 GCA_011037195.1 Triatoma infestans
TTCTTTTAGTTTTCTCTTCAAAATTAGTTTTCTTCTTCCTAGTTACTTCCGGAAGGTCCTCATGTACCACCAAAGCCTGTAACTCTTAAAATCTTTGCAGAATTAAGAATCATTAATTTATGTTGAGGACGAAAGAATGATACTAAGATAGGGTTATTCGCTTTGTCTCTGGATCCTAGGGGGAATGCATAAAAATGTTCAGCGAAAATATCCATCAACATATCGCGACTGAAATCAGAGATTATCACACTCAAATCGCTTGAAGAAGAGTGCCTGATTCCTTTAAAAATCACATTATTTCGACGAGATGCAATTTCCACTTTCTCAATACGAGATTCTGTTTTAATATTATTGCTTTAATGGCCACCAATTCAGCTTTCAACAGAGCATTTTCCTCTTTAAGTGCAACTATATCTTCTCTAAGAGCCGAAAATTCGACCTAGTAGCAAGAGGGGTCAGTTTATCATCTAGTAAACCGGGCATGATTTCTTTTATGAGAGATACTAACTGAGAAGAATCGATTTTTTGCATTGTTGCGTCTGTTAAAGAGATTTGTTTAGATCGAGGTACAGAAACTCCAGGAGAGCTTCTCTGTCGTTTTGAACCACCAGACAGAGATTCAGACATAAACAAGCAACAGTTAAACAAATTAATAATTATTCAAATTAAACAATGAATAGCGTTTTAAATAAATTTGAAATTGTGTTTTTCAGTTATAAATGAAAAGAAAAAGAAGAAGAACAGTAAAACATTCACATCAATGGCAAGCAAAATTTAATGTAGAGAAGATACGAGTAATGAATACAAATAAAAAGTCAATAAAACAAGATGAGTTTACTAAACAAGATCTGTCCACTGGCAAGACGGAAGTAAATATTTTCAAGCTCCACTATGAAATCTTCTTTAGCATAAAGAGCAAGTTTATCTATGATTTAGTATAGACGCTGCCCCACCAACACTTTCAACTTCTGTACTAAATAATTAAACAATTTAGTTTTTAATTAATATCTCAAAAACTAATCGATAGATTTAACTCAAATTTTAATAACCAATAGAATGCACAATAATCTCTGTGTATATCAAAATTGTGAATTTTAGTCCTCTAGAATCCACTCAATTAGGAAAAAAAGAAAGAGCCGATCTTTACACGACCAAACCAAATAGTAAACTCATCCCGTAAGTAATGAATATCTAGCAATTGAAAACACCCGCAATCTAGCAATTAAATGTTAGGTATTTGTCTACAATGCTGGGACAGGAATATAGCAAAAGTCTTTCAGGCTTCCCTGGAAGTGGCAATTTTCATGCAAGACACTTAGGTCTTCTGGTTGAGAACGTATCACTAGTTTGTTACAAACCGATATTTCGCCATTCTGCAATAGGCTTCTTCAGGGTACCAGCGATATTTTCCGTGATAGTCTGCTTTAAGTCTGTGTTACCACACTGTTTATCAAGACATCCTGATGATGGGCAAACGCCCGAAACCTGGTCACAAAATGAAGCAGGTTATCAAGGAAAATATCTCTCTTTTCCAGTTTTTCGGACCCAGCCACAATAAATTCAGCATAGTTTTGACTCCCCCTCAGGTCAACTCTGAAGAAACCAACTGCAATAGGGGCAGCGATAAATCGGTTTATAATAAACCACTGACCTACTTATAACCCGAAGACCTAGGTGTTTTACAACACTGGAAGTGCTCACTACAATAGCAGAGGTAAAAGTAGCATTACATGTCCCACAAACACAGTCAATAAAAAAACTTCTTTGCCCAGGGTCACTGATCATCTTCAGATGACCGTTACAATTGGGGAAAAACATTAGTTTCTCAAAAACCACAGTCGCGAAGGCTTAGGAACTACTTATTTTGCGAAATGGAAGTTGTATTCTAAAACTCTTGCACATCAATATCTGTACACATTATATTTAGTTGTAAAGTGTACCATATATAAGTGAAAGTTGATGTCTGTGTGTGAAAGAGAGAGAGAGAGAGCGAGAGGATAACAGCGTCAGTTGTACTCTCGTATTACTTGTTATACCTAGGAAATGACAATGATCTTGAAGAAATGGCAATTCCACATCTTCTAAGACAGTATACTATCATGAAGCAAAGATTTGTGGATTACGCAATCCTTGCAAGATTATTCTAGCCTAAGTACACGTACAGTATGTCAAACCCCTCCGCGCTATAAAACACTAATATGGGGCCTGTAAAAAGTTTAGTGTATTCATAAAAACAAACTCTAGCTCATCCTCTCATACATTTTCACTTCCACCTCTATGTATCTTCAACTATGTATAATGTAATAACTAGAAAACAACACAAGAGATCCACCAACTTTCTAGACTGAAGCAGAAGATTTCGCCTTATTGCCTCCTCTGCAAATATGCTAAGAGACATAGACAAAGTTTATGATTTAAGGCTCTTAACTGCTACGGTCATTATGCCTTGACTAATTTCTTAAAGAAATAATAATCATGTATCACTAACCATGTATCGGGGATACCACCCAAACTGTGTATGCTTTCTTTGATTCTCCTAACTTCATTTCTTTCCTGTTCACATTCCGCTTTCAGTTTATTTATTACATTCATTAATTCTTCAGTTTCAAACAAAGCTTTTTGCATTTTCTCCGCTTTTTCTGTAGTTTCTCTATTTATATCTTGCACTTCTAGAGATTCAGCAGTTGGAACTGAAGGAACAGGGAAAGCTTTAATTTACTTTCTCTTATATTATATCTTCATATAATAATAATAATAAAATTACTAAATAGTCCCAGAAATAATGAAAATAATATATTTTTAAAAGCTTTGGTAATATTAGATTACAACAACTAAATATATATAAAACATGCAGTGTATTCACCCCTGAGATACAGTTGATTATTAGCTTCTCTTGATATACCAATCGCTTCTAAACATAGATTAATTTTGTTACAAAAAAAAAAAAAATGAAAGGTATTACACAAAAGCAAACACCTTTGCTAAACACAAATTTATAGTGCATTATTCCTTGGTAAATTTCAATTTAGGGCGAAAAAAATATTTCGACCCTGTTTTAAGTGTTCATTATTTCATCGCATAAATGTTTAAAAACAATTAATTTTTTCTGGTTGATTAATGGGTCTTTTTTTTGTTTGCACTTGATCAATAAACAAGACGTTTTGGGTTTTAGGCAGAAAAAAATGGCAACATAAACTGCTTTTTATGAATTGTATCCCCCAAAAAACTAATGTTTTAAACGACTGGACGACTTCCTCTAAATTTATTACATAAAAGACATTTTGTTTGTAACTGTCTATAACAATAACTCAATAATAACGTAAAATACTACATACATTAAATAGTGTGATAACATGACAGCCTAAGTAAGCCGATGAGTCTATCATGGCATGCATTCCTTTTGAAGTAAATTCTCCTGTCATAAGTTTTTGAACGGACTTGGAAAAAGAGAATCTAGACAGTTTTTTTTTTTACTAGAAAATGAATTAGGTTTTTTTTTTACTAGAAAATGAATTACGTTTTTCTTTTTACTAGAAAATGAATTAGGTTTTTTTTTTACTAGAAAATGAATTAGAATAAAAAAGAAAGCCCTTCGCACTTACAACAGCAGCGCCATTTCCCATTCTTCCTAGTAAAACCTACAATAGGCTATCTCCAGGCCAGGTCCTTGCGTTTTAAATGCTTAAGATTGCAATGGCCAGAAAGAAGGTCTACAATCATCCTAACGATGCCTCGACTTTCTTTTCACCGCTACCCCTTAATTTGACATCCAATCCGATGACCCTATTTTTCTTCCCCCACCCACCCACCCCAACTCCTTAACCTATCATCACACCGATGACTCCATTTTCTTTCCATCCCCACTCCTTGAACTATCATCCAAATCGATGACTCCATTTTCTTCTTTCCACCCCCACTCTTTAACCTATCATTCAATCCAATAACTCTATTTTCTCGCCCTCTTCCTTAATCTATCATCCAAATTGATGACTTCATTTTGTTTCCACCCCCACCTTTTAACCTATCATTCAAACAGATGACTGCATTTTCTCTCCCCCTCCCCACCTGTGGTCAATCAGAAAGCTCATTCCCACAACAACATAGCGGAACCTAACTCCGCTCACAGCCCCTCACCTACTCTGGGCTGGAGGGAAATATTCCAATTTTGTTTAATAAGAAAAAACTTTTAATTATTACCTGGGATTCGATCCTATAATGTTTAGGTTGAAAGTCCATCACCTTAACCAGGCTACCACAATGGTCCAATTGTTAGCTGTGGTTTTCAACGTACACTTCTGTCCTTAATTCCCCACCCCTCGTCATCATCACGATACTCTGGGCGAGAAGGGAGTTATTTTTTATTTTATTAAGAAAAAACTTGTCTTACCTGCGCTTCAATCCTACAATGTTTAGGTTTGGAAGTCCATCACCATAAATAGTCGGTCACAATTGTCCTTTCGCTAGCTATACTTTTCAACGTACACTTCTATTTTAACTCCACACCCCGCACTATCATAATTTTATTACCCACACCCCACTCACAAAAAATTAATTACCAGAAAAAAATATGGCGGAGTGGCAAGCAAGATCATAAATAAAAATTCAAACAACGAACAATCAAAAATCATAAATAGGGATTAACATAAGATTTTTTTCTTTTATAATGATAATAATGTTAATGAGGACAAAGTTTACTTTCAAAACATTCTAAGAAGACCTAAGAGGACAGGCGAGACATTTGAGAAATAAATAAAAAAAACTTTTCCTAGATGAGTCATTGTATTTCTTTGCATTTTTCTTAATAGGATTAAGTATTAACATTGGCTGTGTGACGCCATAGGAGAGGGAATTGTCTAGAAGGCAGTGGTTTTGTTATATGTATAAAATTTAATATTTAATACATTTTAATCAGTAAGGCAGTGGCAATGCTGTGGGCTGTGACGTCATAGGAGTGGGGATAATGTTACTAGTAGTAAGTTGTACTATCTGAAATTCAGTTCTTAGTGCGTGGTCAGTATGTGCACGTCGTTACAGCAGCAACAGCCTTGAAGAGGAAATAAGTAAATATTTCTTTTTTATTATATATTATTATGTGTGTGAAGTTGCATGCCACTCCGCCATATTTTTTTCTAGTATTTAATTTTTTGTGATTGTGGTGTGGGAAATAAAATTATGATAGTAGCATTATGGTAGCAGTTAAAATAGAAGTGTACGTTGAAAATATAGCTAGCGAGAGGACCATGTGGCCGACTATTTATGGTTATGGACTTCCAACCTCAACATTGTAGGATTGAAGTGCAGGTAAGGCAAGTTTTTTCTTATAAAATAAAAAATAATTCTCCTCTCACACAGAGTATCGTGATGATGACGAGGGGTGGGGAATTAAGGACAAAAGTGTACGTTGAAAACCACAGCTAGCGATTGGACCATTGTGGTTGACTGGTTAAGGTGATGGACTTTCAACCTAATGATTATAGGATCGAATCCCAGTTAATAATTAAAAGTTTTTTCTTATTACAAAAAAAATAGAATATTTCCCTCCAGCCCAGAGTAAGGTGAGGGGCGGTGAGCGGAGTTAGGTTCCGCTATCTTGTTGTGGGGATGAGCTTTCTGATTGACCATAGATAGGTGGGGAGTCATCTGTTTAAATGATAGGTTAAAAGGTGGGGGTGGAAACAAAATGAAGTCATCAATTTGGATGATAGATTAAGGAAGGGGGCGAGAAAATAGAGTTATTAGATTGAATGATAGGTTAAAGAGTGGGGGCGGAAAGAAAATGGGGTCATCTATTTGGATGATAGTTCAAGGAGTGGTGATGGAAAGAAAATGGATTCATCGGTTTGGATGATAGGTTAAGGAGTGGGTGGGTGGGGGAATGGGAAGAAAAATAGGGTCATCGGATTAAATGCCAAGTTAAGGGGTGGGGGTGAAAAGAAAATGGAGGCGTCGTTTTGGGTGTTGGCTTAGGGGTGGGGTAAAAGGGCGTGTGCTTGGTGTTGTCGAATTGATGATGGGGCAAGTGGGCTTGAGTAAGTGCTCGTCAAGTTTTGAGGATTGTTTGTCAGGGGGAGTGGTGGGGTAAGTGGGCGTGGCTCAGAGAGGGGTGGGGATAGGGGAGGGCCGTTACCAAAGGGGTCCGGGGCGAGGGGAAGCTCAAAAAAGTGCGGTAGCTGCCCCATTTTCCCTCTACTAGTAGCCCTACGGACACCAAGTTACGACCATGTTTTGTAGAAAATTTAATAGATTAGATTTTTTTTTAGGCACCTAGTTGGGGATTTTAGTCAAGACCAAGAAAATATATATGAAATGGCACTTTCACCCAGGATTCCTTTTGTTTTTGTGAGACAGAGGAGCCTTCTTTAATTATGACAGAACGACAGATTGCAAATGTTTTTCAGGTTGAGTACGGAAAAATTTGCACTGCTACTCATTAAATTAACAGTCGAATCACTTGTGTATCCGTGAACCTAGATGAATTGAGATCTGAGTTTTGTCAGGACCAGGCACTTTTTTGGGGGGGGGGATAGCTACTGGCATAGTGGAAAATCCTGAATAGAGCAGTGTTTCGTCCCTTCTAAACAAATAATAAAGGTATAATTGCCAAATGTTGTAAATCAATTACATCTACGTTTGGTTTATCCATACGATGGAAACCTTAAAGTAGTTTCATCATCCACTTTATAGGCAATTAGACGTATTCCCCCTGGCTGAAAAAAAATGGCAGTCATTTTTGTTGAGGATCTTGAAAGATATTGATAAATTACATCTGGCCGCTTTGATTTGACTTTGAGATTATGAGAGCAAGAAAATGTTCAATTTTTTGGCCGCAGAATTATGATAAATCTAAGATTCAGATTTGGCATAAGAAAATTTGTCAAATATGTAAATTGCTTTGAAATAAGAACACATATTGACAAAACTGGTGAAAAGTAGTGAAACGAAAGTAAAAGTAATTCTGAAATTTTTAATAACTCAATAATAAGTTAACCTTTCTGAGGTGTACTGAATCCTGGTGGTTCTGGTGGTTTCTTTGTGGAAACTGGTGAACTTTCTGCGGACACAGGTTTCTTAAATGTAATATCAGTATTGTTTGCACTGGCTTCATCTAGCCGCAATGACGTGTCCGCATCGTCGAGACTACGCTGACCATTTGTTCTTTCTAATGCACGTAATTTTCTCTAAAAAAAAAAAGAAAAAAAGTTCTACAAAGTAATTAAATGTATTACGTTTTACAACAGTTCTAAAGAAATATTATTTTATGTTATACTTTAAAAAAAAAAAAAATCTGGTGTGAAACACTCAACAACTTTCTCTTACTCCTGTTCTCAAAAATATAATTGACAAATGTTATAGTTTGTGTACCAAATATAACGAAATTCGTCGAAAACTGAAAAAGCTGTTCAGTATAAGCGCACTTCCGGTTTACTGATTTTCTTCACACCCGGAATTTTGGCCAACTATTTATTTCTAATTAATTTCATTTGGATAATAGAGTTGTATAATCAAGTATGATACCACTTTAGAGGAAGCTGTAACCCAACCCCTCTCCTAAAAATGCCCTTAAATGAATTTTCCCAGAGAAATGTTTTATATAAATGTTGTAGATCTTTGAATGTTTAGTTTATATGTGTAGTTTCAAGGAAATCGTCGGAGCCATGTTTGAGAAAATCGCGAAAAAGTGAAAAAATCATATTTAGTAAAGTGTCAAAACAGAAGCACTTCCGGTTTTCCGATTTTTCTCAAACTCGGAATTTCAACAACATATTTAATTCTAATTAACATTATTTAAATGGCCGAATTGTGTAATAACCTGAAATAGCACTTTAGAGGGTAACCTAACCCCACCCTTCCCCCTTCCGCCCTTAAATCAATTTTTCCAGAGAAATGTTTCAAATAAAAGTTGTAGCTCCTTGTATATGTAGTTGATGTATCAAGTTTAAAGAAAATCCTTGGAGCCATTTTTGAGAAAAACGCAAAAACGTAAAAAAGTCAACTAGTAAAGTTGTACTTCCGGTTGAGGAATTTTGACAGATAACGCAGAGTCAGATCGCATGGTGATACCTAAACAGAATATTAAGTTTCAGTTTTCTACGGTTTTTCGTTTTTGAGCTATGCAGTTCACATACACACACACACACAGACCATTTGCTAAAAACCACTTTTTTGGACTCAGGGGACCTCAAAACGGATATTTCTGGTGAAAAGTCGATATCGAAAATTTGACACGATTACAATACTTCCTCTTACTAGGAGTAAGAGAAAGTAAAAAATTATATCTGTATTAGCCTAGCTTATCTAAATAGCGCATACTGGGCGCTTCAAATTTTTATGTCATCCAAATACAAAATTATAAATTAGAACTATAACTATCACTATCACTAAGCAATAAAAATGACACAGAGATTTCTTCATTTTTATTTGTAAATATTAGATTTGAGTAAAACGCGATTTTTCGATAAGCTTAGCCATAATTGATTAAGATCGATAGAAGTGTAAAGTTATTTCGTTTGAATACATTATTCCTTTAATTTTTTAATTATTTTTCACCAGAAATATATCAAAAAATTTTCTTTCTCTTATTTTGCAAATGAGTTTATGCTTATCTGTGATTAGCTTAACTCAAAAACAAAAAAATTGCAGAAACTTCAAAACCGGGAATTTTATTTACCAGGGAATCCAACATGACGCTTTCTGTCCAAATCCGTCAAATGCGACTTCACTAAATTTTTTTTTCGGTTGTTTGTGATATTCTAGGTTTTCTGGTGTTTTTTTTTTAATCCATAAATTAATGATACCAGATTTTCTCAATCTGTGGCTAGGGCCAGGTAATTATTATTTTTTTTTCTAAGACAAGGGTCCGTGATCAAATTTACTCATTAATCTATTCCCAATTTTGTTTGCCATTCATAAACACTATTTATAGAAAATGAAAATGAATCACAAAAACTTTTCATGACCTGGTAAATTGATGCGAGGGCACAAGCGGTTGGTAAACGCTAAATTACACATACTGAAAGGACTATTAACTTTATTTGAATAATTTTATTTGTTCGGGAAACGGATTAGAGAAATATTCTTAGAGATTCTGTGACATTATTCTTCTCTCTAAAATATCGTTCAATCGTTCAATGAAATGAAAGGTTCCACAAAAATTACGGGCAATAAACTGTTTAGTAAAAATTCGAAATTTGAAGAATATTTACAAGAATAAATTCGAAATGAGGAGAACTAATTGGGAGATGGTCGTGTGAATGTTTCATACCTCAAAATTATTCGCTGTTATAATTATAGTAATGGCCAAGGATTTTATAAAATATTAATTAAATTACACTAATATCAAGGACATAATATGAATGCTATTGACCATTACCCAGAACAGCACTTTGTTTCTATTGGAATTAATATCATATTGTAGCAATTGTTGGCCGTTAGAAATGATGATATTAATCAAACATGTTGTGACAACGCTTCCAAACTTCTCTCACTCTAAGATAGCCCCTGAAGAAGGTAAACAATGTTTGCAGAAAAGTCGGGTTTTAAATAAAAATACTTGAAAATTATTTGGTGTTTTCTTGGATACTTCCTGGCCGATAAGTCAACTAATAGATACATCAGACTATTGGGATTAATATTTACTTGGGACTTAAATTAATTAAAATTTAAGTGATGACAACCTACTTTAAGTTGCGTGATAATCCTTTGCACACCCCATAATTGTTCTTCTCTTCCTTTACTGACTAGGCCTTGATTCATTTCTTTATGTAACTGAGACAGCAAAGATTCTTGTTTGGCTAATTCAACAGCAATTCCTTCTGATGATTCAGGTAAA
Source organism: Triatoma infestans (assembly GCA_011037195.1). NCBI lineage: Eukaryota > Metazoa > Arthropoda > Insecta > Hemiptera > Reduviidae > Triatoma > Triatoma infestans. The sequence continues at coordinate 9,830 of JAAEAF010000779.1, forward strand.
CCAGGACTCACTGAACTTAACGGTGGTATGTATCTTTTTAGATTAAAAAAAATATATATATAAAAATACAACACAAACTTAGATACAAAATTAAAAAGTATAAAATTTATTCTCTATTCTCTGTGGTGTGGAGGTGTTCTCAACCTTTCATTTTTCATAAGTTAAAGTTGTCATGTTTTGAAGATTTTTTAACATTTCTTACTTTTATGCCTTGATAAACACAATATATTTGTCGAAACGTTGGCAAAAATGTAATTTTTTATTATTTAAAAACAAAAAGACCGAATCTCATAATCCTTATACATCTGTGACGGGGAGCGGACTGTTGTGCGGGGGGGCCTCGATGGCGGCTGGGGGGGTGAGTGGCTAGCGGAGAGATTGGCGTGAATGTAAGAGTGTCAGAGTGTGTTTGAATGCTGAGTAGTGATGGTGTGGACTTGGCTGGCGTTCACGGTGTGTAAGTATCTCTGCTAGCTACTTACTTATCTCCCATTAGGGCGCTGCGGGGCTTGTCGGCAGCCAGTAGTAGTATAAGGCTTATCTCCTTTCTGGGAAGCGCTAGGCACCGGTAGCTGTACACTTAGTACATATTACCGACTATTACGTTCTATAATAATAAAATATTCATTTCCTGTAGTTTAATACGTATATCTAGTAATAACTTTACTGTAGTTCTCATTAAAAATTGTTAATTGATATTTTGATATTTTTATGTAGATGTATTTGATCCATGTAACTGTAGAGAATTATAGCAGTTTTGCGCGTATTATTATTATTCAGGACCACCCATTGTATTTTCTTTATTCAGAATTTTACATATATTCATAGATAACGTTATTACTATTTAGTTCTCATTAGTTGCCCACTAGAAGTGTAGGTTTTATTTGCATCTTTAGCATATATCTATATATATATATTATTGTTTTTTTTTTCCTTTCTTTATGCATGTGTATTAAATACCATAAATATTGTGTTTACTGTTAAGCTCACGAAATTATTGTTGTATGTATAACCAAGTTGGCCAAAATTGTGTACGTTGTGTTACAAATGATAATCTGTTTGCGGGGAATTACCCGCCTAAATATACGAGTAGTCCTAACGCCTTACTACGAGTTGTTTTATTACGAGTTGTCTGTTGACCTTATTATCTCCCTTTGCCCCGAGCGGGGCGTGACAATTGGTGTCAGGTCCGGTGGGGTGATTAATTTCACCCCTTACCCACGTTCTCGAACCTTATCTTAATTCTGAAGATACTAAGGATTTATGGAGGGCCTTCAGGAGCAGTTAGAATCCCTCAGGCTCGTCAACGAGCAATTAGCCACAGCCCTGAACTTACAGACAGAAAAGGGCGCCAGGCTGGAGGGAGAGCTGAGCGCGCTTAGATCTCGGAGCCGGGGATCGGGGCCAGATACCAAGAAGAGGGGTTCCCCAAGTAAAAAGGGACATGTCGGTTCACAATTTAATCAAGCCGTGGAGCGGGGAGGCCGACGCGGGTCCCGTAGAAGACTTCCTAAATAATTTCAGCGCAGTGGCCTGTATGGGAAATTGGACGGATTTAGACAAAAGAACCATTTGTCGCAAGAAACTCACCGGACCGGCGGCAGCGTGTCTATCGGCCCGTCCGGAACTTCTGCGAGGGGAGGCAACCTTCGAAGAGTACCAGCGAGTGTTGCGAGAGAGGTTTCGAACGCCTTTAGGGCCGGAGTACTCGCTCTTGGCGATATCGCACTTATCTCAGAATCCAGACGAGGGAGTGCATGAATCTGCTGACAGGCGTCGGAAATTAGGGGACGATTCGCTCCCTAAGCCTCCACCAGGGCAGGCGAGTGATTGGGGTAGAGACATTCTGGACAAGGTTTCGTTAGCGGCGTTCATTAAGGGCCTAAGAAGCGACATATGCCTCCCACTTGAGTATAATCCTCCTCTCACCTTAGGAGAAGCGATTCAGTGCGCGGCGCGTATCGAGCTGACCCATAAGTCGGTGATGAAGTGCAAGAGCGTGTTCCGGGTTCCGTGCGACGAGGACACTCCGCGGGACCAGCGAGGTTCGAAAGCTGAGGCACTGAATTGTTACACCTGCGGCCGGAGGGGCCACTTTGCACATGACTGTCCGCGCCAGCAGGAGGTCGCGAGGCCCAACGGGGACAAGAAAAGAACCGGGGAGTATCGGCGACCCCGGGGGGGTCGGAGGTTTTGCTACGTTTGTGGGGACGCATTTCATCTTTCCTATGACTGTCCTAGGCGAGTGCAGCGGGGCGAAGGATGCGGATGCAAAGGGCAATCCGGGCCTGTGAAAGAACATCCAAATGCTCTCCACCCGGCGGACTCCCCTACCTCGGGTGGACAAGAAGAGGGGAACCAAACTTACTCATACCGCACTTAGGGATCCGGTACGTTGGGGGCCTTTCCGTAGCGGCTACATTTGGGAGAGGAAAGAGAGAATTACTGATAGACTCCGGGGCCGAGGTGTCTATCCTATGTAGGCCAGTGCCCGGTGAGAGGGTCGATGCCGCACCTATAGTGGCCCGGGGAGTAACGGGAGCTTCACTGCAAATTCAAGGGGCTCAGGAGCTCGATCGTGTAATTGAAGCAGTGCCGATCAAGCATACTTTCGTAATTGCAGACATTCGTCCAATCCAAGACGGTCTGCTGGGCTGGGACCTCATGGAAAAGCTGGGTATAGTGGTAGATGCGGGGAACCGGAGCATCTCACTTTTCTTGGGGCATCCCCGAAGCGTGGAACCACAGATAGGAAGTCCGGAGATCATGACACCGAGGGTACGGGTCGTAGAACAGGAGTGCCCCGAGAGCTTCGCGCAGTTGGTAAAACGCGTGGACTCGGCAATTGCCAAGTGGGAGGGAAGGAAACAGCGTCCGATATCAGGATCGGGTATAAGAAATGAGCGCCCCACTGAAATCCACCATGTGAGATTGGCTCAGAAATTAACAATCCCCCCTTTTTGTGAACAACTGGTGGAGAGCCGGGTGGAAATGGATGAGGGTATGGAAGTCGTGATGGAGCCGGCACAGCACTTACCTCAGGGGATCCGAGTGGGACGGTGTATACACAAGGTGAGGGACGGAGTTGTACATTTGCAGCTTGAGAACTTGTCAGCAGCCCCTGTTTCTCTCCCGGCTAGACAGGTGTTGGCGTCTGCAGAGATATGTCAGCCCTTGCCGGCGATAGCCAAGGCAGTGCTCAAGGTGGAGCTGCCGAATCCGACCCCCCAAGACCTCCTAGATCAGGTGTCGGACAAGCTAGTCCATCTAAACGCGAACGATGCGGAACCAGTGAGACGGGTACTACTCCAGCATCTGTCAACTTTCGAGGAGCCGGATAGCCAAGGGTGCACGTGGCCGTCCAACACAAAATAGAGACTTTTGAGGAGCGGCCTGTCACAAAAAGGCCTTACCCCGTGCCCTATCATCAACGAGAGATGGTTCAAGAGCATATAAAGGATATGTTAGAGAGAGGGGTGATCCGACCATCAGATAGTCCCTGGTCGGCACCGGTGGTCCTGGTGAAAAAGAAAAGCCTGGACGGAGAGGAGAGGTTCCGGTTTTGTACAGATTTTCGGGGCCTAAATGAAGTCACGCGTACTGACGCCTACCCACTACCCCTAATACAAGAAACCCTGGAAAACCTGGGCCAAAGTAAGTGGTTCTCCACGTTAGACGCCAAAGGTGGCTACCAACAGATCCATATCCGTCCCCAAGACCAGGAGAAGACGGCTTTTACCACCTGTGGAGGCCACTATGAGCACCAGCGCTTGGCTTTCGGTCTGGTGAATGCCCCGGCGACATTCCAACGGGTCATGGATCAGGTCCTATCCGAGGTAAAGGGCATAAGCTGTTTCGTATATCTTGATGATATTATTATATATAGTGCGGATTTGGAGTCTCACGCAGAACGATTGGGACAGGTGTTGGACCTCCTCGACCGAGCCAACCTTAAGTTAAATCTGGCCAAATGCTCATTTTGCCAAACGGAAGTGCGATACTTGGGACACCTCGTGGCAGAAGCCGGCGTACGGCCCGATCCAGGGAAAATCGACGCGATACGGGGTTTTCCTCGCCCAACCAACGTTCCGGAATTACGAGGGTTTTTGGGTCTCTCCGGGTACTACCGCCGTTTTATTGACCATTATGCGACGATCGCTCTGCCCCTCACCACCCTATTGCGTAAGGAGCACGGACTTGAGAGGGACGAGCCCCAGCAACTTGCATTTGATACGCTTAAGGATGCCCTCACGTCGGAGGCAGTGCTCATCTACCCTAACTTTGCCGAACCATTTATTCTAGCTACCGACGCCTCGGGTCAAGCAGTAGGCGCAGTGCTATCCCAGCTGAGGGATGGCCATGAGAGGCCCGTGGCGTACATCAGCCGACAACTGAGTCAAGCGGAGCGAAATTACTCTGCTACTGAAAGGGAGCTCTTGGCGGCCGTCTGGGCCATTCGTCCGCTGCTATTTGCTAGGACGCTCGTTCACGTTAATAACGGACCACGCGGCTTTGAAGTGGCTGCTCTCGTTGAAAGACCCCTCTTCCCGACTTACGCGGTGGGCGCTACGCTTAGCAGAGTACACTTTCACCGTCGTGCACAAACCTGGGGCTAGGCATCAAAACGCGGACGCACTGAATCGGGCGGTAAATGGCGTACAGCGGACGATGCCGACAATGGATTTGCATCGGCTTTTAGAAGAACAAAAAAGAGACAGCTGGTGTGAGGGCTTACGGTTACAAGGCAGTGGGAAGGTAGCGCAGGACGACCGGGGAGTCCTATTGTGGGCAGGTCGGAAGATATTAGTACCTGAAAGCCTACGGACCCAAATCCTGCAACTGAACCATGATGCCTGCTGGGCAGGGCACCCCGGACAGGAGAGGACCATAGCGAAATTGCAAAAGTCGTATTACTGGCCTGACATGGTTTCTGATGCAATTCGGTACGTACAAGCTTGCCACCAATGCGCGCAGAGGAAGACCCCCTCGGGGCTGCGCGTTCCACTGGCAACTCCGTATGATCCTCGAGCCCTTTTTGACTTGGTGTCCCTAAATATTGTAGGCCCATTACCTACTACCGCCCGAGGGAACCGCTATCTGCTAACGTTCATTGACCACTGGACCAGATATGCTGAAGCGATACCTTTAAAAACGGAGACCGCTGAGGCCACTGCACATGCTCTAGTGACCCAGATTATAGCTCGACATGGTACTCCAAAGCGTCTTCTGACGGACCAAGGGAGGAATTTTGTCTCGGACCTATTCAAATCCCTATGTAGCTTATTACGAATCAAGAAACTACAAACCATACCGTACCATCCCCAGTGTAACGGTATGGTGGAACGGTTCCATAAGACCCTGAACGACACCATTGCCCACTATGTGCGCCGAGACGGCCGGGATTGGGACAAATGGGTGCCATATGCCCTGATGGCGTACCGGTCCACCCCTCATAGCTCGACCGGATATTCACCCAATTTCTTACTGTTCGGCCGGGAGTTGGACACCCCGGCGAGGTGGGCCTGGCAAGCGAAGGGCCGGGGATGCGGGAGGATTCCGTTGAGGAGTTGCGGGGAAGGTTAGAGGAAGCATATGTGACGGCGAGGGTCAAAGGAGCACAGGCTCAAGATAGCCGTTCAGCCCAATATAATATGGGGAAGAAATGCCGTACTCTATCAGTGGGGCAACAAGTGTACCTCTATAGTCCCGCAGTGCCTGCTGGGCATGCGCGGAAGTACCACTTACCACGACCTTGGAAGGGGCCTTGCACAGTCGTTGAAGAACTGCCTCCGGTAAACTACCGGATCGAGTTACCATCGGGAGAACAATTGCTCGTTCATGTCAATCGATTAAAGCCTGCCAGGCAACCCGGTCAGCAGACGGCGAGGCGAGGACAGTCCGCCCTTATTCGGCCGGCGCCGGAGTCGCGGCCAGCTGACTCCGCACCCTCCCACACTGACGATGAACCCGATTGCTTCCACTGGACCGCCCCGGAAGACTCCGAGCACAGTTGGGAGGGTGCCTTGCTCCCCATGGAGACGCCAACGATGACGGGAGACCAAATCACGTCGAATCCACCGGAAGAGAAACCTCTTCAGGGCCTCATTCCAGAGGCTGAGGATCCGGAACCGGAGAGAGATGGAATGCTGTCTTTGGCCAACGTAGAGGAGACTGAGAAACGACCTGTAGAAACCGCGAACAGTAAGTGTTGGCGGTACCATCGGAAACGCTATCATTCCCCGGGAAGAGAAGGCACGTGCCGTTACATGCCAGGTTGTCCCGAGAGCGGGGCGCAACCGCGGAGGCGGTTGGCAATAATTCCGGAAAGCCCTGAGGAATCAGAAGCTGCGACAGGTGAAATTTCAATCCCAGGGGAAGAATCTTCGCAGCAGACTAACGCGACCCAAGGTGGGCAAAGCCTATGGGGTAGCTCAGATGACGAGGCGGATGACCCGAGGGATCAAACGTGGGAGCCAGAGACCACTCTAGACATTCCCCATAGTGACCGCGTTCTACGGAGGCCCAGGCTAACCATGTTACCGATGGATATTGTAGCTGGCACGGAACAAGTTCGGGAGAACGCCGATCGATAAGAACCGGAATTGCGTTTGGATTGTTGCAGGGTGCTGGTCTAGTGGTAGAGGCCAAATACTTCTCCAGCCTGGAGTAGTGTTCACCAGGGAGGCTACCGGGATTTTGACGGGTGACCGATGGCGGATAGTGGTGGAGTTTAACGTGACCGAGATAGAAGAAGAGGTATTACTTTTCCAACAATCCACAAGAGAGTGGCGGGGCCGACTGGTAGGGCTAGCCGCTAGCAGAGACCATTTGTGGCTCGGTTTGGCAGAATAGATAGAATTTTGAGCCTAGTCGATGATATGTGGACCATGACCCAATCTATGGCAGGGATGCTACCCCATGAAGACCCACGTCAGCGTGCAGGCAGTAAACGGGGACTGCTTGACGTTGGGGGAACCCTGATCAAGGCAGTTTTTGGAAATCCAGATGCGAATGACCTGCGATATACGCAAGAGAAGTTACAGACACTCGATCGGCGGGCGGCCGACATCATACATCTTCAGCAGGACCATCTGTTAGTAACCCAGAAGCTTGAAAACCAAGTGGAACGGAACGGGCAACGGCTAAGGTTGTTGACCTCCCGGATATCCCAGAAATTACACTAACTGGGAAATACTAATGCCGACCTCGCGCAGCAAATGGGTAGCCTCAGTACCTCCATCGCTTTGAACTGGAATGTATCCTCCCTTCTGCGCCACTTGGAACTAGACGTGCTAAAGGCCAACTTGGAAATACGCCATATACAGGGAGCCATAACATCTGTTCTGGGAGGCGGGTTAGGACCCTCGTTGATATCTCCTGATGAACTAAGTCGCATACTGGCTGACGTACTGGCTCTGTTGCCCCCGGGATTGGAGATGGTCGGCGGGGTTCATGTATCCGACATGAACCTTTATTATGAGATAGCCGAGACGCACGCCTTTTCCACAGCACATAGCATCAATATTAACATAGACATCCCGCTCACCGCAGAGGGGCGTGAATTTTTGTTATATAGAACGACGCCGTTGCCAACACCCGACCCAAAGTTGAAGCGACATGTAATGATAGAGGCCAGAACCACCCATCTACTAGTAACAGAGGACCGAGAATTCTTCGCGGAGGTAGGAGAAGAAGAACTGTCCACGTGTACAAGGAAGTCTTTCTGGATTTGTCCTACTAGCTTCGCCCTTCGTAGTAGAGAAGTGGCATCATGTGTAATGTACCTGATGTTGGGAGTGTCCGGCCAGCGGTCACCCTGGTGCACCTTCCAGATCGTCAAAGAAAACTTCCAACCTTACTGGATATGGTACGCTCAGGAGGGTACCTGGATTTATAGTCTGTCGCAACCAACACGTTGGACCTCCTACTGCCGAGACCATGGGCCAGGTAGTTCTACTGATAAAATACTGGCGGGAGTGGGTATGATAAGGGCAGCACAAGGCTGTACCATGCGTTCCCAACACTATCAACTACTACCAAACAGTCGGGGAACAACACGTTGGAACATTCACCATGAAATCGTCCCGCAGCAGGACTGGGAAACCATCCTAAACGGGACAGAGGAAGGCTCCCTTTCGGAGGCTGTCTCATCGGCCGCCGCTCTACAAGACGAAATGATTACACCAGCCGAAGAAGAAGAAGACGGCATCGCCACGAGTGTAAGGGTATTGCTGGCGCGGGCCCAGAAATGGAACGAGGCCCAGGCGCAGCGGAAACTGGTGCTGAGCGGCCTAGCTATCAGCGGCCTGACCCTGGTGGCCCTCCTGGTGATTACTCCTGTGTTGTACTACCACCATCGACACCTAAGACACCAAGAAGAGCGGGGCACTAGTGCGAACCCACCACTGGTTATTTACCGGGTTCCACCTGGTACCTCCATCGCAGAAGCCGACCAGCCAGCTGGAAGGACCTGCAACACTGACCGCAGTACCTAAGGAAGAAGAGGGGTGGCTCCGCTCCCTCTTCGGAGTGCTCCCGGGAAAAGCGTCCTCTTCAAGAGGAGGGCCGCTTTTGGAAACCGGGGGGCATTGTGACGGGGAGCGGACTGTTGTGCGGGGGGGCCTCGATGGCGGCGGGTGGGGGTGAGTGGCTAGCGGAGAGATTGGCGTGAATGTAAGAGCGTCAGAGTGTGTTTGAATACTGAGTAGTGATGGTGTGGACTTGGCTGGCGTTCACGGTGTGTAAGTATCTCTGCTAGCTACTTACTTATCTCCCATTAGGGCGCTGCGGGGTTGTCGGCAGCCAGTAATAGTATAAGGCTTATCTCCTTTCTGGGAAGCGCTAGGCACCGGTAGCTGTACACTTAGTACATATTACCGACTATTACGTTCTATAATAATAAAATATTCATTTCCTGTAGTTTAATACGTATATCTAGTAATAACTTTACTGTAGTTCTCATTAAAAATTGGTAATTGATATTTTGATATTTTTATGTAGATGTATTTGATCCATGTAACTGTAGAGAATTATAGCAGTTTTGCGCGTATTATTCAGGACCACCCATTGTATTTTCTTTATTCAGAATTTTACATATATTCATAGATAACGTTATTACTATTTAGTTCTCATTAGTTGCCCACTAATAGTGTAGGTTTTATTTGCATCTTTAGCATATATCTATATATATATATATTAGTAAGTTTTTTTTCCTTTCTTTATGCATGTGTATTAAATACCATATATATTGTATTTACTGTTAAGCTCACGAAATTATTGTTGTATATATAACGAAGTTGGCCAAAATTGTGTACGTTGTGTTACAAATTGATAATCTGTTTGCGGGGCATTACCCGCCTAAATATACGAGTAGTCCTAACGCCTTACTACGAGTTGTTTTGTTACGAGTTGTCTGTTGACCTTATTATCTCCCTTTGCCCCGAGCGGGGCGTGACACATCATTGAAGAACGGTCGAGAAGAATTCCAAAAAATTTTAACTGAAAATATAATAATTGCCTCAAATAGGATCTACTGCAACGACATTCAGTTTTAAGAGCAATACTTACTTATTTAGTGAGATATCTTGAAAAAGTTCTGAAACATGGCACAAAAGAGCGCTCAGAAGACGTTGACTAGTTTGTAATAATGGACTCAAAGTTATGGAAATATTCTGGGCATTCATCTTATTATGTTTCTCCTGTAAACAAGATTGAAGTATACAATTTTATTGGCACCTTTCCATAATGTGTAAGGATCATTCGCGATTAGTTATTAACACAAAAACAATTATGGTTTACGAATAGTTCTTAATTAAAAGACGATCCAAAGTACAAAGTTTTCTGATAGTTTCAGGGATTTTTGCCATATTTCTAAGATTAATCCAATAGAAAGGAATCCATCTATAACATTTGTTTTTCAGTTGGATAATAAAAATCCTAAGTGACATCTGTTATTCTAAGACAGCATAATTCACTGCTAAGCAATAAGTACGGACAGCTCCGCGAACTGGCAGGAAAACTAACGGTTCTGACTACTCCTGTGAATTCATATACTACGATCTGAGGGCACGAAAGCATATTTGACGAGATGGTTGCTGCGATATTGGGAGTTAAAGAATTTCTGGAAGTAAAAAAAACATGCTACTGCAGATTCTTCAAATCTTCGAAATATACTGAAGTTATGAACTATAACTTCATGCAATGTCGTGATGTAATATAAGATTGGATATACCACCCATCCATCTTATGACAGATTGCTTGGGTTGGGAGGAAATTAGGTTAGGACTTTTGGTCAGAACAGGATGTCTGTAGAAGAGCCTTGGGCTATTTCCCTTTAAGATTATGGCCTGATTTGTTCGGACTGCGGTGAATCGCAGATAGGTTAGACATAAGTATGGATTTTTGTTCTAGCCCGTTTTGTTGTTGTTTTTCTATGGGGTAGCTATAAGGGCCATGTGGGGCTTTTGGCAGCGTAGGGTTTGGTGCTCCCCACAGTCGAAGAATAATAATAATGATAAGATTGGATATTATTACTGCAAAGCTTATATAATGACAAGACAAGGATGCCGATCAGTTTTGATTCAGCTAATTAAGAGCAAAGAAACAGAAAAGCAACATAAATTGCAAAAAGAAATAGCAAAGTTCCGAAGGTGGAACTGAAGAAATTTCGACAAAAGGAATTCCTGCAAACTGCCAAAGAAAGTCTATATTCGCCATGAAATCATCCGCAACATCTTGGAACTGCGGAGTTCCTTATTACCAGTCCCATGATTCATAACTCAATGAACGTCAACGCTGTACAACTCTTTCTGATGCGGCGGCATATAATTCTAATCTGCAAAAATCCTATTTTAAAGCAGCATCATGACACAGGCAGTTCGAAGCAGAATGGATTTGTTTCCAAACATGAGGCGAAAAAACATGGTTTTTATCTAAGTTTTATTGCAGCAATTGAAATGGGCTTTGAAAAACATAGGCCAAGATCATTCTATCCGTGGATTCACTACTTTAGATCGACATTAAAAAAAAGGGGGGTTTCTGCGTAAGAATGATCATACTTGCTTAGAAATATATAAATAATTCTTACATGTTCTGCCACAGAATCTAGATGTTTCAGTAACCATCCCAAAAGAGCCCGATTACATGAAGGTAATTGATCAATCAACTCCTTAAGCAATATACCACGAGTCGTAACATCTTTGGCCGCAGCTGCTTCTTCAAATTTTGCCAATAAATCTGTAGTTAACACTGGTTCAGGTAGTTCCCTAGAAAAAACAAAACAAAGAAAAAAGAAGAAGTAAAATATAGAAATGCCAGACAGAATCAAAAACCATGTAAAATTTTCACAAACTTACTACTAAGGAAATACTACTACTTATGATAAATACAAAGAAATTCAAAATAAAGTTACACATCAAGAAGTGCTGTAAAAAAAAAAAATCGTCTGACATTTTTAACATTATAAACAACAGTTTTGACACCGCATACACATATATTCCAGAAATAAAGTCATATTTAATCTTTACTAGCCTTGAAGTTGGAAATAAGTCAACGGGAAAACACGGAGACGTCGCACAATATGATTATAGATAATTAGAGAGTTAAATTTATTTTCTCTTATTGCTTAAAGATATTGTCAAATGGATTTTTTTTTTTTTTAACAAAATAACTCAAAATGAAAAATATCAGAAAGCTAAATTTGATATTCCTTTCTGATAAAATCGTAGGAACTGAAAAGGAGTTTCGATTTATCTGACAAAAGAAAGTTTTTTCCCTTCTTTTTTTTTAATTTATTGTGACTTTGCCAAAAAGGGTTCCAACTAATTTCCTAAAACTTGGTATACTAATTAGTATTATAAGCCTATAACCTTTATTCGGGAAAACTGATTTTGGAGGACCACGGAGAACTGCGATGTTAGTCATTCCTTTGAACTGCCACTTCTATATAATGTAGGACCACAAGGGGGATAGATCAGAGTGCCTTGTGCGTCTCTGATCGCTTTAACTCCCCAAGTCAACCCCACCTCCTCGTGGTGTGGTCCGGGCACCTCCCTTGGGAAGTGGCGAACGGGGACATGACGGACCTGAATAAACCCCCTCCTATCCTTGTATCCTGTCATATCCTTTATAGGTATCCCCACCCAAGCCAAGAAGTGATGCGCGTCGAGGCTGGATGCGTACAGAGTGTTTAAACATATGTGTGGTAGCGGTCACCTTGGGGAACCGGGCGACACCCCCATTGTAATGTAGCCTTTCTGTGGTATGAGGCTCTGCCACGGCGACCTCTTAGTTCCTCACTACTCGTGGGATTGATATGAGAAGAACCACTAAGAAAGTAGAAAAAGGGAGTGAGAATAAAGGCTCGCTCAGCTCTTTACCAGACCCTGGAGAGACTGAGGAGATCTGGTCTCGGGTTTCTCCTCGGGATGGACCTCGTCAGGTTCCGGGTGGTAACCAAGCCCAGCACGATGGACAGGAATGCGAAGGACCCACGCACCGATGGAGGATACTTCAAGTAAACCTCCATCACACTAGGAGGGCATCGTCGGCCCTGTCCAGATATCTCAAAAGAGAGAACATCTCCTTAGCCCTTATCCAAGAGCCCTGGCTGGTCCGGGGGAGAGTGGCAGGACTAGGAGAAGCAACAGGTAAGATAATTTATGATCGTAGCCTGGAAAATCCCAGGACTTGTATCTATGTCAGGGGAGACACATTACCTCTGTAGTGGAATGACAGGTACTGTAAATTGGGATCATGGCTAATAGAAAAACAAAGGCACAAAATCCCGTTAGGGCAAATCTTTGTACAAGAAAATTCCCCCGCTAGAGAGAGAGAGAGCAATTCCAAAGAATAGAGTCAGCCATCAGCTTTCAAAGAGTAACATAGTCTAAACTCAGCCTTCAATCAACTAAGTCGCAATTCTGCTACCAAAGCCAGAACACTTCAGAAAGCCAGAACACTACTTCAGGAATAGCTCAGTGCCAATGATAGACATTTGCCTTTATTCTAGATATACTTGTGATATTATAATTGTGCTTAAATTTGTTTAGAAAATAATATATTTATTTTAAAACCAGTGGTACTCTCTTGGATTATTTCTTATTACTTCTATCTCAAACATACTTACAAGCCCTTTATTATACAATACCGCTCGTGCTACTACAAATACACATCATCAAATCATTACATTAGATTGGTGCCAGCTGTTTGGGATATTTTCAAAAAGTACGTACAATTTTCAATTTCATAATTAAACAAATTATCCTTCAGATAATTTGATTGTTTTTAATTATTTTCTCAGCGGAAATAATATTTTAATTAAATATTTCCCATTATTGAATTTCTAGTGAATTTCATTTTTATATTTTTGTAATTGTACCACTTGTACCTCAATCCCTTGTGAATTTTGAATTTATGAGTGTACTTAATAGATCCCAAATTATAAAGATATTACGCGATAATAACCTTTCTGTTGGAGGCAATTTACTCCAATTACGTAGACGTCTTGAAAAATATAATCTTTCCCCAAGTAATTCATTCAATTCCAAAATGTATAAGATAAATGGACAAGACATGGGCATCGACGCTGCTGTAGAATATTTACTTGCTCAGCAGCAATTAGCAAATCCTCCAGCTACCCCTAACAGCCCCTTGAGAAATTTGCAATTAATTAATAGCTTTCCCACTTTCGATGGCGAAAATTCAGCCAAAGTGTCCGATTTCCTAGACCAAATTAGCCATTGTGCTAGTCTTTCTGGCTGGGACGACGCTGCTAAATTAGAAATATTAGCACTTAGGCTCTCAGGGTCTGCAAAAATATTTTACGACACCCAGAAAGCCGAATTACAACGCCAGGGTACAATTATAACGTATCCTCTAATTTCAGAGCGACTTCTAGCCCGATTTCGTAAGGAGAAAACACCCCTAGTCCTCTTACAACAGATGACTAATATTCAATCTCTTCCAACAGAGTCTCCTGAAACTTTCGCGGATAGGATTAGACATATCCAATCCGCCATTAGTTTGAAAGCTCAAGCTAACCCACTCGAGGCCTTACAAACAATTTTAGATAAACTGGCCACTGATGCATTCCTGAAGTCACTTCCTCAACCGCTTCGTAATGAGGTGCGAACTAAGCTACCTCAAAAATTAGACGAAGCACTTTCTTATGCCAATGCCCTAAAAGAAGTTCAGGCTTCTGAAACAAACCCCACAGTTTTCGCTGTTACTTCGAAAACTTCTAGCACACCCCCATCTCCTTGTCGTTTCTGTGGACAAATGTATTTCCACAGAGAATGCCCGCATCGTAATAAAAGTCAAAAGCCACAATTAAAACCAACTAGAGTTTTTAATGTAATAATGAACAGACCTTGTCGCCATTGTTCCGGTTCACATTTTGCCGTGGACTGCACCAACAAATTCAGACCAAAACCTCGTACTAACTTTGGCAAAATGCCTAATAATTTTAATATTCCAAAAAATTTCAAACGCAGGGTATATAGTAATAATCGCTATAATAATAATAACAATAATAGTAGTCAATATTATACTAACAATAATAATCCTCGAGTTAATTCAAATAATTCACGATTTAACTCTTACTCAGATAGACCCCAGTATAGTCATAATAATAATCGTAACGAAACTAGTAATAACCTCCAAAATAGGCCCACTTGCCAATTTTGTTCAAAATTTGGACATACGGCTCGAAATTGTTTCCAGATACAGCCAAAATACGGTTAAGCCCACAGCCGCTCTCACGAACGGCTGATGTTATGACCATGGCTCTCACACCTGCTTTCACCAATTCTGACAATTTGTTAGTAAATTTAAGAATTGGCAAAAAATTTATTCGTGCCCTTGTAGACACTGGAGCTAGTCACAGCCTAGTGGATTCCAGTTTTTGTCGAAATAAGAACCTTCAGCATTCCAACATTATTTTAAAATCTCTGACTAACCAAGTAATACCTAATTATGGCATCACGTCCCTTCATTTGCATGCGGACAATGTCGAAAATTCCAATTTTTCTGGCGAATTCATAGTTTCGCAATTAAAAGGCAATTTCCAATTAATACTTGCTAGAGATGTCCTTACATTAAATAAGGCAATTATTAATTTGCGCACACGTACATTAACACTCAATAAATTCAACATTCCATTTTCAAATAGTACTCAAGCACACCAAATCAATTCGGTTCAACAGCTACCTTTACCCAAAACCCTGCAGCTACGCCACAAAATTGTAGTGCCACTTCGCGCACACATAATACAAGCACATACACTATATTCGAAAAATTCCTCTCGACACACAAATTCTGCTTACACAACACAATTCCTTACTACGGGTATCTACATGCCCAATTCTATCGTACATATTGCTAACAACACATGCACCATCAACCTTATAAACACTACCTCACACGAAATTGCTATTCAAAAACACTTTCCAATCGCACATATCGAATACGATTTTGAAACAGACTTACAGACTCACAGCATAAACGCAGTACATTCTGCCACTCAAACTAACACAAACGAAATCGCTCTATTTCAACAAGAACTTCTCAACAAATTAACGCATCTCTCTTCCCAACAACAACAACAAGTTCTACAAGCCCTCACTCCTTATGACGCCATCACACACGACAACAATTTTCAAACAAAATTTTCTGGAGTCACTCACCACATTGACACAAAAAATCATGCCCCTGTGTCCAGCCGCCCCTATAAGATAGTCCACTCCGAGGCCCCCATCCTCAAGGCCCTCATACAAGACAATCTTGATAGAGGTATAATAGAGGAAAGTAAATCCAACTGGGCTCACCCCGTCATACTCATTAAGAAAAAACACGCTGACCACAACACTAAAGTTGATGTTACAGACATTACACAGCTCCGAAAACAATACAGGTATGTGGTTGAAAGAACGCCAGCAGCGCTTATCAGCGTTTAATGGACAAAATTATGTCCGGATATACGGTGACATCTGCCACACCTTCATAGACAATATACTCGTCTTCCATGGGAAAACCTTCGACGAACACCTCCATGCATTATTAAAAGTAATGAAGCGTCTCCAGACCGGTAACTTGTGTATAGACTTGTGCTAGAAATCAAGGTGGAAACATATACCAGTATTATGTTATAAGAAATTATTATAAGCTATTGTGATATTCAAAGTAACTTAATTTCTCTTAGAGAATATATTTAATTTAAACTACCAGTGTGTTCTTAATTATTCTTATATTCTATCTCAAACAAACATACAAGCCCTTTTCGCTAAAACGCTCACGCCACCAGCTACAACAACTACACATCATCACACCAATACATTACATTATTAAAATATATGAATTTATAAATAAATAAAAATCATTAAAATATGTGATATACCCTTGCAAAAGGGCCAGCCAGGTAGAAGAAGTCCAGTTACTGGCATTGTACTACCCCCTTCTCCTAACAGGGATTTTGTGCCTTTGTTTTTCTATTTGGTATGATCCCAATTTACAGTACCTGACATTCCACTACACCTCGTTGCTGCTGCTGGACTTTTGTTCTAGGGATCAGACTGCAGTGAGGATAAAGCTACGTGCGGCAGAGGAGACCAAGGAAATTGTGCTGGCCTCTAGTATCTGCCGTACGACTTAACAGTGCCGCCGCCGTCTGAGGAGATGCGGAAGCTGGTCACCTGTTGTAGGGAAAAAGGCCTACATCTCATTATTGGCTGCGATGCTAACTCACACAATACTGTGTGGGGAAGCACGGACACCAATAAAAGAGGCAAGTCACTCCTTGAATTCATCTTGTCTAATAACTTGTGCATAATGAATGAAGGAGAAACACCAACTTTCTACAACGTTAATCGTAGAGAGGTGATTGATCTGACCTTAGGGACTAACTTCATATCGACCCTGGTGAGAGACTGGCATGTGTCGAAAGAACCCTCACTTTCGGATCACACCTTCGTGCATTAGGTTTGACATCCTGGCTAACTGCAGGGAAACGCTGACCTTCAGGAATCCCAGGCGAACGGACTGGGAGTCATATAGGCAGGATCTCAGCCAGAGCATCATTACAGTCAAACGCTCTTTTGGGACCCAGAATGACATCGAGGATGCTGCGGATCAACTGCAGCGAGTAATCCTGGATGCTTTCAGGGACAACTGTGCGGAAGTGGTGAGAACATCCACCAGAGGGGTCAGTTGGTGGAATGACCAGCTGGCGGGCCTCCGCACGAGAGTGAGAAGACTGTTTAATGCGGCAAAGAGGAAGGGAACATGGGAGGAGTACCGTGAGGCTCTAACCTCTTACAATTTAGCGATCAGGAAAGCTAAAAGGAACTCGTGGAGAAGGCTGTGCGAGGAGGTAGAAACGACCTCCGAAGGTGCCAGACTCCACAGGATATTGTCACGGGTACCGGCAAATCCGCTGGGAACAATCAGGAAACCGGACGGCGACTTTACTGAGGCAGGAAAGGATACTTTGGAGTACCTGTTGCAGGTGCACTTTCCTGGCT
This sequence comes from Triatoma infestans, assembly GCA_011037195.1. Classification (NCBI taxonomy): domain Eukaryota; kingdom Metazoa; phylum Arthropoda; class Insecta; order Hemiptera; family Reduviidae; genus Triatoma; species Triatoma infestans. The sequence goes on from JAAEAF010000779.1 coordinate 27,346, forward strand.
CAAGTGTGACGACGGCGGTGCCGCGGGATGAGTCTTTAATGGGTCCAGGGAGTCGGCCTGGATCCAGGGAAGATTGGACCGTGGCCAAAGTTTGCGTCACACACAACAAGCTTAAGTGGGCAATAAATCAGTTCAAGCCCTACAAGTCGCCGGGTCCTGACGACATCCTCCCTGCATTATTACAGCAGGGATGTGAAATTCTTACTCCTATTCTTTGCAGGGTAATGAGGGCAAGTTTGGCCCTCAACCATGTCCCGTTGGCATGGAGGCCTGTAAGAGTTGTCTTTATTCCGAAGCCTGGGAAGAGAAGTTATACCCAGGCCAAAGATTTTAGACCAATCAGCCTTTCCTCGTTTATGATGAAAGTGCTGGAGAAACTGGTAGACCTGCATTTCAGGGGGACGGTGCTCTTATCGCGGCCCCTGCATTCTAATCAGCATGCCTATCAGAGGGGTAAATCCTGCGAGACGGCCCTCCACTCTCTTGTAGGAGAATTGGAGGCGGCGGTTTATGGCAGGGAAGTAGCTGTGGGTGTGTTTCTGGACATAGAGGGTGCCTTCAGCAACACGACCTACAGCTCAATCAAACTAGCTTTGGAAAGGCACGGGGTAAATCGGACCATCACAAGGTGGATTGGCAGCGTGCTGAAAACTAGAAGAATCATAGCTAACCTCTACGAGGAGACGCTTGAAACCACGGCTACAAGGGGATGCCCCCAGGGAGGGGTCTTGTCTCCTCTTCTGTGGTGCATGGTGGTAGACGAGCTACTGGTGGAGCTCGATCGCAGGGGGTGTTCTGTCTTTGGCTACGCGGATGATGTGGTGGTCGTGGTCAGGGGCAGACACGAGTCTGTTATAAGTGAACTTCTACAGGAGGCCCTGCGAGTGGTGGAGGGGTGGTGCAGAGGGGTGGATCTGATGGTCAACCTCTCTAAGACCACCTTGGTTCCATTTTTGACCAGAAGAAGGAATGTGGAGTAGTTTACCACATTGAACTTCTTTGGAAGAACTCTAGATGTGTCTGGGCAGGTGAAATACCTGGGGATCATTTTGGACTCCAGACTCATCTGGAAAGCGCATCTGGAGCATGTTACACAGAAGGCAAAGAAGTCTCTCTGTGGTGTTACTAGAGCCTGTGGGAAAAATGGGGTCTTTCCCCCAAAATGGCCCACTGGCTCTATACGCGGACCATCATACCTGTCCTCACTTATGGGGCAGTGGTGTGGTGGCCAAAAACGGAACAGCAGGTCGCGAGGAAGAACCTATCAGGGGTTCAAAGGCTGGCGTGCCTGCTGATCTCGGGGGCATTTTGCAGTGCCCCAACGGCTGCATTGGAAGTACTGCTGGGGTTACCTCCGCTGCATCTTTTGATACAAGCGGAGGCGAGGGCCAGTGCGTACAGACTAATGAACAATGGCCAGTGGAAACAGAGGAGCTCCCTGGCCAAGCATGTGGACATAACTCGGAAAGTGGACCCTGGCCCTATCTTTAAGATGGCTGGGGAAGAGTGCTGTCCAACATTCCACTTTGAGCTCCCCTTCCAGGTGATTTTCACGTCAAAATCGGAATGGGCTAAAAGTTGGGAAAAACGAGGCCGGACTGGGGGATCCTGGTTTACGGATGGGTCCAAAATGGCCTGCGGTACTGGAGCCGGGATATATGGAGTTAAACCGGAGGTACTCATCGAGAGGCCTCTTGGTAGATACTCCACGGTGTTCCAGGCTGAAGTCTATGCTATCAAGATCTGCGCTGAGGAGAACCTGCGTATGGACTCTAGGAATAGGGAGATATGCATCTTCTCGGACAGCCAGGCTGCACTGAAGGCACTTAGGGCATTCAGAATCACTTCTTCCCTAGTTAGGGAGTGTAGAAACTCTCTGGAAGCGTTGTCCCGGCACAACAGAGTGCGGCTAGTATGGATGCCGGGACACAAGGGGATTAAAGCAATGAACTAGCCCACCAACTGGCCAGGAATGGTGCGAGTACTCCTTTCTGTGGGCCAGAACCTGTTCTGGGAATAGCCAAAAGTATGGCGAGGGCTTCTCTGAGAGAATGGACTCGGAGAGAACATAATCGTCACTGGAGGCTAAGTACTGGAGCAAAACACGGCAAAATGGTTATGCCAGAGCTGTGTAGAAGAAGAACCAGAGAGACCCTGGGTCTAAGCAGGTATCAGATTTCACTGATAACGGGCCTGTTTACTGGGCATGGCAGGTTCAAAAAACATCTGCACAAGGTAGGGTTGGTGGATGTATAGCCCTTGTGCAGATTGTGTCAGGAGGAGGAGGAGACGGCCTCTCACATGTTGTTTGATTGCGTTGCAATCGGCAGGCTGAGGTACGAGATCTTCGGCACGTTGAGACCGGAGGAAATCGTACCCCAGGAAGGACTGGTTGGGAAGGTTTTGGACCTCATGAAGAGGGGGGGCTTCCACTACTAGGTATTGAGGGGTTGGCACAATAAGCCTCAACGGGAAGGCTGCAGTGCCTGGGTCTGAGTCCCCCCCTGCATCAATCTAATCTAATCTAATCTATATAATGTATGATTTCATCATGTATCAATTCAGTGATCGTAAGGTCAACTCAACATTAGAGGAAATTCCAATTTTGAAACATGCCCGACAAATTAAAATCATGAGAATTGTAGTACAGAAATGTCATGTTCGTATTTCATATCAGATTTTTATTTTTCTAAATTTCGCCAAAGTTTCAAACCCCTAATTAAGATTATTTTCTAACTTACCTTAGGAACTGTTTAAGTAGACTAGTAGCAATAGGTAGATCGAAATCGCTGATACAAACAGGTTCATGATTGTTATACATTCTTCTCACCTGTTGTACTCGAGACTTGATTCCAGAAACTTTATATACATTCTCAGCCAATAGGCCTATAAACGAATTATTAATAACTCTGTAAGGAGTTTTTTTATTTTTATAAATATTATTTGTTAGATATAATTACGCACCCGTTTCCTGTACATAATCGATGCAATTCCTGATGACCAGAGGGATATCTACACCATCATGACATTTGCTCCTTTCAACAGCAACTGATAATGGTACACCAAAAATAGGTAAATCTTCTACAGAAAAAAAAATAAGAACCAAAATAAAATAAATAAAAGAGAAAAATATCATGTTTTATAAATAATTTTCAGTTACCACTAATGTCTACAAGATCTTCATTATGCTTCGGTTTTTTCTTCTCTTTCAACTTTAATTTAGACTTAACTTCTTTCTTTTTCTCCTTTTCTTTATCATCTGATTTTTTCTTATCCTTATCACTTTCTTTATCTTTACATTCTTTCTCTCTTGATTTTTCTCTTTTCTCTTTTTTGGATGGAAATTTAAATGGTTTGGATTTTTTAAACTTTGAAGGGCTCCTATAATATTTATGACAAAGCGGTCAGCCAGTAATTCATAATTATAATATGTTTGTATTGCTAATTTTTAAGCATGCTAATTCAGAGAATAAGTAAAACAGAATAAGATTACAGTGCAGAGGAAGCATTAAGCGTGAATAGAAAAATAAAATATTAATTTATATATACAATTTTTGCTTCACTTTACTTAATATCGGCATCTTCTTCAGGCGAGCTTTCACCTTCTAGTGTAGCATACCCCCTATCCTTCTTGTCTTTCTTATCTTTACGTTTGCCAATAAGTAAATCTTTTTTTGAGATTTTATCGTGGCTTTCATCACTAACTGAAATAAAACAACAAACAATGAAAAAAAAAGTGTTTTTCTTTTGCTTAACCAACTTGCTCAATTATTCCACTTACAATCACTTTCGTTGCTTTTTTTCCCAGCTTCGGAGGCGTATAATCCTGGAAAATCTCTCTCAACGTCAGGACTTTCAAATTCCATATTTAAGAAAAATTACACAGCCAAATTCTACCATTTTCTTTTATTTGCCTAAATTTCAGTCTTCTAAAGTAAAATATTCAACTGTACACACAATCATATAACCTATAAGACCTACAACCAAGAGCAGGTTATGTAAGTGAAGTAATGCTCTGTCCTGCTCCTATTATCGAATTTGAAAAGGGTGGGAGAAGCGTTGTAAAATGTAGATAAATTTTATTTGAAGGGGGCACCTTAATATGATTCTGCATTTTATAAATAGGACATTGTAAATTCTAAGTGATAGATTATATCTCTAAACTTAAGTACAAGTGCAGAAAATATTACATTGAGAAACAGTATCTCGTGGATAACTAATTCTCAATTAAATATTTCCTAATTGTTTGCATAAGGTGTGTTAAACGTATGAATTACGTTTTTCATTTGAAAAAAATTGTTTCACAAAAAAACATTGCACAAAAAAATGTATATTAATACATCAAATTTTGTGGGATCAAAGAAGTAAAAAGCTTCAAAAACAGCTCGTTTCATCAGTAATAAGTCTTTTCATAAATACTATAATGAAATAAATATTTTCATAATGGTACATTGTGTTGGGAATGAAGGCTAGTGGTATAGTTGAAAATGAATGTTGATCTTGATAAGAATAGGAACAGAAACAGCTGTTACTGTGTGGGATGTATCAGGTCTGTGGGAGTGTGGAAGAATAGTTGAAAAGATGTCAGAGTGCGGAAAAGGAATCAAGCATCATTTTCAGTGAAATGTACCAGTAGCGCGTTAGTTTTTGCACTACTGGGTCGTTAGCTTCGTGCAGAGCTGTTATCAATGTGACCTAGTTTTCAGTACGTGTCGCCGTAACTACCATACAATCTTAGTTTTATTAAACGACAATCTTTGTAACAGATGGATGTGGCAAAATCATTTTTTGGAGCTCGGCCTCATGAAGGATATAGTGGAAAGGAGGATTATAATGTAAACTTATTTGTTCAGAGTTAGAAATTTAAAATTTAGTTTCAAACTGGTTCTTTTTTTATTGGATATAGTTTTGTTTCATTAGGTAAAGGTGGAAACAGCAGTTTCAGATGATGAAGATGCATTAGCTGGATTAAATATTACAGAACCATACGATGGTCCTTTTGCCGAAGGATTTATACCAACACCTGGTGGCCCATTTTCAGCTTTAACACCATCAATGTGGCCACAGGATATCCTTTCTAAACTTGGACAAATACCTGACGATCCAAATTCACAGCCAGAATACAGGTACTACACCAATTCTAAATTTTTATCAGCCATAGTGAATTTCCAAGGCTGAATAAAGATAAATGCAAACCTTAAAAAAAAATTAATTTGTTGATAAGTAACTACATTTAATCTTTTGCGAATTACTTTTTCTTTTCGATCACTTAAATCCATTTACATTAGGCGTAGAGTTTGTGCAGAGAGGAGGTATATAACCAAGTATATGCATCTTAAAAATTTCACAACACCCACCTCTATCTTGCTAATTCAGAGAATAAGTAAGTACGTATTAAACTATTGTGGATGCCCTTGTAAATGTTATTCATGCTAAGCTGGGACACTGGGGTGCATTCGCCATAGCAAATACTAGATCCCTAATAATTGACACTCATTGATTTATGATATAGCACTTCAAATGCTAACATTTTTTTATTTTCTTTCTTAATGCATTAGATTTGATGAGTTTGGGTTTCGTGTAGAAGAAGAAGATGGTCCAGAACAAAATTCCAGTAAATTATTGGGAGTACCATTAATGGAAGATGCTCAGGATAGGTATTCCTGGAGTTAAATAAGCTAGCTAGTAGTCTTTTTTGCATTCATAATGTTAATTTTTTCATTTATTTTTTTTCTCAATATAACTTCTCTTTTCTAGGCTGAAATGGTTAGCACATTTAGAATTTAGTCATAACAACGAATCAAGTGATCTGACATGGGAAAAAGTAGATCTTAGACTTCCAAGAACTGATAAACTTTGCCAGATGGTAAGAGAAGGCATCCCGCACTCACTGAGACCTCAGCTGTGGATGAGGCTTTCTGGTAATTTTCCCAAAAATATATTTATTCTGGAGATTTTTTCTGCTGTTATATTCTAAAAGTAATACATAATAAATTGATGTTAAAATTCTTCAGTTTGACCAGAAAGAAACTAAAATTTAAATAAATTAAGATTTTTAGGTTTGATTTTTTAATTTCCGGAGCCTTTTTCATGAAAACACTTTTATTTTTCGATTATAAGCCTTTTACTCTGGGGATAAAATGCGAACTCTGAAATATGAAATTATTTCCACAACCTGTTAATATTCCTTGATTTGTGAATGCAATCCAATTATGTTTTTGACTTAGTTATAGATATGAATTTCAAAAGTGAAATGTCAGATAATCAAGATTTACCAAGTAATTTTAATCGTTTTAGATATATTTAAGGAAATTTTGAAAACACATTATTTATTTATATCGGAGATTAGATGAATTGGCGAATTTGTCGTCTAATCATCTTATTCAAAAAATAGGACTGTGCCTTAGGAATCCTTGTAATTGGTTCCATTTAACTTGTCTTCTTCCTTATTTTTGTATTTTTTTTTTTAATCAGCCTATTCGAAAGATCGGAATTGATAATAATAATTTTTTTGTTTCCTTCTGTCCACAATTTCAGTTGAAATGACCAATTATCCCTAAGCGTATTTATAAATATATTATATTTTCATTATACTTGGTCAAATACCTGCTATGGAAAATCCATATCGTGATAAAATGGAGAGGTTAAATAAAATAGGTGGATAAATGTTATGTAAAAATATTTCAAAATAGTTTAAAGATGAAAATTTATTAAATTTAAGGGGATAAATGAAATTAAATTTAAACAAACATTTCTTTACTTTCAAACATAGAATAACTAAATATTTAAATAAAGTGTATTTAAGTAAAACAATGTGTCCATAAGTCGAAAAGCAGAATAGCCAAACATATGCAAGTTAATCTTCAATATGCTAAAAAAATAAGAGTGATAATTCTGATGGGGGGGAGCTCTTGTTGCGGCAGTGCTTAATTTATAAATAATTTAGTTTGCTTCATGAAGGCGCCAACATTTTTCACGTTACTTATCATTGTTAATAGGATAAGAAACAGGAAATAGTGGCTGTGTTATCAACTTTTCACAAAAAAAATTTAAAAACTTTTTTATAATTGCTACTAATTGATCGCCTTGATTATAATTTACACGAAACAATGGAATGGATGCAATTCCATTGCATCTTCCTTTTTTTTCTACGCTGTTTTTGGTGATTCTACATTTCTTATTCTGGCATGAAAGTTTTTTTTAATATTAGGCTAGATTACCCGCAAATTACTATGAATCCTAAAGAAATGTTAGTCCACTTCTTATTAACAGGAATTTTGAATACACAGTAGACATTGAAAGATTCATATTATAGTATATTTCTTAAATTACTCTTAGGTGGTCTGGAGAAAAAAGTGAACAGCGAAATGAGTTATAGAGATATTGTAAAAGTGTCGAGTAATGATGCACTAGCTACCAGTAAACAAATAGAAAAAGATCTTTTGAGAACAATGCCAGGCAACGCATGTTTTAGTAGTATGAACAGCACCGGAGTACCACGTTTAAGAAGACTACTTAGAGCTTTAGCTTGGCTATATCCTGATATTGGGTACGTCGGGTTTAGTTATTATTATTTATAATATCACTTATTTATTTAACTGTTTTAAATAATAAGTTTTCAAATGCTTTTCAACTTTAGATATTGTCAAGGAACTGGCATGATGGCGGCCTCCTTATTATTACTAATGGAGGAGGAAGATTCCTTTTGGATGATGTGCACCATCGTTGAAGATCTACTGCCTGCTTCGTATTATTCATCATCTTTAATAGGTTAATTAACTTTCGTTTCCTTCGATCACTATAGGAAGTCTTATACTTCATGCTATTGCGGCAAACTCCTAATGAAAGAATTATTTCACGTTCTTCATAGTAGCGGAAACTTGAAACCACAATTAACAACTTTCTACATTCTTTAGAGGAAGTATTGCGATCATGTTACCTTTGCGATAAAGACATTTTTGACAAGGAATAATTTCTTTCGGGGTTTCACGGCTCTGAAACACTCTCATGCTATTATCTCATAAGTTACTCTTAATTCTCATCAAAGACAGAAATGAATATTTTTCCGTAATGACAATATACAGCAAGACTAATGAACTCTCCTAAAAACAGTTTTCTCCGGAAATATGTTTCAAATAAAAATATAAAAGTAAAAAATATTGAGGCTTATAAGTAACTATTAATATACTAAGTTTAAGGCAAAATCCTTGGAACCGTTTTCGAAATAATAAAAAAGAAAACAGAAGAAAATTTAAAAAATTCATTCCAAGCATGGCCTCCATTTCATTTCGAATATATGAGAAAGTTTGTTTCTCATATCCATTTGAGGAGATCTCAAAAGATGTATTTTGCGGGGAAAAAACAACTTTTAAAATTTGATATTATTACAATACTACCAATCTAATATATCCCCCTATTGTAATCGATGAACTCTTCTTTTATTAATTGTTTAGGTATCCAAGCAGATCAACGCGTCCTAAGAACATTAATATGCAGTTATCTACCAGATGTTGATCTTACACTCAAACAGCATGATATCGAACTATCATTGATTACTTTACATTGGTTTCTAACAATTTTTGCTTCCGTTGTTCACATGAAAATATTATTAAGAATATGGGATATGTTTTTCTTTGATGGTTCTATTGTACTCTTTCAAATAACACTCGGAATGTTGAAAATTAAAGGTATTTTTTTCCTTCTTTTTTTTTTGGTTAATATATTATGTGGAAAATTTTAATGTGTCACTGTTTTATAGAACCAGCATTGAGAGGACTGGAAAACTCTGCACAGATTTTCAATGCATTGTCTGATATTCCTGGAGAAATCGATGATGTGGAACAGCTTCTCCAGGTATTTTTGTTTTGTTGAAACATAATTTTTTTTTAAAGTTTGAAGTAAAGTTACATATGCATAACATTATAATTTCCATTATTATGTGGGTTACAAATTCTCCTCATCCAACATTTTGATGGTAACCAATCCAACACCCTTTTAAATAAATCACTTCTTTCATTATCTGTATTTATAAGCAATGTAGAGGGAGTATGACTACTAGTCAAACCCTGAAAGCCCTAATATCTATTATGTTTCCTTTGTCAGTATATTGTATATTCGGCTGCAAATGTGAAGCAATATATAGTTGGAAAAATAAATGATAAAGGCTAGAAAATTTGAATTGAGATCCGTGGTTTGAATATCCGTGATGATATACCTCAAAGTTTTGCTTGATCAGGGTAGTTTTAAGCCAGCTCTAGATATATAGCTATAGTATTGATGGATGAACTGAATTTCCCCTCTCTTATCCTCTCATGCATGCTTAGAATGATGAGACCTAAGGCCATTCGTTCAGAATTAAATCAGGGATCTATTGCTAATTGGCTCTCCCCTTTTATTATTTTTTCCTTGAACAAAACAGCCATCTTCTATTTACGCCTCTATTTAACGTAACTTCCTTCTTTCTCAGATTCTAATCCCCTTCTTACGGCGCTATATTCATGAAATTTATTACACATTCTGCAAATAAATGCCGATGTGTAGCGTTTCACGCACTAACGAGACTTAAACTCTATTTCTCAACAGATAAATAAAGACTTATAGACTCCATTTTTTAAAGTGAAAATTTGCCCATGAATTAAATTAATATATGAATTCTCATCCAAATTCCTGTCCATTGAAAGGAATGAGATAGCATACACGTATATACACTGAACTTAAGTAGTATATCGAGTGATTGATAGTTTCAAGTAATTTGAATTAGTTAGGATGCGGGCAGAATCGCCAAGACCTATGCAGTAGCTGGCCAATTTCACCTTGAAAAGATAGTGAACGATTATTTGATTGAAATATAAGTTTACCAAATAGAAAACAATTATCTGTGTTTTTATAGAAGTAGTTGTATGTACATTTACTACATTTTCTTAGTTCTCACTGGTTTAGAATTTCGTCAGAGTGAGGCTATCAGTTCGTCTAGAATTTATCTCTGCCCCAGTTGATAGCTTACTCTGATGATGGATGAGAATCTGAAACTGGTCAGAACCAGGAAAATGAAGCATAATACGACGAATAAAATCATAGAAGTTATTCAGCATTGGAACCCATCTGCGTATTCAACAAGAAAACAATTACATGGAATTCTGCAGCATCTCATTGGTCTTTTATCCCATTTGGTTACTTTAGGTCCAGTTTATTACCTATCTTCGTAGTCTATTTTTTTTTGTGTGTGGTGTTAACTTCAAACATTAATCCCTAATAAAGTAATTAGAAACAATTGGTTTATTTTTATCCAGGTATCTTTAGAAGTAGCCAGTTCGTTGACTGGTGTTGTCATAGAAACGCACCGGCGAAGACATTTAGCATATTTAATGACTGATCAAGGTGCACTCGTCGGAAATCCAGAATCAGCACCAAATTTACCAAAACAACATCTGACCAGGTTAGCTTCAACAATTGTTCGGGCAATCTATACAGCCTTGAGATTTGCTCTAAGTTGTATATTATTGAAACCTGGTACATTAGAATAAATAGTTATAGAATCAAAAACTGATGTCAAAGTAGTCATTCCTTAGTTTTCATGGTAGTGAGTTGATGGAATCCTCCAATATTATTAGTAACGGTTAAGTATTTAAAATTTAGTAATAGGAAAGAAGTAAAAATTTAGTTTGGAAATTTAGTAAGTTGGAATTTAAGTTCTGTTTTCCCTTAAGCGAAAACTAATCTTGGTACGCTTTATCTGGATGGCCGTGCAGATGCCCAAGTGAATTTTACCATGTTTTTACCCGGGAAATATCTTTTTCAAAACAAAACAAAAAAAATTTGTAAAGATCAAAATGCTTGGGGCAAATTAAGGTTGTTTCTTAGTTTGCAAAATAGTAGTAGATCAGGGTAAGTACATGCGGAAGCTCATAAGACAAAGAACTCTCTTTTATTTACGAATATGTTTGTTTGTGAAAGTGATATCCGAAGAAATTAATTGTTGTTTTCTAATAGTAAAGATTCGCCAAATTCATAGGTTAGGTTTTGATGCTAATTCCAGAAATTGCATACCAAGCTGCATTTTAAAACGCTGGTAGCGTGGTGTTTAAAAGAGTTTTGGGAAAACTTTGAGAGGACTAATTTCGCTTATTTTTTCGGTAAGACTGGTACTAGGGTTCACAATTAATAAATCGGAAATTGATCACGCGTTTATATAACTGGATAATCTTGTAAATAAACTTATGGGCGGAGCTAAATGATATCACAGCATATCAATCTGTTGAATTAAACCATAGAATGTTTACAGATTTTTAGGAAATTTTTAATTGCCCTTGACGTGCAAGTAAAAGTGGTTTGTTTGTTTACTTAGGATAACAAGTTAAAGAAACTACTTGGAGCCATTTTCGAAAGAGAAATGCGAACAAATGGCAACCCAATTCATAAAAAAGTATGGATTTAGATCGAAACTGTAAGGTACTTACTTGGCCTTTCCCTGTAACGTAAACCGAATCTCAAGTTTGACCTTCTCGCGATTTTTGTTTTAAAAAAACACCATTAGCTATGTAAATATATTTTGCAAGTCAACAGAACCTCAGAAAATATATTTCCACTTAATTTTGAAAATTATAGATATTATTCCTACACCTTTTCATAGCTAGTAAAGAAGAAGTAACAGGTAAACGAATGCAGTTGTAATCAGGAAAGAAAATTTTTTGACCGAGCAATGATTCCATAAAGTTTTCGAGTTTATAAATCAAGTTACCAGTGGCATCTAGTTATTCTAAGAAATAAATGAAACCCAGGGTTCCAATAGCTCCATAATTTATGACAAACAGTATTTTACAAGGAATCTCACTCACTGGCTTTTAAGTATTTTTTTAAATATTAACTACATTTTTTTTTTATTATGCCTGTATTTTTTTGTAAAAATTAACCAAAATACCAGCACGTAGATTTTAGGACATTGTTGCATTATGAAACCAAAATTATTACATGTAGTACAACTTGTAAACTTTATTTTATTGTAAAAAAAAATCAAGAATCTGTAATATATGATTTTAAAACGATTTATTTTACTGATTATTTTTTGCATGCTTTTTTTCCCCCCACTCTCTTTACAAGTTTTTATTTGGTTTATAATTTAGCTATTAATTTGGTATTTGCTTTTATGATTATTTTTATATAAATTTGGGGCCGTAGCGCTTTTTTATTAATTTATATTTTTTTAAAAAGTGGTGTTGCATGTGTGCTTTTATGGTTTCGTCTTTTGTCAAATTTTTGTTTTTGAAAAACTTTTGTCTTCTAAAGAACCAAGTAAGTTGTTTGGTAACATTATTTTTTATTTTAAAATTGTATATTAGTCGGTATTACAGTAACTGATTTTTATTTACTAAATTTTAATTTCAGACGACACGTTAAAAAGTCAAAATCCGTAATACAGCTAATACTATTTGGTGATGAAATTACAGAAGATGATATAAAATCAAAAAATATTAGGCAAACAGGTGAATTGTTTTTTTCTCCCATTTTCTTTAAATATGTTTTATATTTCGCATAATGCATAAACTACAGTTACACTGGCACACCCTCCGCCCCGTACTAAAACTATAAAGGGGAAGGCCTTAAACTTTCAGTCATAGTGACAGCCATAATCAGGAATGATAGCGTATTAGGATTGACTAAGCCCGTTTTGTTTGAAACCAAAGTGTCAATCATGGTAGGTCGGTGTGAGGGTATGACGTGGCATTCCAATCGTCAGTTTGATGACCAATTGCGACGGAAGTAGATATCTTTTACGAAATGTCTGACTGCAGTGATTAAAATAACTGTAATATTTTAAAACGCTTCATTGAGTGTGTGAAATTTTGCCTAAACTCTGGAATATTGCATTACCACATCACGCATACAAATATAAGAGAAGGGAAGGTTTAAAATATTGTTAGAAATATATAAAGAAAGTGAACCTATCAGGTTCACCGATGTAACAGCTGTGAGGAAAAAGTAAATATGCTACCTCAAATTTTGGAGGGAAGTTAAATATAGTAAAGGCTTAAAAAAGAGCGCAGGGCCTGAATGTTTACAAGCCAATATCATGGGTGTAGTTCTTCGTAAGAACGGTCAGTTGCAGAGATCGTAACTTCAATACCAGTCTTTCATCAACCGATAAGGTGTCCACATTACTATATTTGTTCTGATTAAAAAGTGTTACAATGTAGAGTAGTTTTTTTAGCCATTCTTTCTCCCAACAATTATGCTTCACTTCTCTCCTAGTATTTAATGCGACCATCTAGTGATCAAATGTGGTCAACATAATTCCTCCAGGGGTGACCTGGCAGTAAGGTTTTGGTCAAAATCGATCAACCGGAAGTCTCTTTACTGATGGATTTTTCAGTTTTTTGAGATTTTCTCGAAAACGGTTCCAGTGATTTTCTTTAAAGTCGGTATACCAATTACGTATACAAAGAGCTACAATTATTTGAAGCATTTCTTCGGGAAATTCATTTAAGAGGGATTTTGTGGGAGGGGAGGTTATGGTGCTTTCCTCAAAAAAGTCGTTTTATTAAGTTTAGATTCATGTAAATTGATGATAATTAAACATCTAAACAGTGAGGATTATATATTTCGAAGAGAATTAATCAATTATAGCTATGTAAATTGCAGTAAAAGTCGTATGAGTATACCACACACCAATTTTTTGTTTGTTTATTACTCATAAATGACTGACTAGTTCACAGTAATCCCACTTCTTTGAATATTCTGTAGTGGACAGTCTATAAACTGAAATCTATTTGCTTTATTCTTTTTTGTTTTAGAATTATTAGTTGATTTAAGAGAATCAATTTTACAAGTGGCTCGCCACTTTTTGACAACAGAACCAAAATTATGTAAAGATGCTGCCCTTATCGCTGATTACAGTATTGAAAGTCATACAAGAGATCATGAACAATACTTGAATGTTTCACGCACAAGAAATAGGAGAGCCAAAGCTCTATTAGGTGAGATGTGAAATTTTAAGATTAAAATTCAGTTGAGATTTCTGCAGCAGTTGTATTTGAATTAGTTAAATATTATTTCACTGATTCTTGAAATTAGAATTTGCTTTTGCTAATTTGTTTTCTCTTTATAATGATACAGATTTTGAGAGAAACGATGATGATGAACTTGGATTTAGGAAGAATGATGTAATCACAATAATCAGCCAAAATGATGAACATTGTTGGGTGGGAGAGTTAAATGGTCTTCGAGGTAGATATACTTGGCGTTGACTGTTGAAATTATAAGCGCACTTGCTTCACTGGTAACCTCACGGGAACTTACAAGTATGATATTAGTATAGGTCGAACAAAATTTCTTGAATTCGGCAGCTGAAGCCAAACTGACAGCTGATTTTTAGTTGAAGGAATGAATATGAAATTTCTCGAAAACAAACACGTTCAAACTACTATATAGTGCTGGGTGGTTACATACACTAAACTCGTAGGAAAAATGCAATGTTTACAGAACAGTTTTAATATAAAATAAATTAAAGCAGGCAGTAATAGCTACGAACAGCGCGCCAAAATAGTAAGTAATCTTCCCCAATCCCCAAGTTACGTATTTCATATAATGTCTTTGCTTTGACTTTACGCCGCTTCTAGCGCCACTCATTTCGATCTTCATGATATTTTAGTCGACCTACATTTTATCGAGCATACATTTTCGGGACAAGATATTATTTACTATTTTCGATTCTTACACTGCATTTTATTTACTTTGGGAATTTTCGTTTACATTTTGGAATATTTGTTTTCTATATAGTATATAAACATTCTAATTGTGAAAGCTATAGATGTCAATTTGTAAAGTAATTCTTTTCCAAACAAGATTTTTACTTTCTCTCACTCGTAGTAAGAGGAAGTATTGCGATCATGCCAGATTTTGGAAATTGAGTTTTCATCGAAAATACATGGGGTCCACTGAATGGGAAAAAAAATGTTTTTCAGCAAATGATGTGTGGGTATTAACAAGACACCTCAGAAACGAAAAGTCACAGAATGCTTCAACTCGGTATTCCGTGTAGACATTACCACCGCAAGAGACACGAAGATTTCGGGCAAAATCCATCAACCCGAAGTGGACTACACTGAATTTTTTTTTTAATAGTTTTTCGTGATTTTCTCGAAAACGGCGCCATTGATGTTCTTTAAACATCATATATATCACACACATAAATAGCAATCACTTTTATTTTAACATTTTCCCAGGAAAATGGATACACTAAGTATTTACTCAGTTCGTGAAACTACACGATTAAATAGCTACATTGCAATTACGGAAACAATCATTAATTAACTGTTTAATCTGTATGCAAAATAAAAATGTCCGCTCTCCTCTTAGTTCTTTGATAATAGCTCGGAGGTTTAAATTTGTTCTTTTGGGATGTAGTTCCTTCATTAGAAATTTCCTCCTGTACATTCTTTTTAAAAACATCTCTTATAAACAGAAACGTAGATACTTATCTACACTTGAAAACATCATTGTTTATATTATTTAAGTTCCCTGCACATGCATTATGTTAGTTTCTTATTAGATAAAAGTGGATATATTTCGATATCTTATTAAAAATTAAAATTATTGACAGAAAATTACTTACTATATTATTAAAAGTTACAAGAAGCAAGATACATTAAGAAGTTTTTTTTTATTTTATTAAATGAAATATTTTTGTAGGATGGTTTCCAGCAAAATTTGTTGAAGTATTGGATGAAAGGAGTAAACAGTACTCGTGTGCAGGTGATGATTCTGTCAGCGAGGCGATTACCGATCTAGTACGTGGTACCCTTTGTCCGGCAATGAAACAAGTACTCGAACATGGAATGAAGAGACCCCATTTTCTAGGTAAATAATTGATTTTATCTATTTCTCCTATATACGTAAACATATTTATCGATTTACTAATACAGTATTATTTAATTTTTAGGAGGTCCTTGTCATCCGTGGCTATTTATTGAAGAAGCTGCTACTAGAGAAGTTGAAAGAGACTTCACTTCAGTATATAGCCGGCTAGTTCTGTGTAAGACTTACAGGCTTGATGAAGACGGCAAAGTACTTACTCCAGAAGAGGTATTTATATGTAATACTTGTTTATACTTTATTTTTATTTAGAAAAATGGATGAATAATACTTTTATAAGGCTTTCGTCTTCTAACGAAATCTCATATGGTAAATTCATCGGTAATCGCCTCGCTGACAGAATCATCACCTGCACACGAGTACTGTTTACTCCTTTCATCCAATACTTCAACAAATTTTGCTGGAAACCATCCTACAAAAATATTTCATTTAATAAAATGTAAATCATACAGCGAATTGCGCGTTATTTAAAACCCATGAAAAAGTCTAGACTTTTTTTATGGGTTTTCTTGACTTTTATAGGATTTTTATGAATGTTATAGACTTTCTGATGGTTGTGGAGATATAACTGAGTTTATTTATAGGATAAGTAGAAAAAAATAAATGCTTTGTATAAGTAGTGACAAAAATTAGGAAGAGGGCTATTAGTTAATAGGAAGAGGCGGTATTGTTTAATTACCTAATGATTTCGTGTCTTGAATTGTACCTAAAGCTTGTGTCTGACAGACGAAGTCTTTTATTTTTCTATGTTTGTTTTATAAACATAATTCATCTGAATGCCATCGTAAAATCAATAATGCCAAAAACTTTTAAGACTATAATGACACGTTTATTATAGTTTATATAGAGGAAACCTCCTCTGGCCATTGCCGTATAAACATCTCATTATAATTTTAAGGCCTGAAGAGTTGAAATCCTTTTAAGATTATTTTATTTTTGAAAAATCTTTTCTACTCAACTTTTTTTTTTTACTTTCTCTTACTCTTTAAAATTAAGTAAGTAAGTAATAATCAAAATTTTCATCATTAGTTTTCACTAGAAATTAGTTGACCGTTGATGAATTATGTTATGAAGAAATTTGGTGAGAATCAGTCAAGTAAGAAACATTCAATTATGCCAACGTTTCGACAGAGTTTCCTGTCTTTATCAAGCTTTTAATATATAGATAGTCGTGAAGATGTGAGAAAGAATTTTTAAACATACACAGAAACATCCCAGAAACATAAAAAAAAGAAAATTAATAGTTACTAGTTTCTGGCCTTAAATCATCTATAGAAAAAAAAATTCTTTTCTTGTTTCTTAATTTTCTTTTTTTATGTTTCTGCGGTGAAAAAAATGTTTAAAAATTCTTTCTCACATCTTCATGACTATCTATATATTAAAGCCTTGATAAAGACGGGAAACTCTATCGAAACATTGGCAGAATTGAATGTTTCTCACTTGACCGATCCTCACCAAATTTCTTCGTAACTAGAAATTAGGTCCTGCAATTTTTGCGAAAACAATCTAAATATATAAATTGTTCGTGGTATATATATATATCTCAGAGGCGACTTCACTAGGTGATAAGTCGTACAGAGAATGCTCAAAATTTTAGAATTTTCTCTCTTATTTTAGTGTTTTTAATGTAAATGTGTAAGTGTAACAATTATATGTTCTGTATAACTGTAAATTTTGCTGACTAGAAGGAGTCTTTTTACTTGGGAGGTTTAAAGAACGCCCAAATTTAAACAACAGGAGACGCCGCTTATGACAATTGCAGATAGTTATATCACATTTAATTGAAAGAGTTTTCCGGAAAAATTTATTTAATTAACGGGCTTTGAGGAAATAGGTTGTTAACCGCTTTTTCAGTTTATGGGCAACAGTAGTTTTTAAAAAATTATCAGATTTCAAGGTTTGCAAATTTGAACTATGCGAAGAGAAAGTCGGCTGATGTTTCACATCAGATCTTTTGTTTTTTTAAATTTAAATAATTTCATTTATCTTGTAGAACGCTTACATAAATATTATATTTTCATTACTTTAAACAATGTTTAATACAGAGAAAGTGTTCGCAGTTGTTGTATAGGTGCGTACAAGCAGTCAATCTTACGCATGACAATGCGCACGCCCAGATGGACGTCAAACTGCGTAGTTTAATTTGTCTGGGACTTAATGAACAAGTATTACATCTATGGTTAGAAGTGCTCTGTTCTTGTTTGGAGGTTGTACAAAAATGGTTAGTGATTTGTATTAAGTTTATCTTATTTGATAGAAATAGTTTATAAATTAATTGGTGTAATGGGAAAAGAAAAATAAACTAAAGAATTCTCTAAAAACGTTTGAGTACATATTCTTTTAAATTTATTAGTCTGCTTTTTTAAATTAATTGATTTTAAACCAACCTAAACCCTTGGCTTAACAGCCTATGTGCAGCCAAAATTTGGATCTTTTATGTTGAGTACATAAATGTGCTGAACGAAGCGGACTTCTTCATCTCACTTCTGGCCTACATAACCTCTAATGTAAAAATAAATACACACAAACTTGATTTCAGTTCAGAATCAACCTAATAAACAATCTATATCTCAGATATTGCCAACATCGCGGACTAGGTCCACGTATTATTCAAATGAGAATGGAGTTTTTGGTGAACAGATCATTGATTTTTACTTTCTCTTAATACTAGTAAGGGGAAGTATTGTAATCGTGTCAAATTCTCGATATCGATTTTTTTTTTTTTGTAACGATTGGTTCGTAATTCTAATTTGAGAGGGCTTGTAACTGTTCGGGAGTCGTGCTACGAGGAGTTGGCAAAGTAAATGTGGTTTTGGTTCATATTGCTTTTAGAACGTTCCAGAAGGCTGGATCTAATATATCTTCATGTGCTTCGATCGCTCAAAAGTTTTTACGCAAGTGTTTTCTAGTATTCATCTGTACAGTCTTCAAAATGCCCTTAAATCTAACCTCATTTCTATTCTTTTTTAGGTACCATCCTTGGAGTTTTGTAAGTAGCCCTGGTTGGGTACAAGTAAAATGTGAATTAAGGATACTGTCTCAGTTTGCCTTCAATCTTAATCCAGATTGGGAATTACCGGCTAAAAAGCAACCGTCACAACCTCTTAAGGACGGTGTACGTGATATGCTGGTTAAACATCATCTTTTCAGTTGGGATTTATAATAAGAAATAACGGTTACCAATTTTGTCAATTTATCAAAATGTGTGATTTATTACCCTAATATTTTTTAATTTTTTGTTTGTAAATAATTTTTCATTTTGAATCTCGTAAATAATACATTTTATAGATAAAAAAAAAGAGCCTATTGGTTGCTAAGGAATTAAATGTCCAATAATATTAATTTTATGTAACCAGCTGTTTAACCTATATAGCAACTGTTTAGTTAAGCTTCAATTCATATAATCATAGAGCTCATTAAATAAGAAAAAATACAAATGTACAGACGTTTTATATATTTGAAATTGACTTAAAAAGATTGTAATAATTTAAAAGATCATGAGTATATATACGAATTAACAATAGTAGGTGAAAAATATTACAAGTGAAAAGAAATACCAATGTCCGTCTCATATTTATAAATATTTTCGAATGATTATTGTTATTTGCATTGTAGGTTAATGTTTTTTTTTTAATCTTACACTTGATTCGTTTTTATATTTTATTACATAAAAAGCCTCTACAGCTCACTGTTCGGTGACGGACAGTGTTGTCTGTAGCGAGAGAACACTGTCCGGGGGCCGGCAGTACACCAGAGGAGGCTCCAGGCATATGTTGACGCGCCTTAAATTAAAAAAAAAAATGTATTAAATAAAAATAAGGTTGATTAAAAAGTACCAGTCCAATTTTTAAGACTGACTTCATTAAATCGTTTTTATTAGTCACCATACAAATACATTCTTTCAAATAAAGCGTTAACGGGAGTATTATAATATTATGCAATCTTATTGTTTGCTTTTTAATCTATCCCATTAAGGATTTGGACGTTTCGTATTTTCTCAGATTTCATTTTCTTTGGAATGGATTACCTGAATGGTAGAGCGAAGAACTCGTATACAGAGTTCCCTTTACACCAGGCAATTGCCCTTATATTTGCTTTTTCTAGGAGCTTGTTCACTTCTCACTGTCTAGTGATGGGCAGTGTTAACGAGAGAAATTTGTCCGGAGGCCTGCTCCGCACGTCAATGACCATGACCACACACGACACGCCTTAAACAAAACCAAAACTTTTTTTTTATGTTACACTTCAGACCGGCAGAGGACTATAGTAAGAAATAGCGGACTTTTAACAAGAAACTAAGAAATATTAAAAAAAAAATGCCATCTGAGGATTGTAATGTACCAAACGCGTGTTTTCTGCTTTTTGAAGCGATTAAATAATGGTAGATATTTTTGTTAAAATATTTTATCAGTTAGATGAGCCTTTATTTTTACTTAAGCTACTTCCTTATGAAGTAGAAATACCAAAATTTTTATATTGTTTTTTGACAATTCATTATTTTTAAGTATTCCAAAAGTATTTAATAATACCTACATTCCTGAAATTTGTGCATTCCTTAAATTATTTTTTATTGTAATTTATGTATTTGCAAAGAGTAAATTATTTTTAATAAATTATAATATCTTATTTTATTAATACAATAAATTAATTTATTTATGCTATCAAACTTAATTTTTTGTATTTACCAAAAATAAATAAATACACGTTGTTCTGTTATCTGAATCCTATAATATTGTATTGGTTTATTTCATTTTTACTTCCACTAAGAGTAATTATAGTTACTCTGATTGGATTGACTTTTTTTATAATTCTTTTTTTTTACATTGTCATTCAGCCAAATTTTAGACTATTCGATATTCCTTTGAACTCTTACATATATATTTTATAAAAACTATATACATACCTATCCAAGGCAAATCAATATTTGTCTCTCCTCTAATGCTTACTGATTAAAAATCTCTATACATACCTGCATAATTCTGTGACTTTATACTTCATAGCAGCAATAAACACTTCCGCAACTCAAACGTTAGAATCTTTTTTTCTATGTACACTCTCATACTTCATAATGAATAGTTTCAATGCCTATAGCACCTGAATGTTCATATCGGAAAGGGGCATCAGTTTTTACAGCAAATACATGATTTGAAACAGTCTTTAATTTTTAATTTATATTGCATTTCTTAACTATTAAAATTTTATAATAATACATTTATCTTTGTTTTAATATTATAAAGTATTTGGAATTGTACATTTTAAGAAAGCAAACTTCACTGTTTGTCAAAACAATTTAAGATCAATATTTGCTTTGATATAAAAAATGGTTATAATAGAACCTTTGCATTCCATTTCTATATTAAATGCGGCCATTTTCTTCTCTCTCATCAACTTTGTCTTCTTCGCTCTTCTCTGTATTCTAAAACGTTTAGCCTCGTGCGTCTTTGTAAGCACATCTGACGATTTGCATTTTTCATCGTACCACGACTTCCTCCCCCATCTTCCCTGTCTCCCTAATTCCTCTTCAGCTGCTCTGATCATAGCAATCCTCAATCCCTTCCACCTTTCTTCCGTGGATTTAGTACCTCCTACCTCTACCGTTAAACTCATCACCTTCTCCTCTACTTTCTGTTGGAATGCATCTTTCACCATCTCCAGTTTTAGTTTCTGAATGTTCCATTTGTGTTCACTTCGAATATTTAATGATCATGGCATTCGTTGTATTCTTTGCTTTTACTTCATTGCAATTAGGAAGTGATCCGAGTCTACCAGTTAGTGCCTCTAAAAGATCTGTCGTCTTGCACACTACTGCGATGGCGACTCATGATGAAAAAGTAGTCTATCAGATTGGAGGTTGCTTGGTCTAGGGAGCGCTCGTTGCTTATGGTTGTCCTTATGGGGAAGACTGTGCTTGTTACTATTATTGACCTAGATGCTGCGAAATTAATCATCCGCTCGCATTAACATTTGAATTTGCATGTTGTCCAGTGGTAGTTCCCGTTCTTCTTTCTTTCTCACTTGAGCATTGAAATCATAGATCTTTTAAGCTCAAAATCATCAATCATAAATCTAAAGTTTTCCTTTAAAGTACTAAGTTGTTTATACAATTCTACCATCTAAAAAAATTAAAAATAAATAGATTGCCAAAATTTTGAGTTACAAGAAAATTAGTAAACCGGAGGTGCGTTTTTACTGAAGGACAGTTTTTTCAGTTTTTGCGATTTTCTCCATAAAAACACAAACGAATTTCTCAAATTTGGTATACTAACTATAAAATTTGTCAACTAAAATTTTGTAAACTGCATTAAGAGAAAGTTGTGTGAGTGTTTCACACTAGATTTTGTTCATTTCAGGGGATCTCAGAGCAATAAGGAAAAGTTAGTATAGCAAATTTTATTGTATTACTAAAGATAACTCCATAAAGCATCACGAAGACATTGGATTCAATCTGGATTGTGCTCAGTAAGGGTATAGAGCTGAAAGAAGTACTTGCAGACAGGTTAGTGAGAAATTGTTGGATGGAGGAAAAGCGAGCTATTGGTACTTCGTCGACTTGGTAAAGGCTTTCGACTCGATTCCAAGAAACATTATCTGGCAGATATTGTACGACAAGGGGGTTAAAATACGGTTGCAATTGACTATCTAAAGCGGATACCAGAAAACAAAGTATGTACGTACCATAAACTTAACGACTGTAAAGTTTATCACAACCCAGGGTGTACAACAAGGATGTATTTTAAGTCCCTTTCTTTTTATTCCCGTAGTAGACGAGATAATTAAAAATTGTGAAATGAGAATGAAAAAGTTACCCATAGGGTGCAGATATTTACAGATGGTAGGAATTGGTGTACTTCCATACGCTGACAATATGTTAGCAGCAGCAGACTCCAGTTCAATATTAACGTTCTGGTGGAAGAGTTGAAGAGAAAGAAATTGGGAATTAATATAGATAAAACGAAGACTATGGTGATAAGTGAAGTAGCAGGAGAATAAAAATGAAGGCCTGGAGAGCGGTATTGGAGCAAGTGAAAACGTATAATTACTGAGTGCCCACCTAAATGAAGAAGGTGAAATAGAAGATGAGGTAAGAGAGAGGATAGGTGCGGCAGGAAGGTTTTTTCACGCTACTAGAAACACTTTCTTAGGAAAGAAAGAAGTTTCCGCCCGAGCGAAGATCGCTGAATATAAATCTGTGTACTTAACAATATTGTCATATTCTAGTGAGTCTTGGTCCCTAACAACAAGACTGAAAAGTCAAGCCGCGGAAATGCGTTATTTAAGAAAGTTTTAGGGAAGACTAGAAGAAATATAAAAGAAATACCACAGTAAGAACGAATCTAAGCGTAGAGCCAGCCAGCGATAGATTCGATTAGAAGAAACTAGCTCAGATGGAAACGTTGCCAGAATGGGAAATGACAGAATTACAAAATTGGTGTACGAGTCGAAGGTGGAAGGCAGCAGACGCTGCGGACGAGCAAGAAGAACCTGGAATGAGGAAATGAAGGAATGTTTGAAAACAAGAGGAAAGAAGTAGAATTGAGTTGGCAAGGTATAGAGATGGATGGAAGAATCTCGTAAGGCCTGTGTACTGTCTAGACGGTAAAAGAGGACAGGACTGTGATAATGATGACTAAAGATAACACACATTCTTCAGTAAAGTTCTATTGATTTGTATATTAATCACAATTTGAGGATTAATTCAATCTGGATAGTAGGATAGCGATAAAGATAAATTAGCACTTGCCTTTATTTAATTTTTTGCCATCAGTCTAAAATCATTTTCAAAATGTATTGAAAACTATAAGTGATTTGTTTAAAATTGCAGACAAGTAAACATTATGTTTGTAGAAAATTTGTCAATTCTAACCTTTAAATTGCAGTAAGTGAAAGTTCTGTGAATGTTTCACACCAAATTTTTTTTTCTAAATCACTTATCTATCTTTTGAGACTTCCTCAACAACCAAAAAAGTCTATAATTTTAATTTATATTTTTTTTTATTATGTATTTTTATATTATACATAAATCTTTTTATTTATATTATTTTTTATTATCAATTCTATGATCGGAATAATATTAATTATAATTACATATGTTGCCGAAATTCCGAGTTTGAAGAAAATCGCATGACCGAAAGTGGGGTTTTATTTAACCGGTTTTTCAATTTTCTGGTTTTCTCCATAAATACACCGACAAATTTCATTAAATTTAGTACACTAACTGTTAGGTAGCGGCACCTTTGAGAGATTAACTTTGCCTCTCTATTTCTAAATTGTTATTTCATCGACCGCACATTTCCCACGCCTTCCCGCCTTTTACCTCTCTCTCTTGGTGGTGGGATTGTCGGCGCCGTTTATCTCTCCTGGTTCGCGCCTTACTTTTATTTTCCCACACTCTTAAAACGTTCTCTTTCTATAAAAATTTCTTCACTTGTTTTCTGCAGTTCGCCTGAACAACAGTGTTTGTGCCGTTCTGTTCTTCTGTCGCCCGACTAGCTAACATCTGTTTTACCGCTTCTTCTTAGTCTGTGGGTCCTCACGCGTTGGTCTAGTGGCTAGCGCACTCGCCTTTCGTGCGAGAATTCAGGGTTCGATTCCCGTGTGGGCAAAGTCGGTGTTGACCCAGCATCGTGACAAAAAGTAGGAAGCTACAAAAAATTCAAAATTAGAGCACACTCTTAGCCACCGTACCTAGCGCATAGCGTCAAAACCGGTGCCTATGGTCACTTAGCCTTGCCTACACAGTAGGCAAGTTTCCATCCCTGCCACGTGGAGGCGGACCTCTACATATCCGTCTAGTCCGGCGCATTACCGCTACTTCTCGAGCAAACTCAACGAAGTCTTTAAAATTGTCAACACTTTTCATTAACTCTTTACAATCTCCCGGCCAGGCCAGTTCTCTCCCCTCCTTACCAGCTTGAATTCCATATGGATTCTTGCCTCATCGAGGAGAGGACACCGGAAGAGAACGTGATGCACTGTATCCCGTTCACCGCATTCGCAATTCGGGGAATCTTTCAGCTTAGAATTGAGCTTAGAATTGAACTCCCCATGGCCCGTAAAATATTGCGTTACGGTTTGGGATAGCTCCAGCCATCGAATCAACAGTCCGTGATGCAAATTAGGGAAGAACTCGTATGCGATTCTCCCTGTCTCTGCTTCGTCCCAGCGTCTTTGCCACTTCCCAAACTCGTACTCTCTGATCTTTTTCTTTACAAAAGCTGGAGGCGTCTGACTGGGCAGTTCCTCACCATCAAGGCCCTTTTTTATACTTAGGGTAAGGGCTCTCATCTCTACATGGAGATCAAGCGGCAACACACCAGCGACCACCGGTAAGGAGGCCGTGGATGATGTCGCATAGGCCCTTGTTACTGAGCACAAAATGACTCTTTGCATTCGCAACAGAGTGCCGCTATACGATTGCATGTCAAGCTTGTCAGCCCAACAGGCAGCTGCGTACGCTGCGACATTCTCTATTACGCCCCTGTAAATGGTTAAGGCCACACCAGTCTTGAGCCCCCCACTCACCACGGGCTACTCTTTTTATTCCCTGGTACAAGTTGAGACATCTGGAGGCAACCCACGGGATATGGGGCTTAAAAGAAGGCTTCCAATCCAGCAGCACGCCCAGGTACTCTAACTGGATCATGTGGACTATTCTACGATCGTCCGCCCTAATCCAGGGAGGACGACTAGGATGAAGTTTGCCTTTCATTAGCATCACTTTAGACTTCTCGAATGAAATCTGCAGCTTCTCCCCTTGACATCAATTCCTTATTCGGTTTACAACAGCGCTGGCACGCTCTTCTAACTCCCGACGAGAATCACCATGTACGACTATTGGCTACTTCTTTATTGGCTGCTGTCAGCTCTCGTGTCGACCAAGGAACACGTCGCGTACGACTAGTGGGTATTTTCTTTAAAGCCTCCCCACTCACGCTCGCTATTGCCTCAGTCAGCTCCGTGACCGCCATATCGACACCAGCAATG
Source organism: Triatoma infestans (assembly GCA_011037195.1). Classification (NCBI taxonomy): domain Eukaryota; kingdom Metazoa; phylum Arthropoda; class Insecta; order Hemiptera; family Reduviidae; genus Triatoma; species Triatoma infestans. Next base: position 53,197 of record JAAEAF010000779.1, read on the forward strand.
GTATCCTGTTGGACATATATGGGAGCAATACTGCGCTGAAGGAGAGTCTTGTACCTTTCCCAGTCAGCATGTTTGACTGAGTACCTTTCTAGACCCTCATAGGCGAGACATGGCTTGGTGTCCCAGGCAACTTCGAAAAGTATAGCCCTGTGATCACCAGTCACCCAGTCAGTCACCTTTCAACCATCACCCTGTCAACAGCAGAAGCTGTGCACAAGGTGACATCCAGGTTATGCTGAGCGCAATTCCCATTTCCTACATATGTCTTTAAATGTTCAGGCATGTTCACGACGCACAGATCGTTAGAGACAATGCCTCCTCGAAGTGCCTGCCTCTGTCATCCAAAGCGTCATCATGCCACATGGGTGACCATGCATTTATGTCAGCGGCCACGATTTTTTTTTTCCTCTATTTTCTTGCAGGAGCCGACTTAAATGAGCTATAGACGTCGTAATGTCGCACGACGGCTGGCAGTACAAGCTCACCAGCATCAACTCAACGCCATTTGCAGCCGTTAACAGCACACAAGTACAATGACTGGTGCTGTACTGTGACAGACGCAATAGAATGACGTCTGGATTGCACACTGCAACAGCAGTCCATATCCATCCATCACAGGAAGCGTGAACGATACGATGCTGCAACCCCAGGCCCTTAAACACTCCCTTTGAACGTGTAGGGCTCCTGGATTAACGCAACATCTATGCCTTTTGTATAGATGAGCTCCCGTGCCTCGGCCATTACTGTTTTCGAGCGTTGCGCGTTCAGCTACAACACTCTCAGGCCACTGTCCGTAGAATTACGGGCTTCTTCCATAATCGTGTTGGCTTGTTGTCGGTCAAGAGCTTTTAGGTACGCTGGGCATTTCGAACTCCTTATTGAGTGGCTGTGCGGCTTTCGGAACACCTAACAGGCAGCACATGCCGGGACTTCAGCTTTCTTTGGGCACTTCTCGTATGTATGTCCTTTAGTGGCGCAATGTCCGCAAGTCGGCTCCTTTTCTATGCAGAATTGGCCACGTGCCCATACGCTTGACATTTGTAGCAGCGTGATACTTGTTTGTGGTCCATCACCTTACAGCGATTCCACTCTATGTATACCCTGCCACTACTCAGGGATCCTTTCAGTAGAAGTTCACGCATTTTAGGCGTTACCTCTATTACCCTGTTTTGTGACCCATTTTTGCTCACACCTGACTTAGCCAACACTCTAAAGGAGTCTTGGAATTCAGGTTTCGGCAATACCGATCCTAGGTTTTGTTCGTACATCGCTTTCCTTATTTTCGCATCATTGAGGTCGCTTGGTACATCAAAAATTATCATTTTGGGAAGCCTCTTCTTGTGCAGCTCAGCCTGGAGGCCAGCACACCTCAACTTTTCATTATTGAGTAAGGCTTGCGCCTGCTCAGGGCCTCCTGTTTCCACAAAGAGGGTCTTATTTCTGGCTCGTCGGAGGGACACGACTTGCCAACCTTCCTCAGAAGGATTAAGACTTCCCTTGAGCGTTTCTTTCATCTGGTCGCTGGTCTCTACTGCCTTATCGTCTTGTGGTTTTATTACAACCACATGCTTTTTCGGAGGCAGCGGCTTTTTTGCAGGCTGCTAATCCTTTTTACTCTTTGGAGCCTTTTCCTTTTGTTTTTGCTTTTGTTTTAACTTAGCCTGCTTTTCCTCAGGGTGGCTTCCTTTTGACACCACTCCCGCATAAGAATTTACAGGTGCGGATTTAGCGGTGTCTACTGTCTTTGTTTGCTTCGTACCACTGCTAGCCTCTACTGACTTACGGGCTGCCTCGCGCGAATTCACAGACAGCTTAGTCGTATCAGGCTTGATCTGGTCGGTGTTTTCCAATATACATAACACCGCCATTTCCAAGGCTTGTTGCTTTTTTGCTGTCTCTGTGGTTGATGCAGCGAGTTTGCCCTCAAGCCAGGCGACGCGGGTGGCCATCTCACTCACGATGGCCGTTACTTCTTTAATTCTTTGTTATAAACAAGGTGTGAGCCTTACTTATTTTCACACTTGGATGCTGGCAATACTGCATTACTTCCAGCTCCAGTTCGCTTGCTCTGAGGATCGGGTCCCTGGTCACATACCCTTTTGGGTTGCCCTCCTCACTGGGGTTATCATTTTTGTTCCCGGGTTTGCAGGACTCGGCAGTATTCACTACCACGTCACTAGGGTTTGTTTTACCATCCCTAGTTTGTTACACATAGCAACTTTTTGTTGCTCGTCAACAAACAGTTTTCTTTTTGTACCACCCATCATGCCTTTTAGGCAAGGTGGTGTCACTTCAATGTCCGAGAACGGACTAGACGGTCTAGCGTTCATCGGTGTGCTCGTCATACTTATATATCAGTACTAATCCTACTATACAGGGTGTAACAGCAACCTGTGGCAATACTTCGGGGTATGGTTTGTCACTTTATTTGGAACAAAAAATTTCTAATAAACCATGGTCCGATTCGTTCGTCTTCAAAAGTTATTCTTCATTTTGGAAAATTTTCAATTTTCCTACTTTTTCTCATAAAATTGATTATATCTCAAAAAGTTTTTAACATAAATCATATTCAATTACATCTTTGGAAAGAGCATTAAATTTCCTATAAGAAAAAGAAGTTTTATTTTAATTGAATTAATTATAAGGTTTTTCAGAGACATTAAACTCAACTCTACAGCGCTTCGACTGTTAAAAACCACTTTTCAATAGTATTTTCTTATAAATTTCTTTAAGGCTAACGTATGGTCCGGTTACAGAAAAAATATCTACATTTCACCAGCTTTCCAACGATAATAATATCGTGGGGTTTCTTTCTTGTTTTCTTAAAGAAAATGCGAAATAAATGTAAAAAAAACACAAAATGAAAATTGAGAGCTGTTACAAAAATATCACAAGATTAATTCATAAACCTGTAATGAACTTTGGAATTGTTATCTCACGATAGGAATTCGTCTAATTCTAATAAACTGAAACATTTAGTCGTGATTTAGCTGGTCATACATTCAAAATGCCAGATTTCTTTGTCATAGAATAGCGAGATATGGTTTTTATTTGTGGGTTTTGTAACGGCAGCGCGGAAGCTGCCGCTGAGTATGCTAGCCGTTTGCCTAACAGGAAACCACATAAGCATCGTAGTAAAGACTAGGGGAAACCGGTTCTGTGAGAATAAACTACCGAGGAAACTGATCGTTGTTAAACAAAAATTAATTTCTCCACCCATTCTGGCATACCCCAATTATCAATATGAATTTATTTTAACTACGGATGCGAGCAACGTCGGCATATCAGCAATTCTGAGCCAACACATAAATGGTAAAGAGCGTCCCATAGCTTTCTCTTCACGAGTTCTGTCGGATACTGAGTCGAAACTTTGTACCACAGAGAGAGAATTGTTAGCTATTCTCTTTGGCTGCAAACAGTATCGTCAAATAATTTCGGCTACAGATTTAAAATAATTACAGACCATTCAGCTCTACAGTGGCTCAAAAATTTAAAAGACCCTCATTCTAAGTTATATAGATGGTCGCTCAAATTAAACGAATACGACTTTTACATTGAGCATAGATCGGGTAAAAATATCGCGCATGCTGATGCTTTAAGCCGTTATATAGGCTGCATCAGTACAGTTCAGACAGTGGACGAATATTATTCAACATTGATTTAGTTGAGATTGCTCAGCAACAAGCTGGCGATCCAGAATGTCAGCGATTAAAAAATTCAAACAATTACAAATTCAATGATCAAGGCCTCTTAATTACAGTCTCTGACAATTGCATTCTAGTACCGTACGGGTTGCGTGATACTGTTCTACGCCTTTATCACGACAATCCGTTATCAGCGCATTATGGTAGGCAGAAAACGTATGAACGCATAAAAACAATTCACTTGGCCAAACATCTCAAATGATGTTCAAAAATACGTTCAGACCATAACTGTGCCACAAGAAAAACAAAAGATGCTTATAAACCACCTTTAGGCATATTCAGTGAGCCCAAAAGTGTCTGGCAAGCTATTTCCGTTGACGTAGTTGTCAACAGCGACACAGGTGAAGAATATAAATATATACTAACTATATATTTATATTTAGTTATAAATAATATCTGTTTATAATATCTATTTATAATAATATAATAATATCTATTTATATTTAGTTATTTATATTTAGAATTTAAATATAAATATATTTGTCAATATTCTCGCTATTTGGAGATGTTTCCCATGACGAACCAAAAAGCAGAAATAATTGCACAGATTATGGTTAATGATACATTTACCAGATACGGTACGCCTAAATACCTTCTTACAGATCTGGGTACCAACTTCACATCAACAATTATACTCCAGATCTGTGAGCTATTAAAAATCAAAAAAGTATGCACAACCCCCTATCACCCTGCCTCGAATGGTTTAGAACGTGTGCACAGAGACATCGCGAACAATTTATCCCACTATGTGCAAACTGATAAGAATTGGCACAAATATCTACCATTAGTCAAAGCAGCTCACAATTCCACCAAAAACATTTCCACAAATTATACTCCCCATGAAATTGTTTTTGGAACAAAATTTCAGTTTCCCTGGCTTCTGAATTATCAGGAGAAAAATTTACTAAATTTCAAAATTCACATCAAATGTCTTTACGACAAAATACAACGAGTTAGGAAACAGGTCAAAACAAATAATGAAAAAGCCAAATTAAGAAGAGGAAAATATTATAACAAAAATATTTCAAAAGAAAAACTAAGTGTAAGTGACCACGTTTATTTAAAATCATTTACATCTACGGGAAAATTCATGAAGAAATATCATGGCCCTTATCAAATCTATAAAGTATTTCCCAACCACACAGCTTCTATAACTCTCAATAACAATGAGAAAAAATTGGTACACCTCAGCAGGCTGAAAAAGGCCCACATTAGAGGCAAATCAAAATCGCACGTCATGAATCTACGGCCAAGAACAAATTTTGCACATTCTCAAAAAATTTAAATAAATTTCTTGGTGTTAGGAGGAGAGAATATCATTCTCATCTAGGCCTAGGAAAATGTCCAAAATTCAAATTAAAACCAAGTTCAAACAAAAACTTATCTTCTGTGTGGTAAAATAATATAATTTTTATTTCTAATAAAAACTAATCCAATAAATATTTATTGAATTCAGGTCACGCAAAGATTTCAACAAATTAATTTTTATAAAGTAAATTTAAACATTTTAAACATTTAATTTTCCTTACAGACCGCGACGAGATAATACACACATTTAATAAAAGAATTTGTTAAATTTTAACCATCTATTTTTTTTTTTCAGATCTTGTAGATAATTGTACTAATTTTCTTTGCAAATCCTTCCTTTAATGTTTTAGGTAGACAAGCAGTAAAAATTCTTTAGTGAATAGAACATTTTATATATTTCCTTTATTTCAAATGTTTTAGCAAAGGCGGTCAAATCACAATGCGCTTAAAAGTTATAAGAAATTGTAGGTCAAGAAACAGAACAATGTGACTTTCACTGTACAGATGTTTTCCCCAGACACCAAAACAATCAACTTCAAGACAGCCTCAAGACAAAGATATTAAGCTAACGACCCCACAGACAAGCCGAAATCTATTCAACCAATGGCCTTTCAAGTGATTGTCTACATAGTACAAAGGAGGTCAAGTTTATAATGAATTTTCAAATTTATAAAAAGTTTTTTAGGTCAGAAACAATGTGGACACCTTTCACTGTACTTTGCCTGATACCAGTGACAAAAACGTACAAAGGTTTTCTCTACAAAGAAGAGAGCCGAATTCTATTGAAATCTTTTCTATACCAGGTAAAATCCCTTACATTTAATATTTGATCCTTAAAGATTAATTGCTTTATATTTCGGCATTTGAACTGTGATTGTCTACGTCCCTTATGTATTATCAATATTTATTGCCATGTATTGTGACAACCCTTTCAAATTATTTTATCCTGGTAAAAGTTATTAAATAATGATGTATTCTCTTTCTCTCTCTAGCTTTAGAATTATCAAACCATTCATTCCATTTTATTTTTATAAGTATAATTTTTCTTTAATGAATGAAAAATTCTTTATTTTAACAATGTACTCTTTTTCCTCACGACCTTTTAGCAACTTCAAAGCGACTACGAAAAATTCAAACAATACTACGAAATCTGCAGACATCGTTCCATATTTAAAGTATATATGTGCACACATGAGCTCATTTCCGGAACATGGCGATCGCTTCCTTCCCACGAAATTGCGCAATCATTCCTTATTCCTGCTCGCTTAGCTTTAGATTATAATCATAAGCAATAACTATAAAATCTATTATTAATAATAAATTAAAATACAAAACAATGATATCATTAATACACAAATTTCAATCGACGAAAATAAAAATCGCAAGCTTTGATAAAATTAAACATATTATATCATATATATATGACCTAAAACTTCGATATATTGAAAAACTATATTGAAAAATTAAAATCAAAACAAATCAAATCATTCCACTAACTTTCAAAAAAATTTATAGGAAAATTTTATAAAATTTAAAACTTAAATTAACAAACATTAAAACAAACTTCCTATAAGAAAGAAACAAACTGAATCATTGCACTTTGATTCAAAATAGGTAAATTTCATAATGAAACTTAAACATTAAAACAAAATTCCTATAAGAAGGAATGTAGACTAACAATCAAATAATTGCACCTTGATTCCAAGTAGGTGAATTTTATTACTTCAGAAACACTGATAACATGCAATGGACTTGAGGATCATCGTCAAATGGGAGAATACATACTCACACTCCTCATTAACTGGGGTGAATACATAATTAAACCTCACATATTGACACTGTTCATGAACTGGACTTACATAACGTCGTCATTGACTTGACAAAATTCGTCGTGGTACAATTTTTTTACCTTCATACGTTCCCTTTTACTATTACTATTCCATATTTATCTATTATCTTTTCTTTACTAATTACTTCTCCTCTTTGAATATTTTTCACTAACCTTATTTAATCCCTTGTTTTTACCCCGATTTTCCTATATTTGTATTAATGATATAATACACACACAAATATAATTATAATTCCTAGAAGGATGATCATAATTCATTGTACGTAAATAAATAAATATTAATTGTAAATAGGTGTGTGTTACTAACGTGCATTACTAACGTTTCAATATAATAAATTAATATGTTAAAAATATTACGAACTATATATATATGTATATACACAAATTTATATGTATATTAATAATATATTAATTTTTATACTAGAATTGCAAGTTAATTTTAATCATTAATAATGTTAAATGAATATTGTATTAGATTTTACATTGTCCGTATATTTTTTTTTTCTTTTTCAATATTAACTATCAAAACAACTATTAGCCTTATATGTAAAAGTAGCAATTAGAAATATTAATAATATATTTGAACTTTAAATAATTAGAACTATCTTCTTATAACATCAAGTTAAAATAAAACGTCATATGTTAACCACATCAAAGTAATTAAATTAACTTAAACTGTAAATATTTAAACTATATTTTATTGTTCATGATTTCCTACCAACGTTTTTATCAATGTAAACTATTAATTTAACTTAAAACTTTGTTCACCTTTTTTCAATGTTAAGCATCAATTTAACATAAAACTGTAAATACTTTTTTACTGAAGTATATTTTTAATGATGTTAACGACTAAGAAATAAAAGAAAACAATTTAATTTTATAAATTTTTCAATATTTTTGACAATATTTTTTTTACAAACTGAAGACATTTTCATTATCTGATTATTTTAAATATTCGATTTAAGCTATTTTTTGATAATTGTATATTTTTTGAATTAATGCCACGGACTACGAACTCATGAATTCACTCTCTCCCTCTCTCTCCTTCGTTTTTTTTATATGACACAAGAAAACATCCCATCGCTAGCTTGCAACGTTACCAGCTAGCTCAACATCACCATCGCTAGCTTCACCATCCTTAGCTAGCTCTCAACAAGGCCATCACTAGCTTTCTACCACATAAGCTAGTTTTCATCATCATAGCTAGTTTCAACAAATTCAGGCTAGCTACAACAAACACGTAGCCAAACCAGATGAGCTACAAAGATACATTATTCAGCAGCACGCTCAAATTTTTCTCACGTGAAAAATTTCTTCAGGAGGGGCGATGATGTAACGGCAAGAGAGCGAACACAGGCCCGACCGAGAGGAAAACAGACTCTCTCTGGTACTCTCTGGCTTAAGCAGGCTAGAGTGGGGAGAACCTGTATATAAGCCAGTGAGAGATCTAGACATTTATCTATCACATTCAACCATATACATCATATCGTGTCATAACTCTACTCTAACCCTTTATTCTATAAAATCATTACAAGTTCAGTGCAGTTTGTGTAAACTTATACTTGTATTATAACAGTGTCTTCATATCTCGTCTAATTAATCAATCCCAATTTCTCTCCTCATCAACTCCATTATACAAGTTTAATGAAAATCGTTGGAGCCATTTTCGTGAAAAAACCATTCAGTAACTTGGTACTTTCGGTTGAGGATTTTTGACAGACAACTTAGTGTCAGACCCATGGCGATACCCAAATTACTAGGCCTTTATCCCCCCAATTCATACCACTACTTAACCTCCCCCAGTAGTTTACCGGTCTGTCTGCAATATCCTAGGATATCTTTTAACTCCAACCCTCCCGGGCTTTCCCATGAGAGAGAGGCTCTCCCAAATATACGAAACCTAGTACCAGCGAATCGGGGACACTGACATATATAGTGATATAACGTTTCCCTGGCACCATCATCACAATTCTAACATATGGGAGTGGACGCCCTCTCAATTTATGCAATTAACCGGTTATCCAATGAGTGTTCAGTCATTACGCCTACTAAAGTTTTCAATCTTATCCTACTCAGGGAGAGGAGGTAATTCGAAACCACCTGCTTAATACCTTTGGTAAATCTTTTGGCCTAGAGGTACCCCGGGTCCTTCCAATGCTTCTCCAATACTCTCGTCTCCCAAAGTTTAACCTGACTATCGCAAAACCGCTTAGTGACGGCAACGGCTGGCTCAGGGCCACAAAACGTTAAAGAGGATCCCTCCCTAGCCAGCTGGCCTGTCCTCTTATTACCTTCTATTCCCGTGTGCCCAGGAACCCAAATGAGCTGCACATTGCTCCTCTTAGCGAATTTTGTATTCGCCCACCAATTCGAGATCCAACACGGCTTACTCAAAGTCCTCAGTGCGGCCTGACTGTCGGAGAATATCCGCACATCTTTATTTTCTCCCTCCCATTCCGCTACCAGGCAGCAGCATTTTACCCATCTCCATTAGCTTTTTAAGCGTATTCTCCACTAATGCTAATCTTATAAACCGTCTCAAATATCCATTTCTTACTCGTCTCATAAATTTTAGAGAGAAGACATTGGTTGGCCTGCCAAATCTTGTCCTCGATCTTAGTGGGACCTCCCCTAATGTTCTTACCAATTCATCTCATCCTAAGATAACCCTTCATTGCCTCTCCCACAGCAGGTTACTGAAGGGAAGTTAACTCCAGCAACATCTCCAGCGCCGAAGTCGGTGTCGTTCTCATTGCGTCTGTTATGGCCAAGCACGCCATACTCCTTGCAGCTTCTTACTATTTCTCCCTATTAATGTACCCATCCACCACACAACTGCGGCGCAGGGTATCCTTGTCTTCACCAACTTCTCATGGATCCAATGAAGGCCTCTTGGTTTTACTCTCCAAGTCTTACCCGCTATTCTCCTGCACTACCAGAAAATTTTCTGTCCGTTGTCACGTACATGTTCAATATGAGTCCGCAATTCAACTTATTATTGATGAGGATCCCGAGGTCTTTAACCTGACTATAGAAATTCAATTCCTTACCGAAGAGCCGGGGTCTACCGAGCCCTTCTATTTTCTAGTAAATAAAACTATTGAGCTTTTGTCCGGGTTCACAGATAAGCCATACTTCCTACGCCACTGCTCCGCGTATAATAACAACGCCCGACCTCATTAAGTCGCTTACCACACTCAAGATGCTTTCCTTTAATAAATACCACTCCACCATCCGAGTACATCTACAAATATATTTCTCTACAATTCATCTCCCAGAGGAGCTCATCTATGATGAGACACCAAAGATGTGGAAATAAAATCCTTCCTGAGGGATTCCTCTACTTACTTTCACTTTCCTCCCCGCAGCCCCCAACCGAGAATAAAAGATTCTCGATGTCACGAGATCGTCTATCCATCTGACAAAGATCCGATCTACTCCCCTCTCCTCCAATAGCACCCTTATTCTTCATGAGCCAGGCAGTCGAATGCCCCTCAATGTCGAAGGAGCATTCTATCACAGACTCCTTACACTCTAACGATCGTGCAATTCTTCCTACCAAATTATGTAGTGCGGTTTCGGTAGATCTCCTTGCCCAAAAAGGCATGTTGATTGCCACGGAAGGTACTCTTTATAACAAAATACTCCATGGTGATACCTAAAGGATTATCAAGCTTGAACTTTCTGCGATTTTTCGTTTTTGAGCTTTCCTGTTCATACATGCGCACACGCATAAGCAGAGACCATTTTCTAAAAATCACTCTTTTGATATCGAAAATTTGACACGATAACAATCCTTCTCTTACTAGGAGTAAGAGAAAGTAGAAAACGCATTCAAATTATACAAACGAGAACTGGGAGGGCTTTAATATAGGATATAAATTACCAAGTAAAATGCACGTGTTATTTGTTTTCGGAAATCATGGGACAACTAATAACCATATGCCTAAATCTGGGTTTTAGGTAATGTGTTATTGAGATCCAAATTTGTTTTGCTGATTTGGTTTGCACTTAGAAGAATTTTGCGATTTAAAGTCAATTAATCGATCAGTTACTATAGATTAGTGATTGAAATTGTAAGGTTATTAAGTTTTCCATACTTAATACTTTGAACTTTTGACAGTTCACCTACTAAAAAAAAAAAGTGAAAGTAATTCTGTCAAAACAAAAAGGATTGATAATATTAGTACAGCGACCCTAGTGAGCAGAAATAGCTACAGGAATTTATGGTGTCTATATGTATTAGAAATGACCTTGACTGGTATAGAACTGTACAAGAAACACGTCATATCCAGAATCGAACCACCAACTAAATGGACACGGTCAGTGTTAATTATTATGGGTTATTTTGACCAGGACAGAAACTGTAAATATATTTCTAGTTATCGTAACACAGTTTAATAGATAATTTTTGTGATTGTAATTCGTTTAGGTATTAGCCTAGTATTATTCAGTTGGAATAACGTAATTAATTGCTCATAAGTAGAGAAAGCTCATTTATTTTGAATGTTTAAATATTTCACCTCTGTTGTAAAATATAAAGTTATAATGAAGGATAATCAGTGAATATTTATCATAAGAAAACAGTTTTTATAGGGATATATAATCTTGAAATTCAAACAGAAATCAAAACTTGGTATTACAAATGTAACCTCCCGCCAGGACTTATGGAATCTGGAAGGAGGGATAAATAATTTTTAAGCTTTGCAAGTTGGGACCTGCACGAAACTTTTTGTTTTCAATTATTTGTTTAGATCTTACCAGATGTAGGTAGTAATAGTGGTGAGTGAATCTATTAATGATTATTGAGTGAATCCAGTATGATTATTGTACAATTTTTTTTGGAATAATGACAAAGTAACAGTTGAAAATGTTGACAAAATGTAAATACATTGTATTTTTAATACTTGTTTCGTGTGCTTCATTGACAATTTCAACAAATAATGAAGCTGAACAAATTGGGCAGTTACCATTTTGTGAAACTGAAAACAGTATTCAAGAAATCAAAAGGTAAGTGCTTTCTTCTTTTATTTAAATTTTATAGAAAATCATAATTGTTACCATATATTATTATTATTTTTTAATTTCGTTTCTTTTTTAGATTAGTTTTTGTGAGTACCCTTGATGGTAAACTTTCCGCTTTGAACATTGATGGAGGTTCGGAAAAGTGGAGTGTAGCAACGGGTCCTGGACCTATGCTTTCGTCAAGTATCCATCGGCTCGAAGTAATTAATTTTAATAATTGAATTAGAGAAAGCGTTAAAATTTCTTTAAATGAATAAATAAGAAAGCAACATAAAATAGTATTGAAAGATGTCTTTTATTTCTTACACATTGTAAGAAGGAAATCATCTAATCAGTGTACAGATATTTACATCCAGTTCTATCTTTTATATCCTAATATATTGAAATTACCAACAAGCCATTTCTACCCTAAATAAATTTCAACTAAAGTAGCCATTATAGTATATTTTGTCTAATAGTTGTATTTATAATATAAAAATCTTATTAATATTACAATTTTAGTTAACTAATAATGGCCAGTGGGTTCGAATGATCCCTTCATTGAGCGGAGCACTTTATAAATTCAATGGAGAACATATAGAAGCAGTGCCAATTACTGCCGATAATTTACTGAAATCTTCTTTTCGTTATTCTGATGAGCTTATCATTTCTGGTAAGTAGTAGTTACTTTCTAAGGCTTCTTGTCTGTAAATATTCTATGTATAGTATAGAATTTAAGAATTTACCAGTTCTTTCCATAACTTTAATGAAGGTTCGTTTCCATATATTCTAAATATACTTAAAATTAAATATTATGGGATAGCTATCCCATATATACAAACGCCTCTGATTATTCCCCCAAAAGAATAAAGGCATTTCGTGAGCTTATGTTTAATAAAATTTAAGATATGCTGAGAGAAACGGTTAATCCAATTTAACTTTTTTTTTAATTTCAGTTATTTTTATAATTCATTTAATTACAGTAATTACTGAAATTCAATATTGATTTAGGAAACATATAATTCAAAATGTATAGACCAAAAATTATTTTCTTTTGTTAATTAGGGGGCAAAGAAAGTAGAACATATGGAGTTGATATAGCCACAGGGCGTGTGCTGTACGAATGCTCCATGAACAGGTGTGATAATATTACGGAAGATGAAAAAGTACCTGGAGATGTAGTTTTAGTACAACGACTCACGCAGACTGTAAGAGCAGTGGAACCTAGATCAGGAATTGAAAGGTGAAAAATTCAGTTTGCTTGTTTGTGAGCAACTTATTTTTCCTCGAGTTCATTAATTAAAAGTTACTTAACAGTTGAAATAAGCATAAACTATATCGATATAATTGAAATATATAGAACTCATCTATAAATTTGAGAAAACGGGCGATAAATCGATTGAACGATTCTTCTGTGATAACATTAGACCAGAAGTATCAGAAGAGATAATTGATTTTGTCAGAACAAACTGCAGTAATATCAATTAATGAATTTTTAATCACTTTTTTTAAATACTTTTTAAAACATTCTTTTGGTATTTTTGTTTCAAAACGTTTGACGACATGAATTTGTAGCAGAAAATTCGATCGATATATCCATTTTTTATGAACCTAAATAACTTTTCAGTATTTATTGTATTCAACTATATTAAACATTCATAACGAAAATTATGAATGCTTCAAGTCAATTTTTTACACTTTTGTTTGTATTAATATTGAATTTGACAAACCTATTATAAAAGAATGAGTTAATGATACTGGGATGTAGTTTGTTTATAAAATTAAAAATATTTTGTAGATGGAACTTTAGTGTGGGGCAACATGATGTGAAAATTGCCACAGACCCGTCAGCTAGTTGTCATAAAAGTACTACCATAGATCCATCATCAGATCTTTTACTAAAAGTAATTGTACCAGACGGTTTAGTGTGTGCATTAAGCAGATCAAAACCAGGAGTTGTGATTTGGAAGCATAAGGTAAAGTTTTTGTTTGCTTTCATTGTTTTTTAATATTTATTGGAAAAGTGTTAAACAATACCCCTCTACTTACCAGCGCATTCTCAGACAATTTTTACAAAATTTACCCATTTTCTACATCTTATATGTGCTTTTTAGTTATTTATTTATCGGGGACCCCTCCCAGCGTCCTCATTAAGTAGGGCTTCCGGGCCATATCCTACTATTCCAGGATTCACTCCAGGAACTTGTTAATCGCTCGGAGGATCATTATTCTATAAAGTAAGTAAAGCCTATTTTTTAAGGCGGAGTTATAAAGTTCATCTACCTTTCTCTGACGTGGGTGGAGGCGGATAGCGCAAACATACTTTACTATTAATTATTCACATTAATACATCAGATACAATTCAAGGCCAACACCTGGGATAGAACATGTGGGAACACATGAATAATTGTTCTATATAGATATGATTTGTTCCTCCACAAATCAGCTCCATACTATCAAATTATCTCTACACTTTCTCTCAGCAGCAGTCATATCAGCCCTCTTATTCTGTATATCCAATCTATGACTTCACGGCTTCCTTTATATCTTAAAAGAAAAAAAATGAAATGAATTAAATGGCCCCTTTTAAACAAAGAATAAAAGAGCGTTTAAAGGTTTACAAATGAAGGGGTGGGTTTGTGTAGTGGCCATTTCAAGTACCGCGTATAACTGCTTAATTTATATTAGTTTAAAAAATGTTAACAGTAAACTATGAGCTTCCGCTCCCATCCAACTAATTTGGTTGTTGTACGACGTTAGTTCAAAGTACGAAATAGGCATTACTTTACTTTACTTACCTTGTAATTATTTCGTGCCCCTACTCCCTTTGCTGAGTTTATTTAATTTACACATTTTGTCGTACTAAACATCATCAATTCTAAATTTTTATCCCACTGGTATTCGAAATGAATTCACACATATTTTGGCCTCCTGACAATAAATTTCGTCGTTTCAGAACGCGTAAATATGAAATAAGTGAGTGGGGTATTTTCTACAATTTAATGGGTGTATTTATTCTTCACTTTTTACTATTTATTATTACACATTTTTGTTCAATATGTTGTAATATGATATTCATTATCAACGTTATAATAGAATACCTTAATTGGTTTCCATTCTTGATTGTAAGGAATATTGTAAATGTAAACTCTAATTTCTTTTTAATTGATTTGCACTGATCACTTCTAGGTTTTATGTAGTTGTTTGCGGGATTTTCTTTTGGCTTTAAAAAATTAAAAAGTTGTTGGAATGCACTGTTCAAAATTAGCTTTTAAAATTTTAGATCATGTGATTTTCTCTAAATTAACACGAGTGACTTGATATACTTTAGTTCTTTTCTATGTTACTGTATAATTTTTATTTATAGATTCCTGCTTTTGAATGAAGAACGAACATTTCTTGCAGAAACTAGTGATTATAATTTTGTAGAAATGGGAATTAATGTGCAGTTTATTGAAATGTAATGTTTATTTAGTCATTTGTAAAAAATGATTTAGTCAAGTATATTAAAAGAAGCCGTACTGAATCACAGCTGGCATCACATTTGCCTTTACAACAAAACGTTCCCTTAAATAAAACGTAGTTTTCGTTTTATTTTATTCAATACTTGATAACAAATGTATTATAATACTTATATAAAGTAGTTTATACTTGTATAAAGCTCTCGACAATTTTGGGTAAATATTGGGTGATGCCTCCACACTTTGAGACAACCATTTAGTGTGCAAAATTACTGCCTTTCTCTATGTTTGTTGTAGTATTTAAGATTTATAAAACGTAAAATGTAGGCGCTTTAACAAGTGGTCATAGTTCTGTCAGACTTCGCCTCCTATATTTTGGACAAAGCACTCTAATAAAATCCCACCTTATTTCTCTTTTGAATAGCTCTGATATTCAAGTTATGCCCGTCATGCTTGGTTTTTATCGCCAACAATTTACCCAAGAATTCAACTTCCACTCCAGTAATTGACACTTCTACCTTCTTTGTATATTTATAATTTTACTTTTTGCTGTAACTTTCATTCAGCTTTTGTATTCATTATTTACCAAGTCGCTACCAGTTCTCTTTTCTTTTTTCTTTTATATTTTCATTTCATTGCTTGTATATTTAGTTTTATTTCTTCTTCTTTTTTCTTCATTAAATTATAACCTTCATTGTTCTCATTATTACAATACCAAGATGATCCTTTTTGTAATTACCGACCTCCAGCAGACGGATCTATTCCGTTGCTAAATAATACTTATAAATTTATTTTTTGTACTGTAAACCTCCTTAAAATAAAGTATTATTTATTTATCTATCTATCTAACAAGTGGTCAGAGGATGGTTATTTTTCAAAACCTTGCTTCTTATTTTTAACATTTTAGGTAGATGTTGGCTGGGCTTACAATAATTAATAGCACTGAAATGCTAGAAATTGATGACTGACAATGCACCTTTTTATTCAAAGATTCAGAGGTACAACTGCCTTCATCCTCAGAAATATTACTGAAACTTGCACAAAAGACCTACTTCGTAAATTTCAATACTTTGGTTTATTGTGTTAAGAGGAAGCACTGCGATCGTATCAAATTTTCGAAATTGAGTTTTACCGGAAATACATGTTTTGAGAACTCCTGATTCCGAAAAACCAAATAGCTTATTTTGGCGGTATGTCTTAGCGTCAACATTTTCCCAACTTCTCTTGCTCTCTGCTTCGCTGGCCATAAATAGTGAAACGTGCCTCTTGTTTTATTATGCAATCTGTCCTGGTTAATTATACATCAAAGCTTCTGTTTTGCTGTTCAGTAATTCGCTTGTGCTAAATTCAGCTTCTCGACTTCTAAACTTATATACATGCACTTACGCACGCATCTCTTACCTGAACTTTTAGCTTCTACCAGTCTCTAGTACCTAATTAGAGAGAGGGTAAGTAAAATTTCCTTTTTTTCCATTAATTATTATTATTATTTGAATTCTCTCACGTCTGTTCTCTTTTTATAGTAAAATTTCTTTTCCCCACATCTGGTTTCACATACCTTCGGGTGTGTGAGTTCACTACTCAACCATTACCTTTTATTAATCTGTGTTTAAATATTAAAGTTCTATTTATTTTGTACAGTTTGAATTTCCTGTTGTAAGTGCTTGGCATGTTGTGCAAGGAGAATTAAAATGGGTTGATTTATTTGGTGGTAATAAATTGCCTGAAGAGAAAAGTTACATTCCAGAATCACCTGTACTCTATGTTGGAATGCATAATAAGCAGGTATTAAAATTGTTAGCTAATCTAAGATTATATATATATTTATATATATAAGCAACCTGTAAAAATTCTAGATTAATATATATATATATATATTTTTTTGTAGCTTTACATACAAGAAAGTGTTCGCTTACAACATAAAATCATTGAAAGCAATAATTTGAGATTACAGCATCATTTAATTACAGATGAAACCTTTTTACCTAGAATACCATGGCGACCTGTACCTGGTAAAACTATTATACATGCATTTAATTTTTAATTCTAATGAATGATTGAATTTTAACTGTATTATTTTTTTTTTCAAGCTGGTTTGCTTGGTATAGCTGGGTCTACGGAGCCCATTCTTCAGATTACTGACGAAACCAGCCAGGCGGCTACCACCGCATTGTCCGTTCTCTACGGATCAGAATATGTCAATGGTGATTGAATATTTCCTTTAGTTTTTATTTTTTTATACACATTCATCCTTAAAAAAAATTCTTTCTCATTTTTTAGGTAATGGTTTCTACCTTTACGACACGGTAGATAAAGACAATAAAGAACTTTGTGTAAAAGAGAAGATTAATATAACTATCAGCGGACTTGAAACGGATGATGACGATAGTCTTGTTGAAGACGATGATTTAGTTGTTGAAGAAGAAATTGGAGATTCCCCGGTGCAAGTTACATCGTTTTGGGCTTGGTGGTGAGTAACATTACAATTAACTAGTATGCCATATTACTTAGCTTGTTTAGATATAATACTGTGTCTGAAATAGATTAATACATATTTCTTTTTTTTATTTTCAACGATAGGATAGAAGTTTTGGTGACCAGTATAACTTTGGCAATTTTTGTAAATCTAATCATTCAAAGACGTTTAATAAGGTTGTTATATTCAGGAAGAACTTTAAACGAGGTAAGTTTCTCTTAATAAATTATTATAAATAATAATAACTCCTGAGGGCTCTTATCGGCCTTAGATTTATTCCAGTCTATCTATTTGAAATACTGTTACCATACTAATGGCGAAAACTATTGGCATGAATATTTAATTATAGGGCTACAAATAAGTTCAGTTATTGAACTACAGCAATATGGTTGGTTGCTCGTTACCGTTATGCTTAAAATATATATTAAAATTTTATTAATATATATTAATTATTATAATATATTATTGTATATATTTTGGGCTTGCTGTTCACCATAGCTCAGTGTTCTTATGAGCTGAATTTATTTATTTCGAGAGATAGAACAGAGATACAGAAAGGGTCTCCAATGGGTGGTATCATCTGAGGATTTAGCGATTAGAGTAATGGTACAATAGTCCAGAGAACAGATATTCACCTGAACAATTAAGAACCTAAGCTCTTCCACAATGCCAGCAGCTGAACAGAACTTGAGTTGGCATGAAGTGATTTATAGTGTAGGAAGTAAAAGTTTGTGGTGTAGCTAAAGTTTGCTCGTGGGTACTCTAAATGCTTGTTGCCATCACCTTTATAGGTCGGAGGTGTTGTGGGTCGGTGGTTAGACTATATTCCCATATATGGTAGTTACCTACCAAGCTACGACAAGAGGCAAATTGCGCTTCTTTACAAAGAAGTATGCTTTGTAAATTTGTTGAGCCTAATTTATTCCTCAACTCTGATTAGCAGATATTTTCATTAATCTTCACAGGAGCGGACAGAAGAAATACTCCCAGAACCAAGTGTAACATTAAACTTGAATACCACAAATGGTGCGCCAAATTCATCACAAGAATTCATTTCAAGATATTTGACTGATTTTGAACCAATCACTTGCCTTGGAAAAGGAGGTTTTGGGGTTGTGTTTGAAGCAAAAAATAAAATTGATGATTGTAATTATGCCGTGAAAAGAATACCACTGCCTCACAAGTAAGTTGGATTAACATCCGCAAGTCAGCAATTGTTTAATCAGTGTTTTTTTTTTAATTTGCCTAATATCATTTCAGAGAAGAATCGCATGACCGAATGAAACGAGAAGTGAAAGCACTTGCTAAATTAGATCATCAGAATATTGTTAGATACTTCAACTCTTGGGAGGAAGATCCGCCACCAAATTGGCAAGAGTCGCAAGACAAGATGTGGGCTAAACTACATGGGTATGTTGTTAGCTTTGTTTTATCCATAATTCCTGCCTCGGGAATAGGGAGTGGTATCAGTCCTGATAAACCTGACCTGATTTAGAATCTAATTGCAAAGTATTATTAACGGATGTGGATTTATAATGATCACATCCATAGGCCACGATAAAAATGAAAGCCTTGCCTAGGATCAGTTTTTGTGCTTGGTCGGCAGAACCCCATCAGTATTAACCATATTAAGTTGTTCAGAGCATCTTAAGGTCACAATAGGCAGTAGAGAATTTACATTCTTTAACAGTCAGGCATTAAAACAGGCTGTACCAGATCAAAATTAATAATGGAATGCTGTATGGAAGTGTACTTCTTGGCGAACCACAATAGACTTCAGCTAAGCTGGATGCCGGATAATAGAGAGGGCTTGTAGCCCGTAACTGGTTCTCTGAATCTTTTCGCGGATTTCATATCATTCAGAAAAGACACTCACAAGAAAGCATATACGCTCTTGTCTTTGCGGGGTAATGCCCCGCATGTTGGATCTCCTCAGTAACGAAAAAGATGAGGTAAGAGGATCATAGCCTTCTATTTCATCTTCTTTGAGATACTTATGCATTTTAGTAAGGTATGCAAACTATACCTTAGGTTTGGTGCGGAACACTAACACGAAACTATGGATCGAAATTGTCTCTCACTGCAATCCTGGTGTTCATCAATGTTAAGAGTCATTTGAGATATGAAATCGACTTACACTGGAACTATTTCTTTCTGAATCTATAAACTCCTCATGTCACTAGAAAAATGGAGTAGAATAGAAAGCCCAGTCAACCTGAGAATATCTTGTTATATGTAAGTGTAATGTGTGCATAGTACACATGAAAAGTACATAGAACAAGTGAAGTAACCGACTGGTGGTGGGGGAAAGGCGACACACGTACGCCTAGCGAGTTAGTAGGGCCTAGGCCGGCAAATAGTGTGCTACTGTCCTACACATTTGATAATAAGATATTTTAATCAGAAGTGACGTCACTAATAAGAAGGTGACTATAGACTATTTAGAGGCGCAACCAGAGAAGTATTCTCAGAGACTGTGTTTAGTGAGGTGAGTTTAGTGTTGGTGAAGGCCGAGAGTGAGAGTGAGGCGGCCGGACGAAGAAGACTTTTCTTTATCACCTGCAGAATTGTGAAAGAGAGCTCGTTAACGTATACGAACAAATGAACTTATAGCACGTGATTTCTATGAGGGGTTTTTCTTTAGAAAAAGCTAATTATATTATTTTGCTGTCAGTTAGGCCTGTGTGTGTAAATAGATAGTAGAAAGTAATAATAGAGTAAAGTTAGCGAATTAAGTATTTATAATAGTTGTAGCGTAGAGTGAATGTGTGTATGTGTGTCGGTAAAGTTAGCTTGAACTCTATTGGTTATGGTTTTAGTTATAATCAGTATAGTTACGTTTATTTTCATTTAAATATGTGAATGTTTAGTTGTATTGTCGTAAGCAATAATAAATTTTGTATTTTGCCTTATTACTTTTCCGGCCGTTCCTTTTCTATCACATATACTAAGAGATTACATAAGCGTGAATGTGTGAGCTTGGGTTTGCCTATGGAGGTAACGCTAAACTAACTAATCAAACAAGTTTATGTACATCTGCAGGCCCTCACTATTGTGTATGAGTGTCGGTATTGTGTTGTTAGATTGAAATTTCAACAGAGACGCCAAGATCTGCGAAGTGGTGGCATTTCCTGAAGAGTCATCTCCTACAGTCTTACGCTATGAATGTTCACTAATACAAATTGGCTTTACAGGGATGGTGGAAGTGATGTGATGGTAGATCTTACCGGACAAGTAACTCCAGTCAGTGAAACTCCAAGTACACCATTAAGACGTAAAAATATTATGAAATCCTTATGGGAGAAAGCCAGTAATTTCTATGCCAGTAACGGTAAAATAGAAAAGTCAATTGCAACCTCACCAATATTGCCCAGAATTGCAGATGATACAAGTGATGCTTCTTACATCGTTTTTGAAAGGTATATGCTATATATTTATTTTCTTAGATAAGCTATTGAATTCGCATACAAAATATTGATGTGATACTTTTGATGAGAATATGCCGCCTAAACTCCTTGCCCTTATCAATTTCGTGGCGATAATTCTTGCTGTTTTATCTTCATTATTTCTTTTTTTGTTATTGTTGTCCTATGTCGGGATATTTCTTGCAGTGTCGCTCTTTGACTTAGCCAGTGGACCATTTTCCAGTGTTTTCATCTTTGCACATTCTTATATTCAACTTTCATTCTGCCAGTTCTCTTCAACAATGGAATAAAAGCTTTTTATTGTAGGTGAAAACATTGTTTACACTGTGTCATCTTCTTATTTACAACTTCCTGTTTTTCTCTTCACATCCTCCCTCAAACCAAATAGTAAAATTTCCTCTTCATCCCTCTCTCAAACTTTTTCTTCATCTACCAAATACATTTTTCTATTTCCTACCCAACCAAATACTCTGCTGTATCACATTTTCGACTCATCCATTTTTTTTTTTGACTTCCTTTTGGATCATGGACCAGTTTTTCAATATAATTGGGTTTTTGCAGGATTCTTTTTTAAGAATTTTGAGAGATAGAGGACAAATAATAGAAATCCTCACTTTAACTTGAGACAGATTGGTCGGTGGGTGAAAACCCTTTTGGTCATAATAGAAAACAAAAAAGAAGCGTTTTGGTCCTTTTGGAACAGTCATTTGAAAATTGTTTCTTCTTACGATTATTGTCCGCTTTGTTCAGATACATCGTAATCTTAAGGATGAACAAATCCAGGACCAGATTCTAGTTTACATCCGATCTGTTTTTGTCTTTCCTTTCGGTAGCTAAATGGGCGTTTGATGGTAGTGCATTGTTTAGTACCTTGTTACTGGCAAATGATAATTATAATCCTTACATTAACTCCAGATATCAAGGTACCACGGACATTTCCAAAAACCAGTAAAGTCACTTTTATAGTTATTAATCATTATTTAGAAATCTGTTTTGTAATATATTTAAATAAAAAAAACATATGTTACAGATCTAAAAAAGAATCAGTAGCTAGTGGTGATACTGGAGACTGTCCTACAACAACTGAAGATAATACTCAACATTCTGAATCAATAAATAAAACTAAAAAACGGCCTAATACACTCAATTTAACACCTGGTATTAGCGGTTCTTCACCTTCGACTGGACCACGTAATCGTAAATATCTTTATATACAGATGCAACTCTGTCGTCGAGACACGCTTAAAGATTGGCTAAGGGCTAATCCAAAACGAGAAAAAGAATATGTATTAGATATTTTTAATCAGATCGTCAGGGCAGTGGAGTATGTTCACCTTAAAGGCCTCATACATAGGGACTTGAAGGTAATTTTGAGTCCAATTTTGAAGGTAATTTTTATATTAAAAAAAAAAAGAAGAACGAAATGCTCGTTTCTTTAAATTTTTTGTGGTTTTTAGCCTTCAAATATATTTTTCTCACTTGATGGACAAGTGAAAATTGGTGATTTTGGGCTTGTTACTGCCATGATTGAAGACACCACAGAAGAGTACGCTAGTCCAGTTTTAGGAAAAAGAATATTAGATGAAAGACATACTGCTAGAGTTGGAACCCAGTTATATATGTCACCTGAACAAGTAATTTCAATTTTGTTTTGTTTTTTGGTTTACTAATTTCACGATTATGTCGAATGTTTTCCTCTAAAGTACTATTTTAGTTTATTACATATTCTGTCATCAAAATAATATTAATTAGAATTAATATGTTGTTCAAATTCCAAGTTTCAAGAAAATGAGTAAATCGAAAGTGCGTTTTTACTGAATAGTTTTCTCGATTTTCTCCTTAAAAACCCAAGAATTTCATTAAATTTGGTACACTAACTATGATAAATATAGAGATCTATCACTTTTTTTGAAATTTTATCCGAGAAAATTGTTTTAAGAAGTTTTGGGAGGCGGGAGGAGTTTATGCTTTCCTCAAACAGTCATTTTATTTAATTTAGATTCTCCCGTTGAAATAAAACTGAATGCAAAATATTTGGTAAAAATTACAATTTTGAAGAAAATTTGTCAATTACAATTTTGTTAACTGCAGTAAGAGAAAGTGGTCGGAGTGTTTCACACAAGATTTTTTTTGTCTTTAATTTACTAAGTATTAATATTTCACATTATTTAGAATTTTTAATAATTTGATTTATTTATTTTAAGGTGTCAGGAAAGCAGTACGATTACAAAGTGGATATTTATTCACTTGGAGTGATACTATTTGAATTATTAATAAATTTTACTACAGAAATGGAAAGATATAAGACTTTAAGCCTAGTAACAAAAAATCAATTCCCTCCAGGATTCAGTGATAATTATCCAAACGAGGTTAGTAGATTAATTAATTGCGTGTAGTTTTGATTATCATTTAACGAAACAGCTATATTCCTCAAAGATCCCTCTTATTTAATCTCCTATAAGTTCTTAGATCTCTTCTAAGCGTTGAACTTTCGATAAACTTGTGTCTATTTAAACTTGAATTAGATACACCGTGCAGATCAAGGAGGTCACGAATGTGTAGCAACTCGAATCAGCTGAGTTTGATTCAGCTGCTTCTATCCTCGAATAATTAGACAACCGTTCTATACATATACTGGTAAATACATTCTTGGCTCTCTCCTAATACAAGTCATTAATGACAGCCTTTGAGATGAGATCTTTCTCCACCATTACCATTGTCCTGCGAAATACTGCCAACCTCTCAGGACGTTTTTCTAGTTACCTCCGTGCCAAGTTTGACCCAATAAAGCTCACGGGATTTTGATAATACTGTGTTTTTCTCCCACGAGGCGCATGGATAGGTGTGTTTCCTGCTAAGAGCTTGGAAGAACAAAACGTTTTAGAAGAATTTAGCTCCTTTAGAAAATTTTCCTCCTCTAGCGTCTGGTGTCTGTGGTGAGTGCTATATGCGACCTTTAGTAAAATAGTAGAAGCTTCCAGGCGCAGGTGTTCGTAGGGAGTGAACTGCATTCTTGTTTAAGGATGTGCTAAAGTAATATAGGTTATCAGAGACATTTTCTGTGGTTTCCTGCTTCATTTTGTGGTTATCGACCGGTTTCGGGCGTTCGCCCATCATCAGGATGTTGTTAAAATTCACTGGCTCCATAGTTGTTGTGGCGGTTGGTTCCGCAGAGCTGAACTGAATGAAGCAGGCTACCACGGAAAATGTCTCTGATGCTTTTCAGCAACATCCTGATGATGGGCGAACCCCGAAACTGGTCGATGGCCACATATATATATATATATATATGTTTTAATATAGTAAATGTGTGTGTGTGTTTTTTTTTTTTTTTTTAAATATCTTTATTTCCATCATGCTCCGCTCATTGTGTGTGTGTGTGTACTTTGTGTATTGTGAGGAACGAATATCTCAAAAACGAAAAGTTGCAGGAACTTGATATTCCGTTAAGGTACTGTACGCATTAGACACGATGTTTTTAGAACAAAATACGACTCTACTCATTGTTTTATTCAGCTTTTCGTGACTGTCGAAGACGACTCCAACGATTTTCTTTAAACTTCGTATACTATCTACACTCAAATAACTATTTGAAACATTTTCCCAGGAAAATTGATTTTTTGTGAATTCTGGGGTGACAGTGGCGTTATACTATCCTTTAAAGTACCACTTTAGTATAATATATGGTTTTTATCACGTACATAATATTAATACACATTGATAGAATTTCAAATTTGGAGAAACTCTGTAACGGGAACTGTAATTTTACAGAATAGGTTTATGATTTTTATGAGATTTTTCGAAAACGATTTTCTTTAAACCTGGAATACTTACTGCATAGATAAAAACGCATCATTTTTATTTGATACAGTTTGCTGAAAAAATGGATTTTAGTGGGGTTATTGGAAGGAGACCTGTCAGTTTTAATTTAAATTTGCACAAACTTTTTTGGTTTTGACATAGAGCGTTCGACCTAAGTTCTCTCAGGTATGCAAGTAAATCCCCGCCACTATTTTTATGGTCAGCTTAAGTAAAAATTGTAACTTTACAATATTAAAATTTCTTGGTTATATTGTATTAATTATAGTGAGAGAAAGTCGTGTGAGTGTTTCACACCAGATATTTGTATCTTCGAACTATGTTTTCTTATGTAAATTACAAGTTTAAGGGAAGGGATTAGCTGATTAGTAACTCATGACTCGCACGGCGGAAGTCTTGGGTCCATGTCGAGGCACTACTGCCCTTAAATTTTTACAATCCAATGATGGACAATGTTGCCAGTAACCAGAGAAAACTGCCCATAATAAGTTTGCCAATAGAGAACTGCCCAGTAAGAGGCCGGCTATGGGCGCCTTGGTCACACATGTTGTTGGGTGCTAATTAAAAAATAAATAACTAACTTAACAGGAAATAGAAATTCATATTTTCTTTTTTTTTTTATTATTATTGTTCCAGTACAAACTTTTACAAATGATGTTATCTGAAAATCCAAAATCACGACCAACAACAATAGGGATAAGATCTAGAGAACCGCTTCGTAGATTTCAGTCCGAATCTGGTGACCCTGTCTTATCATCAGATCAGTGGCATTTCCAGCTGCCGCATCGACATCGTGATTCATCTTTTAGCAAATCATCAAAGGATGAATCTTCTTCATCTTCTTGACAGATATCATTGTATCATTCCCCGTGTATACATTCTTATTGGTGATTTATTGTTTATTATGTAAATAATTACGAATTTATATTTTGTATATATTTTGAGCAAAAGACAAAAAATAAAAAAAATGAAAAAAGAAAGAAAAGAAATTGAAAAAATATCCAAGTTTTTCCACATGTGCCTTAATATGCGAATTTCGTTTTTTTTGTGGAGGTTTGTAAGTATATACGATTGTACTTTTAAGTAAAACTTGAAAATAGTATTTTACCCATATTTGCTCATTATTGAGAGTTTATGATTGTAAATAACTATATTTACTTGTAAATTTTTTGTTTTTTAATTTTTTTTTTCTTCACTAGTTTATTTGTATAAATATTGTACAAATTTGTTTCATTAAAAAGAATATTTGCGCATCAGAAAGAGGAGTTCCTTTGCGTAATTTGTGATATGAAATTGTATTTGTAATTAGTTTTTAAATATTTAATCATCATAATGCGTACTTGTATTTTTTTATTTTGTTTTTTAAATGGAAAGAAGAAAAAACTGAATAATATGCATCGAAATTCGTTATTAAGAAGCAATCGATTACTTTGCAATCGTTTAGTGATTTGAGTTATAGTAGCTTTATTTAAAAACGTATTTCATTTAGTAACGTAGTATTTGCTTTTTATAATAGAAATTTATTAATCAATATTAAAATGTCGCGTGTTTATTGGAAATATCATCATTTATGAAACAATGTTTTATTTAAATTTTTCTCCAAAAAAGAAAAAAAGTTTCTAAAATTTTATCCTTAAAACATAATCGCATCTCCTAGTTTTCTTTCAGCCTATATGAGAGCTGAATTTTTTTTCCTTTCTATCCAATATAGTCCTCAATAAAGGAATCTTAAACCGTGACTCTCTCAAGACTATGTTGAAAAAAATACTCTTTTTAGGTATACCCAGGTTGAATTCCTTAACCTTATTAAAAAAATAATTTTTTTTTTTTCATTTCTGAATATTCACGCATAACAATTTTAATTAATAAATAAGTTGCCGCTTCTAATTACTATTCTTTTTTTAATAGATTGTTTTTTTTTCTTTCCGCGTAATATAGTTTGTAATGTTTTTGATAACACTTTCAAAGTTGGCTTATTTTCTGCCTTCATTGTTTTTTATGCATTTTGTGTCTCACACATTTATCACTATGGCGTAGCATTTCTAAACTGAAAGGAAAGTTGTTTATATACAAGTGTATAAAGAATGGTGTGGCATACATTCCTGCAAAATATTTTGTTGAAAACAAAACAAAAAGTCAGATTTAAAAGTTGATTTATTTAAACCAATTTTTTTTTCTTTTCGTAAAAGCAATAAAGTGACTTATAAACCTTTTTTGACTGCACCCTCCCAATATACAATTTTGACAAAAATTTATAGTTAAAAATAGTTTATAAACTTTTATCAGATTTTAACCATGCTTGTAACATTCCACATTACAACTGATCCAGTTAGCAAAGAATGATTTTGAATTAATTTTGTTTTTCTACTAAATTTTTGTTTAATGACGTACTTAATTTTACCAGATCCTATTAAATTAAAGACTTGGATTAATCAAATAGGGAAGCAGAGGTTTATATTTTTTATTTTAATAAAAAAATATGTGGCAGAATATAGATTAATTATTTTGATATATAAGAGGAATGATCATATTGATCTCATAAAAAAAAATAATAAAATGATAAAGATAGCATTCGAGCCAAAATTCCATATAACTAGGCGGTCGGTCATCGATACACCATTGTTCCTATTAGTTGTAAAAACAAAGTGGTTAAGTCACTAAAATTGTATAAACTTTTTCTTTATAATTAAAATAAGAAAAATGTGCTCATTCAAATTATTATGGATGTATGAATGTTATATATCCATAAATATTAAAACAAATGTTTTAAATTTTTTTGTGTTAAGACGCATTCCAAATTACCAATACACAAAATTCGACCATCTTATTTACTGTTTTATGTGTTAAAAAGAAAAAAAAATTATATATTGATGTTACCTTTCGATATTTCTTTGCACACAGAGACTATATGTATGTTTTTGTGTCATTCATTTAAGAAAACTATTCTTTTTTACCATGTGTGTATATACAAGGTAATATTGCAGAATCATTATTTCGCTGCTTTATCCCCGCGAATTTATCGAATATTATAATATATAAGAAAATATTACCTTTAAGTAGTAATGCAGTCTAAACAAAAATATATAGCAGTTTAGAAGAATATAGAAATGAGTTTAATAAACTGAGAAATAGTTTCCATAATAAAAATGTTTAAACTGTTTATTTACTGCTAAAAAAAAAAATTTTTTTTAATAGAAAGTGTAATTGCATTTATTTCAGGTACTAAAATAAATATATTTTACCTGTTTTGTGTTCTTTTATTTTCTTTACTTTTAATAATATTTTTCCTTGAAAAGATCTTTTCTTCTTTAACTTTAAGATCGTTATTTTAATATAGTCCACTGCCAACCAGTACATGAACTGTTCAACCAGTACATAATAAATATTCCAACTTTGAAGGATATTTGTTTTGTGACAATTAGTATTTATTTATGAATTTTCTTTCCAAAAAAAATTGTCTGCGGTGTTCTGGTCTGCGATTGGCATTTAACAGATTGATAGTATGACAACATTCTAATTTGCGTTAAAGACAATTATATGGAAGGAACTTTTGTAAGAGTAAGTTGTAAGTGTCCCAAACTTTTTAATAAGATTAATTGCCAAGGAGTCCTAAATCATGAAAATTTTTTTAGGCCTTTTCTATTGCTGTAACGTACACATAAAAACATTATCAAATAGATGAAACAAATGAAATTTACAAAACCAAAAAATTTTAGGTGCCGTTATACTGTGCGCTCTGCCAACTCTAATGATACGTACTATAAAATATGTGTTCTATTCTAGTAAGTATAAGCTTACTAGAGTAAGGCATTTCTTTTTTCTGTGGGGTTCTGCCCTCCGTATCACCCGTTGACCCCCATAAAAAGGCCCTTAGCCGGGCCAAACTCGAAAATAAGTGGATCACTGTTCTGTTTGTGCGCGCTTACTGTCATGAGAGACGACCATAAGTAAAGTTCAGCCATTGTAATAAATGTTTTGAAAATCATAGGTTTAATGGGAGGGGAATAAATAAATAGTGGTTAGAGTACTGGACTACCACGCGGAGAACCCGGATTCGAGTCCAACTATGCTGCACTTAGATTTTTTTCTTCCTAGGAGCCTCTTCTACAGCTTACTGTCCGTTGAAGGAGAGTGTTGTCAGTAACGAAAGAACACTATCCGGAGAAGGCTCCGGTAGCTAATGACCATAGATATTAACGTGCCTTAAATTAAAAAAAAATAGTTATGATTTGAATTTTTATAGATACTGCATACTAAACCAAAATGACGACGGTAGAGACACACTATACCAGAATCATGTCGGTAGAACACACATTATACCAGAATCATGACGTTAGAGCGCACACTCTACCAGCGCCAAATTTTAATTATTTTCAAGTATTACATTAGGTTCATATATTTTTTTTTTAAATATTAAAACTTTTATGCTTTATTTTAAATAGTTTATTCTTACAAGAAGGATA
Source organism: Triatoma infestans (assembly GCA_011037195.1). Lineage (NCBI taxonomy): Eukaryota > Metazoa > Arthropoda > Insecta > Hemiptera > Reduviidae > Triatoma > Triatoma infestans. Next base: position 82,706 of record JAAEAF010000779.1, read on the forward strand.
ACTAACTCTTGAAAAACACGAAATAAGAGGTATTGTAAACTACGTCAATAGTGCCAATAGTACATTAACATCAAATGAATGAAAACATAAAATTAAGCAGAGTAAAAGAGATGGGCCAGTTTATGGACTGCAAGCATTTTCTTGAACAGATTCAATTTGTGAATCAACAATTCCAATTTCTTCCATAATCTGACGATAAACTTCTGCAGTATTGTGTGATTTAGAAGTAAGTTGGCTTAACTTTGTCTTTATTTCTTGCACAGCTAATATATAATCATCGTATTTTCTTCCATTCATTTCCATTTCATTCAGTTCTATAAGTAATTGCGGATGGAATAATGTACAAGTGTCCATTAATATCTTTGTGATTTCATCTAGGAAAATATTGAAATGGTGAGTCAATTTCAAAAAAGTTATTGACTAAAGAGAAATTTTTATTTTTATATACCAACTTACAATGCATTACTGTTACTTTTCCTAACAATTCCTGCACTTTAACCATATTATCATTAATGTATGCAATGAAATCATTAAAATAAGTAGCTTGCCCCATTATGAAATATTGAAGTTAACTGGAACAGGAAAACAATTTTAAATTAGAGGCGAATTGCTGCTACTTACCGGTAGTAGTCAATCATGAAGTGTATATTATGCTATCATAAATTTATATTTTTGAGACTAAAAACTGGTACATTAAACATGGAATGCTTAAATTGTATTTATTAAATTATTTCAAAGAGGATTATTAACACAATATATTTTTTAGAAAAATATTGAATATTTTGTTTTCACTCTTGAATCAGCTGTTATGTGTTCAGCCAGCTGTTGTAGAAGCTGATAACTGAGGTTGGGGTTTTATGTGTATTGGTGACGGCGTGAGTTGTGCTGCGAGGTTCGTAAAATTATATTAATTTTTTGAAGAATTTTATATAATCTGTACCATATTAACATTATTATTCATTTGTGCATCCATAAGTTGTGTTATTATTGTGTTTATGAATTTTTCCTGGCCCATTACCAATCCCCTCTTTTTCCAGTAGGTCCAGAGCTTGATAATAATAGACTTGCTGGATCAAATTCAAAACTTCTGGGCTATAGAGCCCCCCCAATTAAAAAAAAAAAATTAAAATATCAAAATATTACTATTGTTAGGAATTTTTTTTTAATTGAATTGTCTGAAAGATATGATTAAATAAAAATTTAAATAATAAATTTTGTTAAAAGAAATAGTTGCATTAGAAATTTGGCATTGAATTGACATTCGATCATGTTATTTTACCATTAAGGGCAAGAAATGAGCGACACACAGCAGCAGTTTTGTTTAAGGTGGCATAATTATCAAAACAGTTTGCTGTCCAGTCTTCCACAATTACTGGATTGGGATGACCTGACCGATGTTACGTTATACGCAGGAGGATGTAGCATAAAAGCACACAGAATTGTACTTTCAGCGTGCAGCCAGTATTTTAAAAGCATCTTTAAGGTAAGATAATCTTTTTTTTATCAGTTTCGACCTTTTTTTTCTATTTTAAACGGTCCTTAAAAAAAAAAGAATTCGTAAATATAGTTGTTTTTTTGTAATAGCTTTTTAAAAATAATGATTAGATAATTTATTAATATTGTTTATTTTGTTTATTTCTTTAACGGAACTAATTAAAGTACGGACACTATTCAGTTTTCGAGACATATGTTTTCAATCAAATATTAACTCCTGATAAGAAATATTTGAGTACCTGCTTAAAGAAAAATTATCATTCGATTTGATGTAATTAATTTCAGCTAACTTTTAGTTTGATTTCTAAGGACTATTAGATTTTATGAACTGGGTTGGAAAATTACTTGAAGTTTGTCGAACCCAATTTGGTACCAATTATTGGCAAAACTAAATATTTGGAATTTCAAACAGACATCCAAATTTTTCCGTTTATTTATACATATTACTTTAAAAAAAGTAAAGTCACATTAGTTTTTTACTACTCCCATCTCAGACCACTGAATAATAAACAATTTAATTTTTTTAAAGCTAAGATTTTGGATAAAATAAAACTATTAAATTAGAGTGCATTTAAATATCATTGTCACTTCATTTCACATTAAATCATGGTTATTCTAATTAATCTAAATTAAATGTTAGGATTGCCACACCCACTTCCTGTAATTCTTTTGAAATAATTTCCAGTGGTATAAAATATCTATCTGTAAATTGTAGTGTTTGGAGATTAGCTTTAATTTTTTTATAAAATTGAATATTTATTCGAAAGTTTTCTTTATAATTTTTGAATGAATTGAAAGATTTCATAATGGCAAAAAAAAGTTTACAAATACTGTGTAAACTTGTTTGATGTTTAATAAAATTGATTTCATAAATAAAAACAGAGTTTTGACTGTATTTTGCGATGACTTTTTGAATTTCCTGATGTCAACTTTTATACGCCACTTTTATAAAACTGAAGACAGTTTCATAGAATCTCTAGTTTATTATAATTTATAAAATTTTTGTCATTGTTCACAGAAATTATCAATAAACTTTATGAAAATTAATTTATGTTTAGGAACTACAACCGATGCAACATCCTGTTATAGTCGTTCCTGGCGCTGAATTTTCCGATCTGAGCGCATTGGTCACGTTCATGTACAATGGTGAAGTCAACATTTATCAACATCAACTGCCAAGCCTTATTGCCCTTGCAGACACGCTGCACATCAAGGGTCTTGCACAATTTACTTCTGTACGATTTACTTATTTAGTGCTTGGCGAGTTTCACTGAATTAGTGACTTAATCACTATTTTTTAGTTAGTCATAATAACTTTGGTTAAAATTAGTTTAAAAAAAAACTATTTAGTGTAATTCATAAAGATTCCAGATTTGTAAAAGCCATAAAAAAAAATGACCTCTAAGTCTTACATAAAACGGAACCTTCAGAATATATTTTTCAAACAATGCGTCCTAGAATGAAATTCAAAATAAGTTAGTCTGCAGATCTGAGGAAGGAGAAGCTGCAAAGCCATGTCTCTGCCTCATTAGAATTATAGTAGACTCCTTAAGTTCTGTCTTATTGTATTCTGTTTATAATTTCTGTAAAAATTAGTATTGTGCAGGTAAATGTGATAGTAGATGTATATTTTGCTTTGAGTTCGCAGAACATAAACAGGACGTAACTCTCTCTGAAGATAGTTAGGTGTCAATGTACTTGTTTGGCCGGATTTCACAAGCAACCTAAGCCACTACGCTGGCCTACACTCTTCCGAAAGAAAACTTATACTATTTGGAAAACCGGAATTCCTCACTACGCATATCACACGTACTTAACAGTATGGATTTTTTCCCTTGAGAGTGTTACCCCCCCTTTTTCGGAACATCGTATTAGTGAAACGGGGACACTGACCTAGGTAGTAGTTCACCGTTTCCCCGACTCCCTCTCACAATTCTGACACCAAAATCTAGACTTTTTGCCTATTTTGTGTAAATGATTGTTTCCAGTCAATACATCTACCACAGTTTCAATTGTGCCCTACTCAGGGAGAGAAGATACTTCAAGTCTCCCTGTCTTATATCTTTCATAATTCTCTTAGCTTTGAGGCACTCTCCCGTGACTCTCCAGTTCCCTTTTCCTCCATTGTTTGACTTACTTGTTGCATAATTTTTTGATGATGTCTACAACTTTCAGAATCACGAAACGTGATTGGGTACCCGTCCATTCACTCTGAGCGAGACCATTAAGACCTTCTACATTACCCATTGATTTAGAGCTCCAGCACGGCTTATTCAAAGCCTTTAGTGCTGCTTGGCTTCCAAGAAAATATCATCTCTAAGCTTTCCCAGCCACTCTTCCACCATACAGCAGCACGAATGATACCAGTGATCCCAACGTGGAAAACAGTGGCCGTATCTAAAGCCACAGACCATCCTTCGTTCAGCCCCTGTAGCCCTGCTCCAGACAGACCAGTTTCCTTCTGCTTGGAGCTATCAGAGTAACGACAAGTAAAGCCACTAACTACTTTTCTCCATAGCCCTTTGAGGTTCCCATACTGCTAATACTGATCTTATAATATCTCGAACTCCCACTTCTTAAAAGATAATTTGCAAAATATTGTGTGCAAGTTCTTTGATTTACAAGCTCATAATCTCTCTAGTTAGAACCCTTTTATCTCCATTTATATATTTCTCCGCTTTACAAACCACTTCAAAACAATGTACGGAAGGAAACCAACATAAGTTGTTCTGGGACTTACTGATTTGGCATATAGCCATTCCTATTGCACTCTACTTATAGCGAAATTAAAGAAATCTGTAGCAATTGTCAAAAGATTCATCTGGCCAGATAATGTCCGTGAATATTTAATTGAACTGCAGACACCCTAATTTTTATGAAATCTTTTGCTTAAAGTGAGCTTAAGCTTAACTTAATTAGTTATTGTGATGAATTAATTTTTTTTTCTTCCAGGGAAAATACGAAGACGAAAGAAGATGGGGAGAAAGTGGCAATGAAACTTGGGGCGGTACTCGATCTAAAAGGTCAAGGCCATCGGATAATGAAGAAACTAATGGCAGCATTGAAAAAGCAATCATACCATCACCAAACAAAAGTATGTATGTAAAGAAATCTAGACCTAGATTGCGTACAGCTAGTCCCACAGTGACCTTACAACAACAGCAGCCTCCACAACAAGCGCCGCTGACAGAGATTCTCCCACCCCTGCAGCATCTATCACAGCCAGTTTTAGAAGCGGAAGATCTAACCAAGAAAGAAAGACCGATGTCACCAACATCAGCCGTTCTCAGTGCTCCAAATGTGAAAGGTAAGGAGGCCATACATTTTTTTTATGCGATTCTTTTGACGTAGTTTGCATAGTTGCAACAACAATACTTTATGGAAGAATTCTATAAAAAAAAATTACAATAGTTTAATCGCATGTGCAAATAGTATCAGAAACAATTGTTTGAACTATTTCAAGTAGTTGGAAAATCCTTAAACCGGAAATGAAACCATATTCACTGTTTCTTAATAAATTGACTGTGTTGAGTGAGTGAAAATAAAACCAGCATCATTGAAGAACGGATACATCCTTACCTACAATCTCTCTTTGTATGAAGACCTTGGGATTCTAAGTATTTTAACTAATTTTCATTTCCCTTTGCTAGGAGTAAGAGGAAGTATTGCAATCGAGTTTTCACCGGAAATAGACGTTTTGAGGTCCCCAGTCCAAAAAAAGTGGTTTTTAGAGAATTGTACGAGAGTATGTTTGTGAACATCATAGCTAAAAAACGAAAAATCGCAGAAAGTTCCTATCAGATATTCCATATGGGATCCGACAGGAGGAGCTTACCTGTCAAAACTCCTCTACCGGAAGTAACATTTTACTGAATGAATTTTTCAGTTTTTTCGATGTTCACGAAAATGGCTCCAACGATTTTCTTCAAACTTCGTATATTAACTATACATACCGCCACAACTTTTATTTGAACCATTTCTCTGGGAAAATTAATTTAAGGGAGCTTTTGTTATGTTTTCCTCTAAAGTGCTATTTTAATTTATTATGTAATTGTATCGTCTAAATAATATTAAGTGGAACTAAATATGCTGTCAATATTCTGAGTTTGAAGAAAATCTGTTGAGGAAGTGGTGTTTTTACTGAGGTTATATCAGTTTGCTACAATTTTATCCATTAAAACACCGACGGATATCTTTAAATTTGTAACACTAACTATGAATACAAAGCCTATTACTATTATTGGAAATTTTTTTTCAATAAAATTTTTTCCCAATGATTTTAACACTTTCTTGATTTTTTGTTTTCAAAAATTCTTCGTTAATATTTTGGATTAAAGTTTAAATGCATTTTCCACTTCCGACTGACACATTGACTTCTAAATTGAAATGTTAAGCACATGGGCTATCGATGGTTACAGCAACGCCAGTAAACCCATAGCTGTTAAATATAATAAGTTTACTGAAATAAACCCCTTCATGATTACCGAGAAAAAAAAAATGTTAATTTTTACTTTCTCTTTTGCCCGCATCTGTTGCATGCAGTTAATTGGCGAGCAGCGACCCCACGGTTTACCACAGCTCACTATTCCATGCACTTCATCAATACAGTACACAATACACTTAAACTACATACACTCTATACTTTACAGACAAAGACAAACAAGTACACAAACTAGGGTCTCCGCCCTAGTTAATCGGCGAAAACCAAGCGAGAAGGAAGGGGTTAGCTCAGTGGTAGCGCGCTGGACTAGCAACGCGGAGGTCCCGGGTTCGAATCCGGCATGCATGCTGCCCTTAGATTTTTTTCTTTCTAGGAGCCTCTATAACTCACGTCTGGTGATGGGCATTGTCTGTAGCTGGAGAGCGCTGCTTGGAGGCCGGCTGTGCATTGGAGAAGGCTCCGGGGGCACAATAGATCTTTCAGGTCGCAGTGCAATAATCCCCTACAACAATCTATCTATACTTTCTCTTTTACTCTTAGTAAGAGGAAGTTTTGCGAACGTGTCAAATTTTCAAAATTGAGGTTCCCTCGGAAATACATGTTTTGAGGACGCCTGAGTACGAAAAAAATGTTCGTCCGAATGATTTGTGTGAATGAATAAAATTTCTCAAAAACAAAAATCTTAAGAAGCTCAAACTTTAGGAGAGGCATACCTAACTACTAGCGCATTTGCCACTTTAGGTTTCGGGCAAAAACCAGATCATTTTCAATTTCCTACTCCCACATCCTTGCAGGCCTAACTCTCCGCCTGTTTCTTGGATGGGGATCCATTTTCTCAACTTTGATGGTAATTTTCCTTGCGGCATACTTCTAGGGTAGGCCTACCATGTTAATATCCTCTTTTCAATCTACCCTTCCATTGTTTCCTAAACGTCCTTATCTTTCTTTAGAACCACACTGCGCATTTATCCATCCTGGTCTTTTGTAATTATTTTTTTCAATAGTTTCAACCATTCTTAATAAATAGAACCTTCTGTTGATTCATATTTGAAACATCAGTGTTTTTTTAATTCAGTGTTTTACAAGGAAGTAGAAGGGCTATGATCATATGGAATAAATTGGTTCAAAACGGCTTTTTGGTCGAATCAAAAAGGAGCTGGAAAGTTAAATGATGGGTAAGAGAGTATGCAGATATTGTTGAGACAAGGAGATTTTGGGAGAAGATCGGCGCTTCTCTTCCTACTTTGTAGTTTCATTTATAGCGCAATATGTGAAAATAAATCTTTTTTAATTTTATAAATTTACACTTTTACTATATAAAGTGGTCACAAAACTTAGGATCCGGTTATAGATACATGAATAGATAAAAAGCTTTATTACAAATATGCATACGTACAATAATAATAAATAGAAGTTCCAATGTACATTAACCTTCCTAAATTGTTTATATAATGATTTTTGGGATAAGGCGAGGAACAATATGCAGGGAAAAACTTGCAGCTTTAAGAAAATAATAAGAGAGGATTGTTTCAGAGGATTTTGGATGAAGGAATAAACTGGGGTTACTGAAGATTTTACATGAAGTAGGTCGATTTTGGTGTGTCGTGGTGAGTCAGTCGGAAGTCTTAGTAATTTGTTCTGGGTTATCTGAAGTTTTTTGATGTTACTGTTACTAGTCAGGCTCCAGGCGGAGGAAGCATGAAGTAACATCGGTCTGATAACGACTTTGTACAGTAGGAGTTTGTTTTGTGTGGTCATTTTTGAGTCGTGTGACAGTAACGGAAGAGTAGTTTTAAAGTCATTTTTCCAGAATTCACTTTGTGGGTCGGGAAGTTCAATTTGTTGCCCAGAGTTATTCCGAGGTACTTGAAAGCTGGTTATAGAGAACCCAAACATTGGTGGTTACTTCGTGGTTATTTATATCTTTGCTGAAAGCTTGACTTCAAAAACATATCTTTTCTCTTTAATCTTGATAACCCTAATATCCATGTCCTAAAGTATCATGCACTTCTATTCTCATAGTGAATTTTATAGTTTTTTAAAAATTATAATATTAACAAAACTTTCCAGAAGAGACTAACGGAGGAAATGGTAGTGGAGGTGGGGGCGGCGGTGGAGCGCTAACAGGAACAGGAAGTGGTCCAAGCAGTGGACGTAGTCCATCCTCGTCAAAATTGTATGCCACTTGTATAGTATGCGGTAAACAGCTTAGCAATCAGTACAATCTACGTGTACACATGGAAACACATCGTAACGCTCATTATGCGTGTTCATCGTGTTCGCATGTCTCTAGATCGAGGGACGCTCTACGGAAACATGTTTCCTATAGACATCCGGCCACCTCATCCGCCACTAATTCTTCTAATTTGTCCACCATATCGTCCGCAGCCAGTACGCCATCTGTTCAACCATCACAATCGTCTTCGACCTCGTCAGCACCACCAGATGACACAAATATACATCAGTCTAATTATTTCTAGTCTTTGCGCGCGGAAATTCTTTAACTAGGTGAAATTTTATATTTTATATATATATATTTTAGGGGGAAAAAAATTTATGAAAAGCAGTAACCAAATTGATATAAAAAAATTATATCATCAAATTACCAAAAGATTATGGAAGAAATTTACGTGCCTTCAGTAACTAAATAATCTCCCATTTTACACCTTTCGCAAGTTTTAACTTTATAATCTACTTTTTATTTTAATAGATTTAGAAAAGGAACAAAAACGGAACACCTTCTTAAGTTACCAATACTTTATATAATTTTTGTTGTTTTTAGGTTTTAATTTGTTCAATACGTTCTATTACAAAGTGATATATGTAAACTAATTTTGTTTCCAAAGACATTTCGTTAAATCCTTTAGAGAGTTTATAATTATTAAGACTATTATTATCTAAATTTAACTTATTCTTTTTTTTGAAGAAAAAAGAAATAAAGGATCGGGCAGAAAAACCGGATGTTTTTTGAAACAGTTTTAACTTTTAGTAACAATTTAATAACCTCCGATGTTTTTCTTTCTTTTATGATGTATTTTGCATTCTCAGATAATAAATCTGGACCCAGTTGGAGTGAATGTTGTTCTGACCAAATGCTTTATAGACTGAAAAACAGAAAATGATTTGAGTGAATCTTCAGTTAAGTATGGAAATAAAACCGAATTGAAAACTCAATGAAATAAAATATGCACAAAAAACTTTTCTTTCTCAGAGGACTCACTTTTCTTAATTGACAAGAGTCCTTCTAGAAGTTATTTTTTCAAATAAGAACTCAGTTCCACGATGACCACCACAGTGACACTATTTACGATCGTGATCTTCCAAGCGATTAACTTTCTATAAACACTTTTGACGTTTCAAAGTTCTATGCTAGTCGGGAATCATACCATTACCTGGCACCAGTTCCTCTTAAGCTTCTATGGAAGAAGAAGAAGAACTAAAAGCGAAACATCACGTAGTTTTTCTGCTAGACCTTTATTTTTATATATATATATAAATATGAGAATACGAAACATGAAGCAATTTTTATTTAAAAAACAAATTGTTCGTATTTATTTTAATCATTGTTAACTTTAATTAAAAAAAAAAAATGTTTGCTGAGAATAATTGTATCGTCCAGCAGCAAAAAATTTAAATTTCTTTGGGTGAGTGGAATGAATTTGAATTTTTATTTTGTCGTCCTCTTCTCCTCTTTTTATTGTAGGTTATTTAGTAAATTATATATATATATATATATAAAACATACGTTACCTTAAAAGTACAAAAAAAGGCTATTATTTTTCCTTTTTAATTTTTGTTTCGTTCTTATTAGTGAGATAGTTTAATTGTAATTATTATATTTGTTGGAAATATGAAATACGAAAAGTGCCCTATTGTAAATAACATGAAATTGGCTGTATAGGTGCCTTATAGTTCCTAGGTTTTTAATATTATATCAAATTTTAATTATGAAATTTAAAAAAAGAAAAGATATAAAACACATAGTTATCTAGTCTCCAAAAAGAATTGGGAAAAGTACTTAAAGAGAAGTTACCCTTAATCTCTCTTTATATTAACAAACACAAAGTCCATTCGTGCCTTCCGTGAAAATACTAAATATATTTTTCTCTCAATTTCCTTGTGCCTTTTCTTTAATTTTTGGTTTTAGGATTGTTTAAAAAAAAAGTGTAAATACACTCTTGGACAAGAAATATTCCAACCTTCTTTTATCTTTTACTTATCGAGTAGAAATGTGTAGTTTTCTCTCTAAATAGAGAAAATTTTCTATTTAATAGTAGGCTGAGGATCCTGTGGTAGATTTATTGAATATTTCGCCGTTTTATTAAGACTTCCAAGCGAAAGAAGGCTTTACTGCCCACGCATGGTCTCTTATTATTGAGTATCTTCTCTCCTGGGATAGTTCCGAGTCGTTATTTCATGTATAGATAGCATCCATTACTGGAATATGATCGTGCATGATCTTTTCTTTTTTTTTTTATTCACATTTACCTTTTTTCACCTTGTTGCGAGCAATACATATTGCCACACACACACACACATCTGACTTCAATATAAAAACCCACCTGAAAATCTTCTCCTAATTTTAGTCCTCTTTCACTTCCTTTCCAGAAACGAAATACTTTTAATATGACTGGTCTAATCGGATTCTTCCCAGCACGGTTCTCTTCTTCAAAAATTCATTTTAATTTCTTTTCAATTCGTTTATATATTTATTTTGATATAAAACAATGGCAGCACAATCACCGATTCCCGCATACGCAATTTGGTCCTTTGCCACTTGCTTAGCCAGGACTGTTTTTGTCCAAGAGTGTAGTCATATCATAAGATACTTAAAGCAATACTACATGTTATAAATCTAAAAAAAAAAAAGTCTCAAAGTAAAATTTCAAATGGAATTAAATATTGTAAAATTCAAAATTTTGTTTAGAAACACCCCTTTTGTTTTGTGTTTAATTACTTAAAAATAATGGTTGTGAAGGAAAGTTATTATTATTTTGTTATTTGTTATTTATTGTTAAGTGAGATGAAAAAAAAAGTATATTAAAAATTGTTACTTACCTGATTGTTAAAATTTATATTTTACGTTTTGTTTCTTATTTGGTCAGAAAATTATATTATATTACGCAATAAAAAGAATTTTTAGGTTATAATACATTTTTTTTAAATTAATCTGTGGTATTGTTATATTTAAAAATTAAAATGCACATGAAATAAAATAAAAAATAGTGACTTTTATAAATATTAATAAATAGTTAAATTTTTCTGTTCATTTTTTATATCTATAATAAACCCTTCTTATATTCATCGAGACATAAAATGTGTGACAAAAATAATGTATTTCTTTTTTTTTTCTTAATTCATATTTGAAAAAGAAAGCAAAACTGACAATTTTTTTTTTTTTTAAGGGGCGCCCCTTTATTTCAATACACATATCTCTCTTGGTTTTATAGAAAAGAAACTAAACACTGTTAACAGCTTTAACATTTGTAAATTAAAAAAAAATAACTTCTAACAACAAAAAAGAAAATAATAAAAGTTATCAAGATAAAATGAAATATTAAATAATTTTAAATTATAAATGCTCTTTTCTTGAGTTTTGTTTTACGATAATCAATAAATAATAATGATCACAAAAATGAGTCCACTGTTACCAATATTATTATTTTTCTTTCTTTTTTAAAAAGTACAAAAATCTTTTGTTTCTTTTTATTATTTGTATTCAGAAAAAAAAGTGCTGAGTGGTGTTCACAATTAATTTATTTTTATTTTTCTCTGTTGTTTTTAAGATATAGCACTGATGGACCATATTTTCGTGTTACAGTCTTGTCCAACGGATACCAATGTTTCATCGTCCAGCCATACTAGTCTTGTTATTTGGCTTTGTGGGTGGGCGTCTATAACCAATATAATAATAAATCGTTTATGAAAGCTTCAGTTAACTTATTTATATTAATTTTAAAAATGACAGAAATATAATCAAATATGAGGAAATTTTGATAAGATTTGATCAAAAGCTTAATCGGTATACTCAATGTTTCAATTCAAAAAGACTAATGTGGAGTAAACTTACAAAGTTTAGAGATATAACATATATCATATCAAATAATTAGTTATACAAATGAAACACCATTTTAATTTTCAAATTTTCTTCAAACTTACAATTTTACCAAATGTTTGCTTGTCTTCAATTTCTTGAACAGAAAACATTAGTGAAGTACAACTATGATGAAAGCATTAGTGTCATCCAGTACAATTATTTACCCGATTCATAGGAATTAATTATTTAGATTGAAAATAGCACTTGAGATGGAAGGTTAAAGTTACGGCTTCCCCAGAAATCCCATAAAATCTATTTTCCCGAAAATATGTTTCAATTTAAAGGGAAATGGATGTATGCGCAGTTTACAAAAAAAACTGTGAGTACCGTTTTTCTAGAAAATCAGGAAAAACGAAAAAAAAATCATTAAAACCACCTTGCCGGTTGTCGGATTTTGACTGAATCCATGATGATATGATATATTTTATATTTGCCTTTATACATCACTTACAATATAATAGGCTCGTCAAAAAAACTTATTCACTTACAAAAAGTACAGCTGTGATCAGTGACAATGAACTTTACACCAATAACAACAAACAAAACTCAATGGTATACTTTACTTTTAATTCAGTTTATTTTAAAATCTTCTACCGTCCAATTCTGTTCCAAAAACTCCTTTATGTTATAAAAACATTTCTTTATTAAGAAGTGGTTTATAATTTTTTTAAATTGGAGGTACTCCATCTGCCTTAATTCATTTGGAATTTTATTATATATCCTCGCGGACATAATATTTGGAATTACTGCAGATATTGTCAGTCTTTTTGAAGGTAAGTTTATGTCGATATTGTTACATATGTTATAACAACGTCTGCTGCCTCTCGTATCGTTATTTGGATTATTTTTTGTTGCAGAGCGAGCTTGTAGATATACAGTCAAGTTAATTTTAGGATGTTTAATGCCGGAAATAATGCCCTACAGCTATCTCGAGTTCTTTTAAACATAGTAATTTTCACTGCTATCTTCTGTAATTTGAAAATACTCGAGGCGTCAGCTGAAACTCCCCACAACTCAACCCATCATGGAGTGAAATAATCCGAAATAGGCTAGTCTCATTACTTCTGGTGGAACTTCTTCTCTCAGCTTGCTCAGAAGGGAAGTTATCTGAGATAGCTGACGACTGCTCAGCTGCTGTATATGTTCTTTCCAACATACAGTGCCGTCTAGTAATATACCAAGAAATGGTACTGTACCCTTCTCTAAATCCTTATTCAAGCTAAAAATTTTGTTCTTAGTCTTCTCCTTTCACAGCCTCTTTAGTATTCCTCCCTAAGAATGTATTGTTTTTTTAATAAAAATAATTGGAAAAAACCAAAGTGATCAGTACTTTTTTTACCCTTCATTTCTTTTACCACTTTGAGCACATTCTCCTCACTTACTTCACTCATTTTAAATTCAGTAGAATATAATTTCTGATGGTATCGGATCCTACTGTGGTATCAAACGGAATATCAAGTTTGAGCTTCCTGTGATTTTTAGTTTTGTGACATTTATTCTCTAAAAAAAAAAAAATTTTTTCGCCCCATAATTTCTGATATAAAATTCATTCAAATATTTGACACCAATGGAAACTTCTTACATCCATGTTTTACGCAATCATTATTTTCCCTAGTACTACTCTATTTATTTATTTTGTACTGAAGTTAAAACCAAACTTCACCCAAAAAGAGTGATCCTAGTGTTTCCAAATTCCCTTCTCAAAATGAAAAACAAAAAACAACAACCAAGCTTTAAATCTTTAATTAGTTAAGAATTCTGCCCTATTTTCAGAATATTTGGTTTCTCGACAACATTTACTATTCATAATACAACATTTAACAATTCATAATAAAACAATCTGTTAAAAAAAAAAAGATAAAGGACTCACTTTTGATAATTATATGTTTGGCCGGATGTAGTACACTCCAAATAATAATGGTGGTATCCAGGCTACCACTGGCAACCTGTTGTGAATTAGGTGACCACGCAACACAGTTCACTCGAGCATTATGGAAACCCCATTCTTTATTATGGGCAAGCTGCAAGAAAACAGTAAATTTATTGGACTTCAACATAATGTCGAAAAATACGGCTAAACCCCTTTAATCAGTACTTGTTAAATTAATATGAAAAATTTCAACTACTCAGAATATAATCGGGCAAATAGATTTCAATGAGCTTCTATTTCTTCTTTTGTCAATGGACAAATTAGTATGGGCCAAACCACACATATCTGCTGGTTACTACGTCTTTCCTGCTATAAGCATGCATAGATATATGTTACCGGCAGAGTATGAAATTCATCCCGGACGAGCCCCCATTTATTTTATCACATCCCGATTTCAAAATATATTTTAGTAGTAATCATTTAAAAGTTAAATTACTTTACTTAAAGTACCAGGAACTATTGAAACACCATTTGGAATACCATGATTTATTATACTGAAACACTAAATAGAATTTCCCAAAGTTAACAAATGAATAATAGGAATATTTTTCAAATACACAAATTTATCATAAAAAATATAATCTGGTATCCGCGTATAAATTACGCATGGTATTATATGAAATGCCTAGGCATATATATATATAGCATTAAATAGAGCTAAGTGAAAAATGCTTGTGAGGTCCAATAACTCATTAGCGTGAAAAATTTGACATTGTCCCTTTTAGAACCAAGCCATATATATATATTAATAATATTATATAATATATATATATATGTCTGTTTATCTATTTTGCCTCACTGCTCAAGGCACGTGTTTGAGGAAATAATATTACTTTTTCTTAAAAAAATAATGTTTTTATCATCAGAACACAAATGCTTTTAAGGTCCTTTATCTTAAGGAAACATTTTCAATTTAGGTTATTACACCTAATCCTACCAGAATTATTAAAAGACGACTGTAAATGTAAAAAGAATTGATAAGTTACATTATTGAATTAATGCTTACCAAATTCATTTTCATAAGTAAATTATATTTAAACAAGCAAAACGTTGATTGGCTGTCGTCTAAGAAAAAACTTTTCATCTTTTAAAGTTTATACTATCGACGTTTCGGACACCTTTGGTGACACTTAAATCCCTACCTCTGGTGTCCGAAACATCGTTAGAATAAACTTTAAAGGTTGGAAAGGTTTTTTCTTTAGCCCCAGCTAACCAACATATTGCTTGTTTGATTAACAACGGCCAAACGCAAGCTTTGTTTATTTATATTAATGTATATATACCAAATTCATGTATATATAATTTTTCTAAACTTTTTGCTAAGTTTTATACTGATAACCTAGAACAAAGAGTGAAAGTGCTTTTAATCTCTCTCTGAAGACGCTTATTTGTTGTTTAATTGAAATTTTCATCAATGTACAAGTTAAGTGTACTGTGTGTACAGATTGGGACGTCAAGATATTTGGTACAGAGTAATTACTAAATAGGTATATATATTTTATTGTTATAATCCTATCACCTCAATATCTTTTTCTATTTTAAAGTAAAAATACTTTATGCTCAAAGAATTAGCTCTAACAGGAAATGTGGTTTCCATTATAATATCAATAGTGTGGTGGCCAATAGCTTTTTTTTCCAGAATAACGCTAAATTTTCTAATAGCTAAAACAAATATATTGAATTAACAGGAAGAACATTTACTTGACGTATGCTAAGACACCATTGATATATTAACGTACTCGCTAAGTATAATTATAAACTATAGTGTACATTAAGAAGTACTTACAGTCTAGAAACGTATCCATTGTAACCACAGAAAGATTAGAAATAAAAAAACAGAAAACAAAACACTGGTTAATTAACAAGAAAATGAAGGCAATGAAATGAAGGCGTGGAAATGAAACCACACACGTTTATTAGATATAGAAAACAGGAAGGTTCCAAATTTTAAATGATATAATCGCAAATATCTCAAAATACATGTTTTAATATGATGACAAAGTAACTTTCAGCTAGATTTCAACCGTTTACTTTGTCATTCAACTTATGTTTTTCTAGGTCCTAATGGATTTGCTTTGTTGCTATTATTACCACTACACATCTACCCAACACATGAGGAAGACACCATAATTTCTGCAAGGTTACAGAAAAATATACCCTAAATGGAATTCCAGTCTAGCACACCAACACTTACACTGACAACACAATAAAAACAAACAAAACAATAAATATGTACTTGCATATTCCTAGTAGGTACATCTCCAAACTGACAACATCATTCACTATTCAACATGAGCAAATAAATGTACGCGTATAGGAATATGCAATTGTTTTTCAAGTAGATCTATTTTTTTTTTAAGGTAAAAAAAAAGTAAAGTAAAGTAATGCCTATTTTTTCAGGCGGGCTTAACGTCCAACTACCAAATTAGGTGTCGTGGACGGGGGCGGAAGCACCTACTTTACTATTAACATTTTTTAAACAAATATAAATTTAGTTATACGCTGGACTCGAACTGGGGTCCTCCCACTTACAAGTCCATGCTCATAACCACTACACCATCACCCGCCCCTTATAGAGGTATGTTTGACCAAAACATCCTGATGATGAGCGAACGCCCGTAACCGGTCGATGACCACAAAAAGAAGCAGGCTATCACGGAAAATATCTCTGATGCTAACCATCGTTGTCTTGGAGAGCATAATGTCCAATGAGCGATAAGTGAGGGCATTGTTGCTGACACCAATTTTTTTAAGGTAACTCAAAAGAGCTTAACTTCTTTTTAGAAAATTTCTATCAAGAAATTTTTCCTTTCTCTTATAGCCCTAGTAAGAGGAAGTACTGCGATCAAGTCAAATTTTTGAAATTGAGTTTTTACCATTTTATTGTGTTTTACATTAATGTGTGTGTGTTTTATATTAATTACTGTGTAATTGAGTTTTATTGTGTAAACAGAAAAATCGCTCAAACTTGATATTCCGCATTTAACACGAATGGTATGGACAAAATGCATCAACCGGAAGTACGACTTTACTGAAAGGTAAAGTTACTGAAAACGTAATAATTCTCAGTTATTCGCGATTTTCTCTAAAATGGCTCCAAAGATTTTCTTGAAACTTTATATACTATCTACACACATAATTACCTATTACTTTTATTTGAATAATTTTCTTTTGAGGGAACAACAGCGTTATGCTTTTCTCTAAGTACCACTTCACTAGAATGTATGATTGGTTTTAGCACCTACATAATATTGTAGATTGTTGTAGGGGATTATTCACTGCGACCTGAAAGATCTATTGTGCCTTCCGGAGTCTTCTCAGTGCACTGCCGGTCTCCAAGTAGTGTTCACTAGCCTCAGACAATACTACCCATCACCGGACAGTGAATTGCTCCTTGCAAGAGAAATATAAGGGCAGCATGCTGGATTGAACCCGGGACCTTCGCGTTGCTAGTCCAGCACGCTACCACTGAGCTTAAGCCCTTCCTTCTACCTTGACTTAGGCCAATTAACTAGGGACAGAGACCCTAGTTTTTGTACTGTGTTTGTCCTTGTCTGTAAAGAGTAGAGTGTATATAGTTTAAGTGTACTGTGTACTGTTCTGATGTGCATGGAGGATGAGCTATGGTAACCCGTGGGGTCGCTACTCTCCAACTAACTGCACGCAACAGATACCTCTTGCGGGCTTACATAATATTAATATACATTAGAAGTATTGATAGAATTCCAATTTAAAGAAAATTAGTTAACCGGAAGTGCAATTTTACAGAAAAGGTTTTTTTTTTTTAATTTGCTTTAAACTTGGCATGGAAACTGCACAGTATACGTTGATTTGGAAACGTCCCCCCCCCCCCCCCCCCAAATTATTTCGGATAGTTGTGCGGAATTTGTTGCCTTAATTTGAAATGTTATATAGTGTTTCTGGCGCAGTCTCCTGGGCCATTATGTTTTTTCCTTGTATTGCCCACCATTCAGCCAAGTAGACGTATAAAGGAACTGACTAAGCTCATTCAAACATCACGCAAGCATACTCTAACGCAGCAGTTGCCAAACTTTTGATCCTCACGGACACCAAGCAGAAAATATTTAATCTCGTGGACCACTAACCCATTTTTTGGAGGAGGGGAAGGTTCCCCAACTGATTAGAGTGGGTTATTAAATATCCCCTCCAAAACAAAATTAACGTGTTTCAGCAATTTTTTAAAATTGTACTAATTAAAAAGTTATTCAAGGTGGCAAGTTTGCAAATGAACACCCTATATTTTCAATGAAATTTTTATTTATCATGGCAACCAAAGATGAGAAAGAAAAGTCAAATGATGATAATGATTAATTAAAGTTTACTTAATAATTACAATAAAAGGAATAATATTCAATATTTAATCAGTGTGAAACATGTTGCTGCTTCTTAGATAAAAATATTTCGTTCTAGGGTTCATTGTACTAACAGCAACACGAAAGCTAGCTTAAGTTCAAGTCGACAACAGTACTTATTTTTAATTGCCGCAACTGCCGAGAATGTTTTTTCGCACAAATATGTTGTGAATGGCAATATTTTAATAGCCATTTGACTTAATAAAGGAGTTTTATTTTTGTCAGTAAACTAAAAGTGAGCTCTTGTCATGCCTGAATTAAATTTAATTTTGAGGGTGTCGTCGGATGTCAGTTCGATTAAGCTTTCCTTTCGAATAATAATTATTGCTGAATCTGTATACTTTTACTTGTTTGTGTTTTGTAAAGGTTTTTTGTCTGGTATTTGTAAACTTGTTGAGGACCGAGCTTTGCCTTTTTTTTTACCTGAACCCAATCCGTGTCCACTGAGTTTGTCGGAGCTCCACAGACTTTTCTCTTAACCGTAACATTTGTAAAAGGCCAATAACGTTTTGGTAGCGGATAACTTCACGTCAGTGGGAAGGCGAGAAACTTGAGAGACGCTACCAAAGAAATCCTCGTTCGTTAACAATTCTTTCGCGGACCACCGTTTGGCGACCGCTGTCATCACATTCTCTCTAATAAATACAACCATCCTAAAATCTATACCTAACCGAAACGGCCACAATATAATCGCTTATCGCTGCCAAAATTAATAGGTAAGTACTTATTTCCCCACCACCTCTATATTCTTATTAGATATGTAAAATTTGAGTGTAAAAAAAATTTATCATTTTATGTATTATACAAACAGAAGTAACAGAAAGTTGTGTAAGTGTTTCACACCAGATTTTTATTCCATAATAACTTGCTACATTCTGTGGTTCTGGACATTCACTGACATCCTCAGAATGTCTTGATATTACACTGTTTATCCCGAAGATGGGTCGAACATCCAAAACCGCTCAATGACCACTGAATGTAGCAACGTTATGGAAAAAACTTATTTTCCAGTACACATTTTAAATATTAAAAAACTAGAATTTAGTTAAAAATAATCAGATTGTGTCACACTTTTTTATTATTTTATGTTTTAATGATATTTACGATTACATCATTTTGAAGTAGGATAGCATTTCAGAATAATAAAACAGTTCCAGCAATTATACCCCAAAAAAGTGGTGCAATTTGAATGGAAACTTGTGCAATGAAACATGCAACTAATAAGCAATATAGCTCCTTATCATAGTCGAGTATCATGACTTAATTAGAGATTACTATAATATTTTTAATAAACTACACAGTACTTATAAATATGCTAAGAAATGTGTTCCATATGATTTTGTAAAATCTTGAAAACTGTTTCTAAAGGTAGGTTTTTTTAAAAAACAGAAGACTGCTCCTTAATTGCTTTAAAATGCTAACTTTAAGTTACAAGACTTATAATTTTTTGTTAAACTATTTATTCGCATAAATAGGCAAATTATTAATGTACCAACTTTAATATCTATTTTTTTTTTTTTGCTCTGGAGAATGACTGAATTATGATCAACAAACAAAAAGCAAAATATGAATTATTAATCACACTTTAAAAGACAAAAATTAAATAGACTCACCTGAAATTCTGGAACTTTGTATAGAATAACCTTTCTATTAGAATCACAAGCGACTAGGTATTTGCCGTCTGGTGAGAAACTGCAATCTGTTATTTGTCCTAAATGTTCGCAAACACATTTCTCTGAAAGGTTTGTCCCATTTAGGTTGTAAATATGGACCTGTTATTGAAAAATAAATAAATAGGTAAAAACGTATATACTAAAAGTTATAATAATGATGCATTAAATCAAATTTTATTGATACAAATCAAGAAATTGAAGTTAATTTTTCAGGGATCCTGGAACATAAAACAGCATGAACGCTCACCGTACACTAACCACAGAGAACTAACTACGTGGGGGTGACGTTGCTATTGGCAATAACTAGCCTTTCACAATCAGTTCTAATTACACATTGTAATTTTACTGTGGATTAGTAAAATAATGTATGATCCAACAGATATATAGGGGATTCGGTTTTATAGCGCCATTCCCTTCTCACTTCTATTGACTACTAACAAAATAGTCAGTTCACCTGAAGCAGCATTTTATACAAGTTGTAGTGAGAAACGATCATTTCGATGAAAAACACGAAGTTCCATGAATGGGGCCTAGAATGGATATGAGAAGGAGAGAATTGGGTTTAAGAGATGAATAAATTGTATAATTAAGAAGTAACACAAACTGCCAGACTTTACACGTCCAAGAGAATTTAGGTAGCGAGGGATTTAGAGTGAGTGAAGAGAAGGGTAGTAGTTGGTTGCTGACGTGTTGTAAACAGTTCTATAAACTGTCCTCCTGTAGGGCTAGCTTGGCTGGGGCTGTATATATATGGAGTCTCGCACTCTAGTCTGGCCTAAGTAGCGCGTGAGATTCTCATATTTGTGACTCTCTCTGCTTTGGATCCCTCTCCTCGAATTCTAATACAGGGCCTAAGGGCTTGCCAGGCGGCGATCTTTATGGGGAGGGGGGATAAGCATTTCCGACTTTTTCTCATGATTCTGGGTCAACACTCTGTCAGGGCCCTCACGGGAACAAAACCCTGAATTCTAGCGTCAAAGGTGATGCGTGTGTCAGCCATTAGAGCAACCGTGAACGGAACGTTTACTGTTTTATGTAAATAGACATATACCCGCATTGCGGATGTTTCATAGGGAGGGAAGTGACTAGGAACTTTTGCAGTGGATTTTAGCAATTCTTTCCTGTGCTTCCTAACCAACAACACCAACTCTTGTCACATACAATGTCTGCAAACTCTCTAGCTTACCCATCCACAGAGACAAACGCTCAACTCCCTCCTACATATTCCTAAACCTTCAAAGAAGAACTTTTAAGAGAGCCACAATAATATATATATCGTATATTCACCCTCCCATTGTACAATATATAAATACCTTGTTATCCATCGCACCTCCAACTGCTACAAAGGGTTCTTCGCTATTGATAGATACGCACGATGGTTCATAATTGACTGGAATACTATGTAACTTCATATTATTTTGCAGTAAGACTACCTAGAAGAATTACAAGTTTATTTTTTAATTATAGAACAAGAATTGTTCAGTAACTATATAAACAAGAGGAGATAAAAATGTAACCTCTTTAACAGTCGCAGCCACAATGACATCTCCCTTGAGATCCATACCTCGAGGTTGTGCACCAAGTTTCACATCAATACCAGTATATGAATTGGTAGTTATGTTCACTTGCTTCAAGGAATCATCAATACCACATGTATAGAGATAATCACCAACACTTTTCATTCCATTAATCTGATTCCCATGGCCAACACCATCAATACGTTTATTTTCACCTGCGTATGGAAATCAGTGGTCAATTTAAACATTTAAGTAGAAGGAGAATAACCTGGTAGAACGCATATATTCCTCCCATAGAGCCTTTATCCAGTGGCGGCTGGTCCTTATGTGTACATTCGTACATAAACCCCATGGAAAAATCTTTATTAAAATATACATCTTACTATGAACTATTTCTCTTAGTTGATTTGTGAAAACCTATAGCGGGTTAAGCACCAGCTGAATTCTTGTTTTTCAACTCCCGACACTGAAGCTGCTGCTTGTACTCAAATCGCACATGATCCTAAGTGCGGCAACACACAGTGGAGTGAGGGTCGGTAAAATGAGAGAGGCAAGTAATTGCGGGGTTTAGTAACTTGGGGGGAAATTGTAAGCCTTATACTTCTTCAGGGGTGCAGAGTTTTTGCAAAACTACCAGAAGAGTGCGTTGTCGGTCTGGCCAAATATATTTAGTTTTAGGAATTTCTTTTCTTAAAAGAAAACAAACAGAATTCCGCTAAGCTATGAAACATTTCTACTATTCGTATTATACTATATATTGAATCAATTCGTGTAGAGAGATGACTTACACCTACCTACATATGTTTATATCACAAACGACACTGGTTGATTCAACATTAACATTTAAAGTAACACTAAAAATGTAAACAGTTACATTTTTGTGAAAAACACTTGAGTTTCAGAGTTGAGACGCGTCAATGGTTTACAAAACCGCCGTTTCGCCCATGTTGTAATGAGTCTCTTCAGGGTCGTTACACCTTGAAAGCCATTAACCTAATTAGCCTGAGCCTTACTGGCTTTCAAGGTGTAACGACCCCGAAGAGGCTCATTGCAACATGGGCGTAACGTCGGTTTTTAGTTAACCACTAACGTGGTTTTCAACCCGAAAATTCAAGTGTTTTTCATGAAAATGGCCGTGGAAACTTAAAAGATCATAGTTACATTTCTATTTAGTACTTGTTCTCAAATCGCACAGGATCCTATGTGCGACAACACACAGTGAAATGGAGGGTTGGTAAGATGAGACAGACAAGTAGTTCCGGGTATAGTATAAAGGTTCATAGTTACTTATTTGAGAACCTCCATTCTCAATATCCATGAGCCGCCACTGCTTTTAACTAAACTTTTAACTTAAATATTTTTCTTAATAAAGTTGAATCTCTATCTGGATACATTGCTAGATCCAGAAATATAACCACAACAGACTTCTAGAGCCCATTTTACATATGCGACGTACTAAGGAAATGGTTAAATCCAATGCGAACTGGTGGCTTCGTCATGGTAGCGGAGTTTGTACATTAACTGAAGGAATATGGGGTTATGTGGGAATAAGAGTTTACCTGCATGGGCAAGTTTAAACCCAAGTGACTTTGCGAATATCACCGAACTCTAGGTGCACTAACCAGTTCTTCAGCGTCTTGTTACCGTTACGGGTATCCTAGCCTAATTTCCTTAAATAACACTTAAACCAAAAGCCAGTATTTACATACAGGAACTTAAGAAATAGATGTTGTCTGTAACACCTAGGTGTTACATTATACGTATTCACGGGCAAAACTCTTGCTCACCAACGTATACAGCACTTTCCTTAAACTGTGAACTCTCTTATAAAATCTACAAATACTGACGAGCAAAGCAAGTGAGCCAAAAAAAATTTTGGGCAGAACGGAACACCAAGGATAGCCAAAAGGATTTTAGCCATTCCCACTACGGATTAGTGCATTAGTGGAATAATCCGGAACTAGGTTTCTTGGCTCGATATCTTTTTGTGCAGTTATTAGCATCGTCCCAGTGTTCTAGTAATTAATATATTTTGGAGATACTACAGCGAAAATTCTTACCATTACTAGCATTCCAGGCCGTGATGAAGCCATCATGAGATCCTGTATAAATTGTTTGCCTATCAGGGCTTAATGTAAGCACTGTAATCGGTTTATTATGACCCTAAAATAATCGTAATTAAAATTTAAAATTAATTTAATATAAATAGATATAAAACTCTAACAATACAAAATTTACCTTTATAATTCTTATTGGTTTGTTTGGATCATTAATATCAAGATATGTAATAAAACCAGATAGTGAAACGGTAAGTAGATGCTGTCCTTGCCAAAGACAAGAAACCTGTTGATCTTCAACTTGATTACCCATTATAAATTCTGATACTACTGTTTTAGTTTCAACATCCCATAATCTGCAAGTTTTATCACCAGAGGATGTTAGCAGCTGTGTACCGTCTGGTTTCCACGCTACCTGAAAACAATCATTTTGGACTCATTTATCAAGTTTTAGTTTCATTTATGTATCCAACCAATAGTAGAATACTCTAGATAATGATGTTTTGTTTTTCCTCATATATAAACATTAGTTCTGGTCAAATAGTTTTTCTATAGCTTTTCCAGTGAAAACAGACCCTAGAAGGGAACTAGAAAGAAACTTCATGAATAATGATTGCCACTGACTGGTTGAAATAATTACTAGGGGTTGGGATTTTAGAGTGTGCCGCAAACATTTACAACTATTGGAATCATATCCTTTAATGTGTACTCTAGGAAGAAAAAATCATTATAGCAAAATTTATTCAAATTTAAATTTTAAGATGATTTGGTTATGTGTTTAAAGCTTCCGTTGTAGAAAGAATCGGGATATGAGTAGTATTCAAAGTAAAGTTAAACTTCATTTAAGAGGGCTTTTAGGGGAAAGGTGGGGATGTTTAACTCTAAAGTGCTATTTTAGTTTATTATAAAAATCTATTCTAAATAGCATTATTAGAATTAAATATGCAGCCTAAATTCCGAGTTTGAAGAAAATAGGTTCATCGGAAGTGCGTCTTTACTGAACAGTCTGTTTAGTTTTCTCCGATTTTTCCACAAAAACGACGGATTTCATTAACTCTGGTATACTAACTATATATATAGAGACCTATCACTTTTGTTTGAAACTTTTTTCCGAGTAAGTTCATTTAAAGTTTTGGTGGAGGCGGGGTAATACTTTCTTTAAAAAAAATAAAAAAATAAATTTAGACTCGCTTATTGATCAAAAATTGAAGACAAGGAAGAAAGTCGTACGCGTGTTTTATAATGGGTATGAGAAGGAGAGAAATTGGGTTTATGAGATAATAAACTCGAAGTAATGCTGCTAATGCTGATAATATGGAAAGTAACACACACACTGACTTTACACGAATATATAAAATGGTAGTGAGAGATTTGAAGTGAGTAAAGAGAAAGGCAGTTGACGCATTGTGACTGCTGCATGAACTCTTGCAAGACTGTTGGAAGACAACCTAGTATAGCTAACGCAGCTGCATTTAAACAGATTCTCCCACTCTTCACTGCCCTAAACCAGAGAGTGAGACTGTCAATTTTTGTGTCTCTCTCTCTGATTTAGATCCCTCTCTTCGGATCCTATTACATTTTCACACAGTTTTTTTTTTTTTCTATTTGGTTAAGTGACTTGTCTTACTGCTGTAAGAGCAAGTATTGCAACAGTAACAAATTTTCGAAATTAAGCTTTCGCACGTACACACAAACTGAGTTCTCCTGTTCCGGGAAAATTATTGTTTTTAATGAATAACGCATAAATATATATAAAAATATAAAAGCAGAAACTAAACCTGATAATACATTTACATAATTATGTGCCTGATATTCGGCACAAACATTTCCCGACAAAAGGTTTGTTTCAGATCATGCTATGAAAATAGCTGCTATAATTTCCATTTTACTTGATATAAAATTGTAAATATACTGTGATGCATAATTTTTATTGAACTATTGCATGATTCGATATTTTTCTGTAAAATTAATTAAGTTTGGGGAGAGATCCGACGTTACTCATTGTAAATTGACATTTCATTACAATGCAATCTTCTACTATTACCTACATAATATTATTATTATCACGAAAACATTAATATTAAAAAGCTCTCATATTCTTAATATCTAATTTAATATAAATTAAAACTTTCAAGAGAATTTACTACTAGCAACCAGAAAAATGAACAAGAAGAACAAGTCGTTTAAGTATTTCACACATAATTTTTAAAACAAAAAATTGGAAATCGTGAAGTCATCCAAGGTTTTATATTTATATACTATATTTTATTAATACTTTACAGAAAAAAAAAAAATGATCATAAAAAGAAAAATAATAAAGCATTCATACATTACAAATGAATTCATAAAAATTAAAAACTTAACTCTTATTAAAATTAGCATGATTAAATCATCGAAAATTTAGTTCATAAAAAACTAGCAGGTTCTCATTTCAAGAGCAGTATTCTAGAACTATAAATAGTGACCTACTAAATATCTGGTCTGTATCTCCTATATTCAAACGATACTAAGTTGAATATTGATGTTTCTAACACAAATGCATAAATCTGCATAGATTTATAAACAATTAATATTCATTTGTGATTACATTTCCCAAATGTTAACACGGCCACAACTTGTGTTTATTAAGTGAATATTTATAGAATCAAGAAGTTGAAAACGTTGTTTTCAATTAAGTTTTAATTTTCAATGGTTTCAGCTAGCTAAAACTTTAAGGTAAATGTGCACTGGAAAAGATGTTCTAAAAAAAAAAAGTTGCAATACAACATCGTATTTGATATAGTTAACTATTCTCACCCCGTAAACGCCTCCTTTATGAGCGGGCGAACCCATTTCTGAAATGAAGTCAGCAGATACACCATCATATAGAAATACTTTTCCATCAAAACCAGCTGAAGCAAAAAGATTTCCACTAGGTGAATATCTTACTGCTTGCACAAATCTAGAATGTTCCTGTCAAAACAAAACCCACAAACATTAATATTAAGAAGCTTATTCTTAATGTATAATTTAAAACTTAACTGTTTTTGTTAAATGAAAGATTTAGGGAATAATAACGAGCCAAAAAATGCTCCCCCCCCTTAAGTAATAAGTTTCTAATATTCTTTTCCGAAGATTTTAGGAAAGATTTTGGATATGTTCCAAAAAAAAGAATTTAATTTATGATAATTTTATATATTTTTTAAAATAAGATTTTTACTAAAATACACATAAAAAAGATCTTACTACTGTAGATCTTATATACTTAATTAGATTTTATTACTGTATTTAATATTTGCTATAAAAGACGCGCAAGTGCAATTATTTTATAAACAAAAATTCCTTATTGATGAATCACTAAATAAAATATTAAAGTAAGGGTATGGTGTTTTTAATAGCTTCTGTGATATTACATTATCTGGGATACATGTTATATTATAATATATTTAAATGTATATCAAATATATATATATGTCGATATAAATTATAGATATAAATTATTTTTTATTATAAAAATTCATTTAAATCCTTATACGTTTCCAAACATAGTTTCTTGTTATTTGACAAATTCTATTAACTAACAGGTTATATAAAAAAATATAACCATTAAATTTTTATTACCTACCTCATGCGCTTGTTTGGATATTTTATCAAGAAGAGTAAGCAAAGGTTTTCTTTGAACGGAATTGTAAGTGTACAAAAGAAGAGTAAGAAAAGAATTGCCCTTTTTTGTTCAAATAACACATCCACATATTAATAAAATAAAAAAATTATGCTAGCCTGTTTGGTCATTTTAAATTTAAATGGTGGTCCTTCAAAGACTCCGATTGTATTATCTTCAGACCCTGTAATAATTCTAAATGGCCGTGCTGGCCTAAAATCGCATGAATTAATTGGTTTCGACTGTCCAGCAATTTCACCAACTGATGTCCCAGTTTCTGCCATAAATACATGTCCAAATCTGAAGTAAAGAAAAGTGAGAAATGTTATTGTATTGGAAAATTCAACTTATTTTAGTTTTTGTTTGCTTCTTATTCTTAATTTATATTCTAACGTGAAGCCGGAAGTATTCTTAATTGCTCCATTGTTTTGGAATACCGAGGTGTTTGATAACCATTAATTAGCAACTTAAAAAAAATATATGATTTCATGATTAGAAATAAACTTTACATGAAGCTACTTTACGTACTTTACAATAACGGCCAATTTACAGTCTACTAAAAAAGATACACTTAAAATACCTTTCTCGGCCCTCACCAACGACAACCATTCGTTGGCTGTCCGGAGACCACGAAATATCTTTGATTGGACCACCAATCGGTTGAAACTCATTTTTCAATAGATGTTCTTTATTTACAGTATCCCAAATCCTCACTTTTCCTAATTGATCTAAACGATTAAAATGACAAAATATGCTATTAGTTTTTTGTAAATAGTAACTTAGGTTGATGATTAATAATGCTATATGATAATGATGACAAACCTCCCGATGCTATATAATATCCGCTTGGCGAATATTTAGCTACATTTACTGGTATAGAATGTTCCGTATAAATATCTGATATTGCTGGATTCTGTAATAAAAAAGTCGATATTTAAAAAAAAATTATGAAAAGTAACTAAAAACAATATTGAAATGTTCTTATACTTACGTCAATATTTCTAATAATAACGCTGTTTCCATTAGTATATAGGAAATTTTTCCCTTTAGGATCACCTCCAAGTACAATAGGTGTACCCCTTTGTGTTCGTGGTAAAGTGGAATAAATATACTCTGGAAGCACAATAGTATAAGTATATATACATATTTTATGATAAGTTAAACATTTCTTGTTAAACTAATTCTAGCATCGAAATTAAGAATGCAATATTATTTTAACTTAACACCGGCATTGGTGAGAACAAAATCATTCAGGTTATAAATACACAAATAGTCACTATATCAAATGATGAATCACAACTTACTCGATGAATACGACATGATCAACTTTCAGCTTGAGGACATTCAATTAAATCTGTAATAAATTTTAGTATATAAAACTATAGATAATATCCGAAACACTCAACTTCAAGTAGATTCACTTTCCCCTTCCCTTATTTGGAAGGGAGTAGAATTTCTTTCCCGATGATTAACGACCTAATGTCAACATTGCAATGCTTTATACATACTGAAGAGTTCGGGTATTAAATTTGAAATTTTAAGCGACAAAAAATAATTAAATATTAATACTTTTAGTTCAATAAGATTAAGTTGCGGAAGTAAATAAAATGTGAAAGGGTCATTAATATTTTTTTTATTTCAAATGCAATATGAACGGTAAAAGAAAATTAAATTAGGATTTGACTTTAGGATTAAACATAAATTAAATAAAATATTCTTAATCAAAATAACAAGATAAGAAAAATCCAAACATTACCTCATAGGAGAAGGTAACAATTAGTGTTACAAGTAAATTGGGAGGGTAAAAGTATATTTGAAATTGTAAGTAAATTTATCCTTTATTCAGTGAAGTTGTTACATACATCCATATAAAATACTTTTTTCTTAAATGTTATAGTTATTTTTGATATTGGGACAAACGATAAAAAAAAAAATCATGAGAGAAGACGATGTGGATGAATGGTATCAAAGCTCTTATGCGTTTGACATAAGTAAAAACTTAAAAGAAAGAGAATTAATTGGAAGAAAGATACAGTTTCAGAGTCCGCAGGTATATTCTAGATTTTTTATCTCCTGTAAATTCGTTAGTTTTTTTTTATGATGTCCACAATAAATAGCTTAAAATTAGGTGGCTTCTTTTTCTTTTACGGTTCAATTTGTATTTTAAAATGTAGATTAAATTAATGTTTTGACCTTTTAGCTGAAATATAGGACTAAACTTCTAGATTGGTTGAAATCTGTGGCGGAAAAGCTAACACTATCTAATGTTACCGTACATCTGGGGGTATTCTTAATAGATAAGTTTATGGACAATCATAACATAATGATAAATCGTCTAGCCTCAGTCGGCCTAGTTTGTTTACTGATTGCTGGTAAGTTATTTGTTTATATACATAAAGTCTATGGACAGCCATCATTTATTTATATATTTAACTATTAATATAATAATCATTTTATTTAAGCGAAATTTGAAGAACTTGATTGCCGGATACCAAAGCTTACAGACTTACCAGCATTTGTTGAATTTCAAATGAACGTGGCCGAATTTGTACAAATGGAAATCTTTATATTGAATTCATTTAATTGGAGAATATCCTGGCCGACTCCAGCACATTTTGCAGAATTTTATTCACTTTATGCTGTGAATCCTGGTGATCGTGATTATAATTTTACTCCCCACCGCCATCTCAATGATTTGATTACATCTTCGTTAAGAGATTTTCTGGATGTTACACTCTCAGGTAAGATCTTTTCTTGAAAATAGGAGTAGATATGACCTGAAACATTCAGCTTTTTTCTTGCAGTAATTCTCATAATGTTTTTTTTAAGTGAAATTTGGATTAAATATTGAAATGCCGTTATTCATTATATTGTTCACCTAATACAAATGGAATCGATTTTAAAATTTTCTAGATTTTCCATAATGTGTGTTAAAATTGTGTTGTTATTAAATTGAGAAATAAAGTTCAGTAGTACTTTAGAGCAATATACTTTTGGATTTTTAATAAAACATATGAAGAGCTCTATATGCTTCTACTACAGAAAGGAAAAAGTCAGTGATATCTTGAATTGTTTAAATTCATTAAATCCTAAATGTTCGCCAGGTGATATTCGGTTACAACGATCTTCTTTAATTTGGAATGTTCGCTGCATAGATAGAAACGTATAACTTTTTTTAAACAAAATATTTTAGAGGGTTATTGGGGGTTTGTCAATTAGTTTAAATTTGCACAAGCTTTGTTGGTTTTGAAATTGAGCGCTCCCTATGAGACCGCTCAGGTATACAAGTAAAATCCTCACAACAATTTATATGGCCAGCCCAACTAAACATTGTAGTGGTAATTTAAGTAAAATTTCTTGATTAAACTATTAATTTAGAGTAAGAGAAAATAGTGTGTGTTTTTCACACCAGATTTTTTTTTTTTTTTATTAATCTTCAACTAAACACTGTATTTGTTTATACTATTTTGACCACAGATGTGACATTATTAGAATATCGATCTTCAGAAGTTGCTGCAGCATGTTTGCTGGCTGCCCGTGTAGAACATGGTCTACGGCCGCTTTGGCCCCAAATCTTGGTAACTGTTACTGGTTACACTATTCCGCAATTACAACGTGTCTTCAATGTTATTATTGAGTAAGTGTATTATTTGAGTATGGAATTGTAGTTGAACATTGAAGGAAAAAAAAAGAAAAACTTGAAATAAGGAGAACATAATTAAGAAATGCACTGTGAAAATATTGTCCTAATTAAAAAAAAAAAAAATCTTTTTGAAGAAAACTTTTAGAAAACGAACCAAATTTAGACGATAAGCTTGTTATTCTAAATTCACTGACAAGTTTCAACTTTGCAGGCTTGCAATTCAAGATATATTCCATAGTAAAATGGAATTAGATTATATTATGTTTTCCGAATAATGAATGAAAATTACCCTAGAAATCCATTTTAAAGATTTCTTTTTGTTTTGTTTTTTATAAACAACAAATATGAAGGATCAAATCTACTTTGAAGGGAAAGGTATTATCCATACAGAATTTGTTTCAGAATTTTTATTAAGGCACCGATATTAATGAGCGTAATTGCTTTGTAATCAGTTCATATCCTAAGTAAACTTTAATTAATCATTATCATCATTTGACTTTTCTTTCTCATCTTTGGTTGCCATGATAAATAAAAATTTCATTGAAAATATAGGGTGTTCATTTGCAAACTTGCCACCTTGAATAACTTTTTAATTAGTACAATTTTAAAAAATTGCTGAAACACGTTAATTTTGTTTTGGAGGGGATATTTAATAACCCACTCTAATCAGTTGGGGAACCTTCCCCTCCTCCAAAAAATGGGTTAGTGGTCCACGAGATTAAATATTTTCTGCTTGGTGTCCGTGAGGATCAAAAGTTTGGCAACTGCTGCGTTAGAGTATGCTTGCGTGATGTTTGAATGAGCTTAGTCAGTTCCTTTATACGTCTACTTGGCTGAATGGTGGGCAATACAAGGAAAAAACATAATGGCCCAGGAGACTGCGCCAGAAACACTATATAACATTTCAAATTAAGGCAACAAATTCCGCACAACTATCCGAAATAATTTGGGGGGGGGGGGGACGTTCAAATCAAAGTAATACTGTGCAGTTTCCATGCCAAGTTTAAAGCAAATTAAAAAAAAAAAACCTTTTCTGTAAAATTGCACTTCCGGTTAACTAATTTTCTTTAAATTGGAATTCTATCAATACTTCTAATGTATATTAATATTATGTAAGCCCGCAAGAGGTATCTGTTGCGTGCAGTTAGTTGGAGAGTAGCGACCCCACGGGTTACCATAGCTCATCCTCCATGCACATCAGAACAGTACACAGTACACTTAAACTATATACACTCTACTCTTTACAGACAAGGACAAACACAGTACAAAAACTAGGGTCTCTGTCCCTAGTTAATTGGCCTAAGTCAAGGTAGAAGGAAGGGCTTAAGCTCAGTGGTAGCGTGCTGGACTAGCAACGCGAAGGTCCCGGGTTCAATCCAGCATGCTGCCCTTATATTTCTCTTGCAAGGAGCAATTCACTGTCCGGTGATGGGTAGTATTGTCTGAGGCTAGTGAACACTACTTGGAGACCGGCAGTGCACTGAAAAGGCTCCGGGGGACACAATAGATCTTTCAGTTCGCAATGCACTATCTCCCACTAAAATTCAATATAATTTAATGCTGGTTTTTAATAAGCAATAATATACGCTTTGTAAATAGTCGATCTTCGTGTACTCCGACAGCAAAGCTGCTGGCTCGGGTTGTTATAGTGAAGCCATATTCGAAGAATCTGCGGTCTTAGACAAACCGGAAGTATATTATATTATTTGCTATCATATATCCAATAAAAGAGTAAAGCCATCTGAAAACTTACTTTGTTTTTCATATTATATTACATAAAAGCACGGAAAAGTGGAAAAGGAGCGACAGAAGTTGGAATAGTTTTCCGACTAAAAGAATTTCTCCAAAACAACGAGAAACTTTCCCATAGTTTTATTAAAACATAGAGAACATTACTCCATGTTGCCAACTTCAGCCTCTGATTTCCTTCTAATCATCTGCAGTGCTCTAGGAGAAGTTCTATACTTGGCTACCATGCAGTCCGTTCTGATGGAAGGAAATTCTACAATTTCACATTTTGAACAGTGTAGCAATACTTTGGGCAGGGGGCGCTTTCAAAATATCCAGGCTTAACCACAACTGAATCGGTCATTTGTAAAACCATATGAGTCACAGAAAGTAAGTTTTGAGAAAAATAGAAAAAGCTCTGTACAGTTAATGAATTTGAAGTTAGCTCTGTGACATTTTGATTGGGGGCTCATAAATTAATATGTTTTATAATAAAAGCAAGATATGTTGGTTATCTGATTTCATTTCATCTTAAAATAATTTTTAATTTCTTGGACTCATGTTGTTTTAACAAGTACCCGGAACAACATCACCATAATTCTTAAAAAATATTATTTAGTGTATTATTATACAGTTTTTAATCAATTTATATAGTTTGGTGCAACATGAAATTCTTATTTTTCAGTTTTCCATCATTTATATTGCTACTTTTCTTTCAGACTCAAAACAATTAATATTATTCTCTTAGTCGACTTAACAATAAAATTTCGTTCACAGTATTCAAACCATATATAATGGGATTGTATAAATGAGTGCACACCTATCTTTAGTTATCAATATTTAAATAATTGCATATTTATTTAAATACAAGCTATCCTTAAAAAATATTAATCATCTACTTTCTCTCGCTCTATGGCTTGACTGTTTATCGGTCATCGCAATATAGTATTTTAAAAATCAGTATGTTGATATGGACTATACTGGATGATCATCCCTATGTCCTGTACCTTGTTTTCATGAATGGGCACTGGTGAAGAGTATGCTTTTTTTGTAGGCAGTGGTGGTATTTTGAGTGCCTTTCCAAGATTAAATAAATCCGCCACTAATCCATTTATATGAGTTGAGGCTGCCACAACACCGGGAGTGCTAGCATCATATATAAACATCATAGTTTGTAACACCAAACGATACCTTCTGTCTTTATGTTTGCCTTTGCCTTGAGAAGCAATGGATAAGGTGTTTCTCTTGTAGTATTGAGGCCACCAGTGCTTGAAATCTATTATATCATAATGTTTTATTTCGGTCACGGTGAATTTATTGCTTTTACTCGATTTTGGTATTAGTTCCGCATACTCAGAAGGTTCGTATATCCTGTCAGTGCGTCGAATCAGACGTTTAGCTACACCGAAATCCCTATCGCAGGGAAGATACGAGTGTTCTCGTATAAGTAAATAATGAATTATTTTCTTGAACCTTTTTGTAGCAACTAGTGCAGCTAAAAACCTAACAACCGTGTGGTTTCTATTCTCCCCTCCACAAGCATCTGAGAATACATGGAGTTCTTTTACAGTCTGTGAAACTTCATCATTTATATATTTCAACAAGAAAGAGCAGACTTCATTTGGCCCTTTTTTCGCTTCGCCCTCATGCTAGGAGTAAAATGATGCTTTACCAGTGCTGATGTTGTGGACGCAGAAATTGAACACCCATAGCTGTCGGTAGTTAAATATTTCCTGCACTGGTATGTCAGGAAGAGGCAGATTTTGCATGAAATCAAACGACAATGCCGCAGTATCACTTCTTTTGCTACATACTTCTTTTAAATTGTTCATGGTTGTATAGAACTTTTTGCTTCTTCTTTTGTGTAACATGAGTTCCGCTGCTACGACTCTTTTAGCACTATCGTTCAGATGTGGGCTTTTAAGTTTCTGGCCAAGTTCTTCACAGACAGAGCATGTATGTATGACAAAGAAAAATTTTCCTTAAAATACTGTAGATAGAATTCGTAGCTAACTTTCTCGGTAGGATTAATTATTAGGAACATTTCATGCATCTGTCGAACATCCAGTCGTGCATCAAAATATTTCACGTTCCGACTAGAATAATGAGCTTCTTTTACAGGGAATGATTCTATATGATTCCTTATCAGCTGGCAAGTATTCCCAGGGATTGCTCTTGAGCTGGGATGTTTCCCCCGCGTATCCACAGGACGCTTTCCATGCTGAAGTAGGTTGCATAAACGGCGCACACGGTTATCAGTTACTCCATGCAGACTAATGAATGTTTTTTTACATACAAGAATCCGTTTGTTACAAACAAGAACAGAGTAAACAAAGTTGGTGTTTCTTGCTTTGGGATCCTCTTTTCTAGGACGTTTCCTCTTTGTATCATCCAGTTCTATAAGTCCTTGGAGGTACAAATCTTGCTCATTTTTGTTTTCAAATGGCGAAATTATTTTTACAATAGCTATTCTATCTGGTTTAGGTATTTTCATAAAACATTGTTGCTTGCACCTAAAAACAATAAAAACGAAAACATTAGTGTCTATGCCATGTTTCTGGCCATTAATCAATTACACACAAATGCAACTTTGTTACTGGAATAACAATTACATTATTTCCTACCAAAACTACCTGCCGTTAATCTAAAGTAAACATTATAATATTGTACATACGTGCACGGATCTCCTTGCTTCCTTGCAGCCATTTCCTTCCTCTATGATTAGTGTGTGGGAGCCCCTTCACTTTGCAGTACTTTATTTTCTCTCTTTTATACTCATCTCTGTTGATGTCACCTTTCTTGCGTTTTTTTACTTGTACTGAACTAGTGGAACTACATTCACTTTCCGACATTGTTACGTCAAAAGAAAAACCTGTGGCTGCTCCGACAAACTCAGTGGAGACGGGTTAGGTTCAGGTACAAGAAAAAAAGGCAAATGCTTGGTCTTCAACAAGTTTATTTTCAAATCTCAGACAAAAAGCTGTACTAACACAAACAAGTAAAAGTGTACAAATTTAGTAATAATAATAATTATTATTATTTTTATTTTTGAGAAAATCAAATTGCTATAATTCATGATAAAATACAATAGAAATAAATATTTAATGAATAAAGAAAAATTATTAATTAGATGAAGACAAACACTCACCCCTGCGGGTTTAAACTATAGTCCGAAATAGAAAACACAACTCTGCGTCTTATTATTATTTTTTTGTTTCACCTCCATTCTTTTGTTTAACCATGTGATTTAATTAGATTGCTTTTATTATTAACCAGGTGATTTATTTCACCTTTTTAAAATCATATAAATGTTCCCGGTTGGTTCATTCTTCCATCCAGGGATGCCGCTCTCGTTGCCCTGTCTGTCCAGAGATGCCGCTGTCTCTCTCCTATTTACCTTTTCTTCCAACATCTTGTCAAACACTAAACTCATACCCGCAAGGACTATCTGTTGCTTGCAGTTATTTGGGAAGTAGCGACCCCACGGGTTACCACAGCTCTGTACTCCATGCACTTCGTCAGAACAGTACACAATACACTTAAACTACATACACTCTACACTTTACAAACAAGGACAAACAAAGTACACAAACTAGGGTTTCCGTCCCTAGTTAATTGGCGAAAGCCAACGGTGAAGGAAGGGATTAGCTCAGTGGTGGCGCGCTGGACTAGCAACGCGGAGGTCCCGGGTTCGAATCCACCATGCTATCCTTAGATTTTCTCTTCCTAGGAGCCTTTACAACTCACTGTACGGTAATGAGCAGTATTGTCTGTAGCTAGAGAAAACTGCTTGGAGGCCGGCAGTGCACTGAGAAGGCTCCGGGGGTCACAATAGATCTTTCAGGTCGCAGTGCGATAATCTCCTAACAATCTGCAACACTGAGCGCATCCGCGCCTGTTACAGCAACGCATCATGGGCTTGTTATGACGTTCCGCGTTAAAACCACATGAGTCCGGGACTGACGTGGTTTTGAAAATAACTTAATATTTTAAGGTATAAAAATAAACTGCTTAGTAATAATTGGACTCAAGTTCTTTTCAGTGGAAATGATGAATCCACCCGTAGAGCCTGTTATAGTACCGTTAACTCATTTTCGTAAAATGTGGACTCATGTGGTTTTAAAAATGACCGATTGAACTATTCTCCTCACCATCTGTCTCGGATTGGTATTCGAAGGCATCCATGATGTACCATGTGAATCACTAAAGCTCATGCGAACCATTTGATCCGGTCTGCGACCAAAACATAAATGGTAGAGACCAGTTATGGACCTCATTATAAGATCTGGATGTCCTCTTCCTGCTGATTTAGACATTGTGTTATGGAGGAAACTGCCTATATCCCGACTTATATATCTACAGAATAATAAATAATATATACTCTAAGATAGCAATAATTATGTATAAAATTACTATTACTTATGTATTAAATCATGTAACAGACTAAAATCTCCAAGGTGTTCAAAGTACTATCATCAAGATAATACGAGTAGATCAATAGCACAAAACCAGTTACTGCAATGTTATAGTAGTAAAACCAGGACTTTAAAATATGGAGAGATGTCAGGGCAAGGAGATCTCTTATCTCCAACTTCCTTATTTATAACCGTATTCTCGAGCGGGTTTGTTTTAGTTTCGGCTTGGGACAATTAAGAGGCAATAGTAATGGAACTAAAATATACAACCGAAAACACCGTAATTTTTGCATACACTATTGATGAAGTGGCTACGTTATTGGAAGACCTGAATAAAGCAAGAAAAAACAAGCGAAGCTAAGTAAAAGTGAAGTGTGAAAGGAGAAATTCGAAGAAGAAGTGCACTAACATGACAAAATATTTTTATTAAATCATTAAAACATAATATTTAATGGCCATCTGCTCAGTACAGAAAAAGTTGTGGTAAGATTAGCCATATTAGGAATGACTGGTCTAACCATGACTTACACCAGTAATCTTGGCGTATCTGCGAGGATCCCAAGACTAACAACATGATAACAGCATTTAACACTGACACCTTCAACATTTACCATATAAATACACTATTGGGAGGGGGGACACTGCAGAATCAAGAGATGTAGATCCTTAGATGTCTGGAGAAAAAAAAGATCAATTGTGACCCTTTTTTTTGCCATCATTGATTGCAACATAAAATATAGTCGCCCTGTAAAATAATGCAAATTTGTTGTTATTACGTTGGAGTACCCCGTAGTAATGTCAAGATTGTTGAAGAAGTAACTTAAGAATTCAGTCTGCGATATGTTCATTAGGAAGACGGAATTAATCATGGTCAATATTAAATTAATGAATTCAACTTTATTATTTGAAAATGTAATGATTGTTTTTTGTTTTGTTTCCAGCGCCGACATTAGCCATGGCCGGAAAAGGAAATTCGAAGAAACTCATGAATCAGGTTATGAATCTTCTAGTCCAGAATGTTCGAAACATAAAGCTAAGTTATTAAAAGAATTATAAATTTACTTTTTTTTTTTATTATATATATATTATGAGAAATATTTATTATACCAATAGATGAGAATGGAAAACTGTGATATAATTTATTTAAAAGAAAAAGAAACCATGAAATAATATAGAAGGATAGTTTGTTCACTTTGTGATATTTTTGTAACAAGTGAAAAGTGAAAAATAATAAAATATATTCTGTTCTGATGAAGAAATTTATTTATGTATATTATAATTAAAAATGTAAATGTCGTATATTTAAAATTAGTTCTTTTTTTTTTTTTGGATAAGAGCTTTAATATATTTTTTCTATCGAATTTTGAAAAAATCGGATTTGAAGACTGAACAAACAAAATTGAGCGTCAACAAATTTGAAATTTATAAGACTGCCATACCTATAAAATAAAATAAGTAGGGAGATAAATTTGTTTACTAGTCTAAATATTAGGTAACAAAATGAATATTGTGATTAATTTATAATGTAGAATTTATATGAATGATAAAACCCCTGTAATGTTGTAATGAATGAATGATAAAATTCATTAGTATGATATTAATTAGTGTAACAAACACTATTTGAAAAACTATGATATTTTCGCTTTTTTGTTTTTTTAAATGAAATGAAATATTTTCGTTGATTTCCTGAATACTCCTCCTTAGTTCTCTTTCTTCCATAAAAATAAAAAGTTAAAATTATTTAGAAATACTTTAAGTACAAACTTTTTGTTTTCATTGTTTGTAGATTTATTTTTGTAAAGAAAAAAGGAAATAATGAAAGCAAAAGAAACAAAACAATATGTTGGAGAAAATTATCGTCTTTTTATACTTATTCCTACTGCAGTACTTCCTATTTCAACAATTCTTGATTTTCATTCAAGACAGCCTAACGTCTAACAAGATCATAGACAAATTTTTGGCTTGTAATTAACCTCATGAAATATGTGGTTCAGAAACTCAGATATTGTATAGAATGCCTAGGCATTTCATAAATTATCCAGCTATTTTAGGCAAAGTAAGAAATATCCTTTTTATTTCATAATTGGGCTAGGTATCCTATACATTACCTAGTCATTCTATAGAATGTCTACGTCTTAGGCAAAGTATGGAAAGACTTAAAAACTATATCTATTAATGGCCATATATACTTATGGCCGAGTTATTGCTGCTAAATTTTACCGAGGGAATGCAACTATTTGTGGCCTTTTGCAATGATAATAGTAATCCGATATCACATTATATTTTCTTTCAAGATAGATTAATATTATTTCTATAAATTCTTTTAAAGTAAAGTAAGTAAAATAATGCCTATTTTTTCAGGCGGGCTTAACGTCCAACTACCAAATTAGGTGTCGTGGACGGGGGCGGAAACACCTACTTTACTATTAACATTTTTTAAACAAATATAAAATTTAGCAGTTATAACGCTGGACTCGAACTGGGGTCCTCCCACTTACAAATCCATGCTCATAACCACTACACCAACACCCGCCCCAATATAAATTCTTTTATAGAAATAATATTAGTCAATGCAACTACGTACTTGGTCCTCATTAAGAGGATTTAAGTTTTGTTAGTTTTTTCAATAAGAGAACAAGTTACATTTGCTACTTCATTTCCATTAATATCATTTTATTAAACAGGCTTGTTTTTTGATCCTCTCGCATATGTGTTACTCTTCTCGACCCCCCACCCATCTTGCCGCACGTCCTCTCCTTCCTTCCACAGCTGATGCTGCGGAGGGAGAACCAAGGGAACCCAAAACAAACCGCTCGGAGGATACTGTGGTTCCTCAGTTTCTAACCATTCTAGATTCAGCTGAATGCTAAAAACTTAACCAATATTGTAAACATACACTCCACATGAAGTCCCTCTGTATGTGGCCCCTGGCTTTGTTGATTTTTCCTTCGCTCATAGATATATTTCAATGAATTACTCCTACACTAGACAAGTGACAAAACAACGAGAGTACGGATTCGATTTATGGATATTTATGAAACCTACATACAAGATTCTCAAGCAGCGGGAAGAGACGACAACGCTCTGTCGCTTCCAAGCCAGTCTACATTTTGTCGACGCTTCGCTATCGCAATCCGCGCGAGGCTCCGCCTATCAGCGAGTTGGGGAAAAAGGAAGAAGATTTGCGATCTATCTCAAGACGGCTTATTACCTGGGAGAAAAGAAGGGCGGGTGATGGGAATTTACGATTTCCGAAGATGTTTTTGGTCAGATTCATATACATTTTTAAAAATTGTACAGATAGAGTACACAAAAATGTTTGATATTTCGAGTCTGAACACATAACATCACGAAAATGATGTAAACGCTCCAGCTGTTCAGGGAAGGTAACTTTGCCTACTTCGCCATAGACATTCAATGTACGAAATTGTGGGTAAATTTTTAACATTGCCTAACGTTTTCAGGTGACGTATGAAATGCCTAGGCAATGCCTGATTTCTTACTTTGCGGGTAATATTTATACAGGTAAATGAAGGCATATAGAATAACAACTGTACGAAATACCGTAGGCCATGGAGGGGAGGGGGCAAATTCAAATTTTCTGAAGGAAGATGTAAGGGATGAAAAGGAATTAAAAAAATCATTTTATTCTAACACAAATAAATTCTATGAATTTTATTTAAACAATTTTTCCAGTAAAATCGATTTTTTAGGAGCATCTGTGGATTTTCCTTAACTTTGAAACTGTTATTAGAAGTTGTATTAAGGTATGGCAGAGGTGCTATCATACACTGTATAGGTCACATTAATCCCCCCCCCCCCCAAGAAAATCCTTCTAATACGATCCGACAAA
Organism: Triatoma infestans; assembly: GCA_011037195.1. Taxonomy (NCBI): domain Eukaryota; kingdom Metazoa; phylum Arthropoda; class Insecta; order Hemiptera; family Reduviidae; genus Triatoma; species Triatoma infestans. The sequence continues at coordinate 123,567 of JAAEAF010000779.1, forward strand.
TCAGGAAAACATGTCATGTTTTAAAAAGCGTCAAAAATTAATTTCGGAGGTCTGCGATCCAGTGACACGGCTATTAAGAAGGCCAAAGTGTGCAAACTTGGCTTCGCCTAGGAACGCTTTCATTACTTTGAGGACTACAGTGGCTGAAATAAACTTAAGATTAATAATTATTAATACTAAGTACCTTAGTTCTAGATTGGGAGAAAATCTGCAGTTGAGATGACATCATGTAGAAGGGTGAATGTGTGTGTGAATTGATTTATCTATTTATTTAATGTTACCTTTTAATATAATACAAATGAAAATGAAAGGAAATCTCGGTACGTACTCTGAATTCTATTACTATAGTATAAAACACTAGTCCAACAGTATAGCAAACCACTATTCCAAAATGTAATCAAGAACAATCGTCACATATTAAAGAATAAATTCATTGTGTTTCATTTCTATATAAGCGAATGTCACAACGGCGAGCTCGGGTTCTTGGAGGCCCTTGAAAGAATGATTGCTCGACACTATGGACGCATATGTCATATGTGGAACTATGAGACAAACATACTCAGATAATGCTACCAATTTCGTTGGAGCGAGAACTGCAACTCTTACGAACTTCCAAAAACTATCAGCATCAGATATATAAATTCAGCGAGCCTAGGGTATACCTAGCATTTTGTACCACCTTGATCTTCTCATGTTGGGGGATTATGGGAATCGTGTGTCAAAATCTATAAAATGGCATCTTAAACGAGTATTGAGAAACCAAATCTTATCAATGAAGAATTAGAAACTTTGCTTGTAAAAAATTGGTGCGATTGTGAATTCTAGACCATTAATTGAACTATCTAGTGATCGCAACGATTTAAATCCACTGACCCCCGCACATTTTCTGGTGGGACAACCTCTCCGCTCCTTTCCTGCCTTTGAATTGACTGATATGAATAGCAATCTTCTGGGCTGAAGGCAACGAATACAACTCTACAGTACGTATTATAAACAATAAAAATTGTGTAATCTAGTACAATTCCCAAGATATTTTTTACTTGTGTTATGATTATTACTGGTGAAATAAATGAAATTATTTAAAGTTGTACAATTATGACAATTAATTTTCTAATTTTTGTTTTACTGATTGAAAGGGGCGGTTAACTAATAGTTGTAATAAATAGCGAACAAAAATCAACTCACACAAATCAAAATACATAGTTCTTACACTAAAGCGTACAAATCTTGCTCATGTCTATTTATAGCTTACCTAGTACCCTAACGAACCATGTGCAGTATCTTGGACTGTACCTAGACAAGCGACTTATCTGGAAACCCCACATAAGACTTAAACACACTGAACTGAATAGGAGGTACAAGTTCCTTAAGAGATTACTAGACCAACGCTCAAAACTGGCACCCATATCAACATACTGACTCGAACAGTAAGAAACTGCTATACGATGTAACAAATTCTGACCATACAATCCAAGATTCACCGCCATATCATAAATGCATCCTTTTTATGTCAGTAATCTAACTATTCACTATGGCCACAAAATACCATTCGTTTCTGATATTGCCAAATGTCGTTACAATAACTTCTTTCATCAAAAACTCCTATCACACCCTTGAGAAGAGCTCTCATTTTTATATAGAAAATCTATTGAGAGAAATACGCATCAAAATTGGGCCTGAAATTTTCCCAAGTCAATATTTTTACCATTGGATCAGCCAAAGTTAAAATTTCCTGTAGGTCAGGTCCATCTGCAATTTACTAAATATGATAAGGTCCAATTATTGGGAAGGTCTACAGGAGCATATTGCTGCAGATAAATGAACGGAACAACTAACACTTCTTTATGAACGAGCTCCTTCGGATTTCGCGAAGAAAACTGCCGCGGGGAATTTTCAGTTAATAACAGTGCAGGTTTACTAGCAGTCCTATCTGAACAAGATTGGAGCCGACATCAATATCAAGCGGTATAACAGATGTACATCACTTCAAGATTTGTACGGCTCTCGACAGAATATTAACAATCCAGTGGGAACGATGGATCGACTTTAAGCGATCTGCGCGGCTATCTTTAGAATTCTGTTCAAACTGAATTTAAATTTTTGCAAATCTAAATCATCAGAAAAAATTTGGTTTTCACCTATCCTTACATTAAAATCCCCGACCAAAATTAAGTAATGGCCAGAACAGTACTTATATTACAGAAATCCTCTCTCCAATTATCAATCGTTACATAAAATGGCAACAAATAAAAACTGTTACTATTATTTTCAAAATAAATTAAATATTGATCATCAAGTTTTTTGAAACTAAAACCTTTACATATAAGTTTTCTTTTTATTCCATATAAATTCCCCCCATATTTAGATTCTTTCTTAGCACTGATCCAGCAAAGCTGATAATTGAACAAACATTTTTCAAAATATGCAAAATCTTCCTCAATTAAAAAGTTGCGTATGAAAAAAAAAATTCGAAATTATTGACAAAATAGAAAAATGTTACCTGGCCTTTTTACTACTCGGACCCTGTATATTATAACTCAGAACTGAACATAAATTACTTCCTCATTATTCACCTTCACTTCACTTTTATTTTACTTCTTCGTTTTTTTTGACTTTGAACTTTATTTCTTCCAACCCACTGCAGAACGTCATCGCCTACCACAATAAGCTCCTCCAGAAACTTCTTGATACCATCTGATCCTCTGACATAGTCATCAATTCCGTCAAGCATCCCAGACGTATCCATTACATTTCCATTACATTTAAGACCCTTCTCAAAATCCAGGAGAAACTTTTTCCTTTAAAAATAAAATACGAATCGAACCATAAACTTTATCATTAATATTCTTTATCTTTTCTTTAATTTTTAATAAATACCATCTTCTCCTCCTTGTACTTTCCAACAAATCTCTATGAATAAATATTCCTGTCCCTTTCAATATATTTACATTTTTTAAAACCTCTAATGCAGTACTTTCTTCACTAAACTCCGCTAAAATCACCTTTCCGCTGTTACTCCTTAAATTGAACGCCTAATTGATGCTCACATTACTTAATTGAAGTACCTCTTCACACAACTGTTTTACAATTTTGACTTTATCATTACTATCACTTTCTTCCATTACTCTAAATGCGAAGTTCTTGACATTACTTGTTTTACCAAATTCTCCTCTGTATTACTTGTTCGAATCTCTCTCTTTTTTAATTCTGCAATTTCGTTTTTGAGAGCAAGATACTCCGCAATCACAAGATCCATTTTTTCCTCCAGTACTCGAAAATCTTCTTTTGAAGGAAATCCCTGGCTAAACAAACGTAACTTGGCGTCGAGCAACTTACTAATACTTTCCAACGTTAAGGCCATATTTTTATTGTTCACAACCACACTTAGATCTCTTTGTTCTTTTAATTTTTTCTTCTTCTGGGAAGTCCTTACTCCTCTTCTTTTCGCAATACTTGAGGATTCTTGCAAAGCAGGTGTGCCCTTATCACTTTTTTCTGTATTCATGAACTTGCTAATAATTAAAATTATTTAAAATTAATTAATTATGGGGTTTAATATCAAGTAACTTTACAGAATTAAATAAATCTTTATAAATAAGCAATAGACCTTCAACAGGGATGCTACTGACACAATGTCATGTTTATACACAATGCTCCAGAGTTTAAATACCTTAATGTTTACGGGATTATGACCACTATCACATACGTCACTGCTAAGTTTTGTTAATCAATTCTCCGTTTAACCACACTTTTTTTGGGACACATGTGAGACGCGATCTTCATTCTATGAATGCTCGATGTGAACTCCCGCAGAAATAATAAAAAAATATGTTAATAATTCATTGATAGGGGAGGGATTAGCTAAGTGGTTAGTGCGTTTGACACCCACGCGGAGGTTCCGGGTTCGAGTCCAGTGCTGCCCTTAGATTTTTTCTTCCTAGGAGCCTCTACAACTCACTGTTCGGTGATGGGCAATGTTGTGAGAGGCCCGGAGGCCGGCAGTGCACTGAGAAGGCTCCGGGCGCTAATGATCATAGATGTTGACGCGCCTTAAATTAAAAAAAAAAAAAAAATTATTGATTTTTTTTAATTGATTTTAATGTAAATTACAATTTCATTAGAAAAACAAAATTTTGGATTTTATTAAATTATACCTAATTTTTTCAGGTTTTGGACCTTTTTGAAAAGACGCCATTTTTTTATATGCTCTAATTAAAAGATTTTTTCAATGATTTAATTACCTGGGAAACAGAACTTAATTGCGGCACTGGACCAAATGAGGTGATAAGAATTTTGATACGTGATTGATTGCTGTTGTTATTTTTTAAAAATGAAACAAGATCTACGGTGTAATGTTAATTTATGTACTTAATTTGAAGAAAACGAATATCTTTTACTCATGGTATACAGATATTTCAATATAAGGAATATCTTAAAACAGAGATGCTTAGCCTCCTCATATTTAGAGGTTGATCTGATTTAACCTAAATTTTATTTAAGTGATGGTTTCTAAGTATAACAAATTTGTCATTAAGTTCCAGAACTTAGTCAGAAAAGTCATTGTTTTTTTAGGGCTAAGTTTTAGACTTCACTACAAATGATAACCTCTGGTAGTAATCCAGAGGGAAATTATAAATTGTACAGTCCTCGCCAAAAGTTGGAAGGAAACGGCCCAGAACGCAAAAGAGAAAAATCCTCTGGTAGTAATCCAGAAGGAAATTCTCTACAAATAATATCCTCTGGTAGTAATGTGGAATATTTACTGGGAATTATTCCACTTGCTAAAGATTGGGATTCAGGTGGACGGGGTAATAAGAATAAGTTCCGAATTTTTCTTTTGAATTGTACATTTATTTCCGTCACTACACGTAAATTACAGTGATAACCGGATTTCTGGTCTTCAGCGGGCAACGTTGTTGTTCAACGCACTGGCAATGGCCTGGATAGTGATGTAGATCACATGCAAATCCTAGGTAATGGCGTCCGAACCTATGGATACGAGAACAAGCCCCACGATCCAGCTTCTAATCAATGGAAGTCCAGCTCTAAACAAAGAATAGAGAGTGCAATTTTAATAAAAGAAAATACACCTTTATGAATCACTAAACAAAATAATGTATTTAAACTGCCACAATGTCTTGTAATAAGTTGAACAACTCCAATTAAGGATCATATGATAAAATTATACATCCTTGAAATAGGTGCTGGCAGAAGTTAATTTAGCACATGCAAAGAGTTTAGTCAACCAAAAGAAATACCTGGATGTGAAGATTCCCAGGGCACGAGAAGTGAGAGGAAATGCTATATCTGACTGGCCACACTGTTGAGTAAGGCTGTGTTATTCAGCTATTAAATACAACTGGTACTAGTTCCTTAAATGAGTTAATATAAAAGATTAAATAATTAATCACACTGCACTTGAAGTTGTGAGTGATGCAAATTGGATCGTTCCAATTGAGTTGATGATTACAGTAATGTATGCAATATTGCAAAATGCTTCTTTAAGGTTGCCAAGTCCTCAGCTAGTGAAGTAAGAATGTTAATGTAGATAATGGCAATAATAATAATAATTAGAGGAAATTGGGATGGGAAAGGACCAAATAACTGTTCTTACATAATAGCCTTGGCGTCCCAACCTGATAAAGAATTAATTGCGAAGTTGCAGTAACTCCTCTTGAAAGTGTTTGTGACGAGATGTCTTCAATAAAATTAGATTCAGTTGTAAGAATTAGCTGCTTGGAGCTGCAATAAAGTTGAGTTCCGGTGGAGAAAAAAAACATGTGCTGAGTATTCAAGATGGCGTCAGTGGCCAGGAGCAAAAAAGAACAAATAGTGTTTGCGTTAGCACTTGAAATAGAACAAAAACAGGGGTGGACCCAAATGGGTGTGTCAGTGCAGACGGCGCTGCTTCCTAAATCAGACACGTTAGACAACACGATCCTTGAATAGATGCAGTACTGTGCAAAGCACTAATTATAATGTAGTATAAAACAAATAAAAAATAGCATGAATTCTCATATAAATAGAATACTAAGAAATATGATTGAATCAACCGTGTGACCAGTCAGATTTCAAATACAGTAAGGGGGGCTCCCACAATTAATTGTCCCCTATTATCAATTTGCGCAGAAATACGCGACTGAAAGAGTTGACTATATTCTGATATATGATAGAACATTCAAGTAGAAATCAACTCTTTACAGGAAATAGATAAGCTACATTTTGACTGTTGGAGAAAAAACTGAAACTGTTCAGAATTCATGAAAAGAAAGCAGGATGGATAAAATCCTTGTTATCTTAAGGACTTAATTTTCCTTATGTTATTCATAAGAATAAAGGAAACTTGTGAATCTTTTCAAAATGTATAATAAACAATTCTTTATGTTCAGATATTAAAAGAATTTCTAGTTTTCATAATAATAATGGAAATAGTAATACAGAAACATAACCTAAGCATATTTATGTTTGAATACTATTTGTATCTGTAAGGGTGATGATGGTCTTTTATGAAAAGAAGCCTATACAAGATGTGAAGATCAAGCATTTTACTAAATATAAGATTTGTTTTAATCGATATTTGGACGAATAATAAATTTATATCTCTTTGGTTTCTAACTAGTTAATAAAACTAATTTTACAAAAAAAAAAATTTAAACAGAAATAATTTGTTTTCAATTCTTAAACACTATTAAAGATTTCAAACAGATGTTGATCCCTTTTATCCATCGCATTTTATAATAATAATATTAAGATCCCAACAATGGTTTTGTTTTAGATTGACAACATTGAGGTAATTATATTAATAGCATTATTCTTTTTAAATCCTATTAACTTAATGACAATCTTTTGGACTCAAAATTTGTTATTACTTCAAGATCCTTTTAATTACAGAAATGTCATTATAATTAAGTGCAGAATTAAACCACTTTCTTTTTTAAGTCCAACACTGAGTTTTGTAATATATTAACTAACAACATTAATTACTGATATGTGTTTTGAACTATAGGTTTTTCTTTTCGTTTTCCCTGCAATGAATTTCCCAAATAATAATGTGTCAGTTTCATTTGTATTGAAGGGTGTAATGCTTATACGTTGGAACTAAAATTTCAAACTGTGTAAATATGTGTATTAAATTTTTGGATTAATTAATAATAAAAAAAAAACTTATGTGTTTTGGTTTCCGCAGTTTTATTCATTATAGCATGCTTTATTTCCATTAATTTTGACCAGTTCCTGACGTGGGCGGAAAATCCGAAACCGGTCTTATTGAATGAAAACAACCACATCAGTCATTTGTCGAATTTAGTTTCCTCTTAAATTTTTGGAAATCAGCTTTATATATTTCGTAATTTCCAAACTCATTTAATGAAAGTAATTTAAAAAACTATATGAGAAGTAATAAAAAATTTATGCAGTCCACTTTTTTGTAAGAACTTTTAATCATTATCCAAGATTTTCCTATGGTTTACTGCTTTCATCCACAGAGAATATGCACTATTATTTTCAAAAGGGAAAAACAATGAATCTTAAGCTTTATTTCAATTTATTAAGCTTAATATCAACCATCATATTTTGTACTTAAGCTTTGTTTAATATAAAATATGAAAACATTATTAATATTGAATCATACATATTTTATTGTTATACATAATTTATATTACCATAATGCTTATCTAATTGAAAAATTAGAGTATATTTTCCGCGGATGGAAACAGTAAACTTCCGAAAAAGCTTCAATAATAAAAACGTTTTGAGAAACAAGACTCCATCATCAATTTCCCTTTAAATTGATCCAGGTAGAACCAATATCTATCTTGAATTTTAATTTTGTAACTTATGGACATATAAATTAATAAATATTAATGCATTCATCGAAATAAATACATATATCTACTAATAATGAAATTCACACTATTTTATTCATGCAATTAGAGATTTTCTTGAATGGCCATAGATGAGAGGTAGTTACTATAACAAAGGTTAATCTTAAAAATAGTAAAATGTATCTAGATTATGGTATATCTTTTACACAGCATGCACTCGAATGTGCGCTTTTTTAAAGTCGCTCAGCCCAGCCAGTCCTTAAAATAATTGAACTGATTATTTACGATATTTACACAATATATTTTAAAATAGTTTTTGGGAGAGCATTGTATAATTAATTAACACTCAGCATTTATAAACATTAGGAGGTATTAAATTTTCCATACAAATTTCAAATTTGGATTAAGTTGTTAAAATTTGAAAATAAAGGAAGTAATAATACAATATTATTTTGAGTTTTTCAATCAGATTTTATTCCACTTCAGTGGCAAGTTACTTCCTAGCTTCCACCTTCTAAAAAAGCATGGAAAGCATTGATCTCGCCTGTTCAGTCTTTTTATTGCCCAGTTATTTATACCTGAGAATCCTCTATTCCTGCATCAAGTTTCTGAAACTTTACAACATATTCTTTTTATAATGAGCTGATTTTTTGAGCCACATATTTATGTCGATGAGATATGTGATTTTTTTTTTTTTTTAATTGTTTTCAACCTGGCAGTTATAGTTCTTGGTATAAAATTTGGTACTTCTATGAGCTCAGACTTTCTTTCTCTTGAAAATCTGTTTTCTTTTTTGGTATTAATCGTGGAAACTAGGCATAATATATTAAATTCAATTATTGGTTTTCGGACAAAGAAATATTGTTTTAAAGGGAACTTTCCATAGAGCTTGAACTTTATACTTTTTTCTCGATAAAAACTTCATTCATCATTCCATGAATCCATTTTCCTAAAACACTTTTTTTTTTTATTGTTTACCCCCTTTTTGGTAATAGGTAGAGGATATTTATTTCGCATAGGCCACATAAAGTAACTTGCTTTAGTATTGATTATGATAATTACAGTGTTTATTATTTATGTATAGATTATGTTACGAAATTAATAATTACATAAGTAAGTTTAATATACAGTTATTAAGTAAGAATAAATGTAATGGTGCGAACATTTGACTTATTATATTTTAAACTAGTTAATAAGAGAAGAGAACAGTTATCTATACGACTTATCCAACAGTTATCTATGCGACTGGGCCAGTGCAGTGGTGGTTTGCCGCGTCAGCGTTTTGCTCCTACAGTGGCGGCTCCTGACTTGGATATGTGGGGGTTCAACATTTTTTTTTAAAATACTTACATTTCCTATTTACAGCTTGGCTAGATAGAAATCATGAAGTAAGCCAGAAGCCAGGTAAAAACTTGTATCCCACTCCTACAATTAAATATGTTAAATTAACAATAAATCGGTCACTGTGCACTCAGAGAAAAACTGCGAAAAAAAGAGTTATACCGTTTGAGTTCGAAAATCAAGTGGTTAACTTAACGAAAATTTTTATTATCTAAATAAAGAGTTTCGGTTTAAAGGAAATATCAATGAGTTAGCATTGATTCTTTGCTGGGTCATATATCTTAGTGATGTTTAAGTACCAATATCAACATCAAATTTTTAGAAATATAAAAATAATATATAAAAATCCACACATTGGCAAGGCACATCACATCACAAAAAATCTGGTGTGAAACACTCACACAACTTTCTCTTACTCCAGTTCTCAAAATTATAATTGACAAATTTTATAGTTTGTGTACCAAATTTAATGAAATTCGTGGAAACCTGAGAAAACTGTTCAGTAAAAGCGCACTTCCGATTTACTATTTTCTTGAAACTCAGAATTTTGGCCATCTATTTATTTCTAATTAATTTTGTTTGGATGATAGAATTGTATAATCAACTATGAGAGCACTCTAGAGAAAACTATAACCTCACCCCTCCCCTAAAAGTGCCCTTAAATGAATTTTCCCAGAGAAATGTTTCAAATAAAAGTTGTAGCTCTTTGTATATGTAGTTGATATACAAAGTTTGAAGAAAATCGTCGGAACCGTTTTTGAGAAAATTGCAAAAAGGTAAAAAAAAACTAGTAAAGTGGTACTTCCGGTTGAAGAATTTTGACAGATAACGTAGGGTCAGATCCCATACTGATACCTAAACGGAATATCAAGTTTCAACAACCTACGGTTTTTCGTTTTTGAGCTATGCTCTTCACATACATACATATACACACAGAACATATGCTAAAAACAACTTTTTTAACTCCGGGTAAGATCGGGTAAGTGCGTTCGTAAGATCGTAAGTAATGTTCAACGCGCTTGTAATCCCCACTCTTATTTTAAAAAGTAATAAGAATATACACTTAGACTAACAGAAAGAAATTTTTTATATATATATATAATATACATATATATATATATATATAATATACACACATATATATATATAAAATTCTCCAGAGCGATGCCGAACTGCGAATCTCCAACTTCCTACATTTTATACATCTCCTGATACGTTATACCTACAATCGTACAAAAATGCACAATACATTAAACAACACATTAGATATACTATACTGATATACGTTCCTGTTCTTTTATGTCTGATTCTCCTCGGATTTGACAAACAAATTATTTTTTCCACATAATATTTACATGGATTTGATTGAAATTTGATATCAGGCAATATATACAATTTTTACTGTGACTAATGTTTGAAACTAATATTAATAAAAATGAAAATATTTTTTGAAATTGAAATAAGAGAAAGTAATAAACATATGATAATTTGTTACTTTTTATTTTATTTTTTTATGCTCCTACTATTTCTCTCTGTGTGAGAGAATTGTTTTAAAAAGAAGAGTCAGTCTAGCTCGGACAGCGTTAGTGAATGGACGGGTACATAGGACTACTTTTCGGTGAATACCCATGGCATTTTTCTAGCTCCTGGCGCCGAGGCGGCACACTGGATTGCACTGGCCCTAGTCTGAATTAGGGGGTGGGGTTAACGTAAGAAATTGACTGATGTTTAGGATATTATTTACCAGTAATTAGGTAGTTTAAGCCTTACGCTTTGTATTTCACAAATAATTTGATTGATATGAGTTCCGGCTAGGATAAAATTAATAGTAGAGTAATCTATTATGCAAAGTAGAGTAAAATTATTGTTTAGAGTAGAATAATAATAAAAAGGAACATATAGTATCGGGGTTGAATGTTAGCTAGTGTTCATGTTTAGCTTGGTAGTCATCTAATGTTCAATATATCTTCCGGCACTTGTGTTATTAACTATTAGACGAGTAGAATTCACCGGCTTAACACCTTCCATTATTTTATTGTAAACTCTCAATATCAAATATTATATTCTATAGCATTATAATTTTTTTAGCTGTATTATTATAGCTGTATTTTTCCAGGTATGGTTCTAATATAATAATAAATCTACTAGCGCAGTATAGGAAAGGAATATTTTAGTCCAAGTACCGCTAGCTGGGTTTTTTCAGTTTTCCTGACCATCCTATTTTGAAAAATATATTTCAGAAGTGAAGTTGAAAATTTATTATAAACATACTAGAACACTGGTTTCTCTTACATTTTTTCTTGATTTAATTTTTTTTTTTGGTCACATTAATAAAATAAATAAATAAAAAATTAATGAAATAAAAGCATCTTGGAAAATATTGAACTTTCTCATTTTTACCACAGCAGTATGTTTACAGTTGAAACTTTTACTTTCAACAGAACAGTATCTCTAAAATATACTGTTGTAAATTTCTCGAGTATACTAATGATGGTTTTAGAATTTGTCGATTTCCGAGGAGTATGAGAATACTCCATTAGTTTCATCAGCCATTCAACAACTCCTAGTCCCTCAGGTACTCACCTCTAGAGAATGAGATAGTGTAGGTAGCGGGGCAAGAATGAAGATGTATTCTGTTTGCTGCTTTATATATGACGATAAATAAAACGGCTGGGTGCCTTATTCACTAATATATAAAGATTGTATTGTTACTAAATTTCGTGTGTGTATATGTCTGTGTTACACTGCGGTAAGCTCCTGAGAATAATATTAACGCCACCTCTCAGTACAGCAGGGGGTAAAATAAGTCTCCAAAAATTCAGGAGTTTTTTTTAGATATAAGGAAAACTGTGTCTTATACATATTGAATATTCAGAACAGTGTGGGTGGCTGACATATCTATGTAATGTACACATACAGAATATTTTGCTTGTTTAACAATACTTTCCTAGAAATTTCCAACAATTACAGTGAACTACAGTTATAGTTTATATTCTCAGTTTTCACCAAACGCTTGAATTATTACAGAACTTTGTTTTTTTTTTTTTATCGATTTCCACCTACAAGAGCAATGTTAGTTCAATAATTTTTTATTTTGAATGATGTTATGAAATCAAATTCATGTCTTAGACCAGTGGCCATGTTCACTTACCCATACTGTGCGCCTACGCATTCAATTCTTTAACGAAGCTCTATAATAAATAAAATATTAAATGTTTATATTTCAAGTCAAATAATAGCAACTTTGCTAGATCTAAAAATAGACATCGTATTATCTCTTATTTCAAGCCAGAGCCAGCAATAATAAATGAATACCAGTTTCATTGGAATTTCTTTTGTTTAGTGTTGAATTATAACACTATCTGGTGTGAAACACTCACATGACTTTCTGTCACTGCAATTATTTGTTTTTTCAGAACATTTCTGACTGAATGTGACCACACTGTACACTGTAGTGTCTTCGGCCTCCTCTCGGCACACAACTTGTAATGACGCATCTTCTAAAATAATTTTTTCCCTGGAAAATTGTTTCAAACAAAACTGATAAAATTGATATCTGTGCAGTTAGCATTCCAAGTAACGAAAATCGTTGTATCGGTTTACTAAGGAATTCCAACAAATCTGGCACCTATTCTGTAAAATGCCCTTTCGATTAACCTATTTCCTTCAAACTCGGCATTCTAGCAATGCATTTAAGATACTTTAATATCATATGGATGGTATAACTTAACTGTATATTGCACTGATGTGGCGATTTAGAGAAAACCTTAAGGTAGCAATTGCCTCCATTCATTTATTTATTTATTTATTTATTTATTTCAAACGGGTGAAAGCCCAGTTACAATATATACTAATAGATTGTCAAATATAAAAATAAACGAGAACATGTAAATATATAAATATAAAACACTGAACAAAAATATAATAATATTAAAATAAAATAAAAAATAGATAATTAATATGTACTAACAATATAACTGATTAGCTATAACAATTTCTTTTTAAAATTATTTATATTTAAAACAAAAAAATCACAGTCAGAAGGTAATTTGTTGCGACTGTTCATTATTCGTGACAGTGGACGAAAATCTGCATAGTTTGTTGCGTTGTAGGTTTTTGAAAACATTAATCTCTGATGAGTACTCTTCATAGGCCCATGAATGTAAAGTTTTCTGAGGTTTTCTGAGTAAGTCAGGGCAAT
>JAAEAF010000780.1:0-254666 GCA_011037195.1 Triatoma infestans
AAAAAGGTGAAAAAAAGTTTTAAGTTAAATTAATAGTCTACATTAGCCTGTTATAGAATTAAACAGGCAGGTTTTTGGCAGGGTAAGCGATATGGTCATTCTACCATTTATCGTGAGATGCTTTTAAGGATTCCCATTACAGGTTTCCCTTCTGATAGGAATTTGAAGACTTTTGTCTTCGGTCATTCCTACAGGGTTAGGTTGCCTTCTAGGGAAGATTGGTTAACCCTGGGTCCGTCTGGTGTGATTCTGAGAATTATCTCCGATGCTACACGGACGGTTCCAGGATGGATGGTAGGTCTGGGGCTGCCGTCTATTTTGAGACGGGAGATCATTTGGTAGCGCCTCTTGGTGAGTGGGCCACCGTTTTCCAGGTTGAGGTTTATGCAATTCTTTGCTGTATTTTGGATGAGAGGGTGCGTAACACTAATTTAAAAGGAGTTTGTATCTGCTCGGATAGCCAGGCTGCGTTGAAGGCGCTTAATTCATGTGTCTTCACTTCCAGATTGGTGTTGGAATGTTCTAGAAGACTGGAAGATCTTTCTTCATAAAGGATGTGCTTCTGGTCTGGGTTCCAGGTCATATGGGAATTTTTGGGAATGAGGAGGTGGATAGGTTTGCCAAATTAGGTGCCTCTCTCCCTTTCATTGGTCCAGAGCCTGCTGTTGGTGTGTCTTCTGACACATGTTTGTCGGGCTTTCAGGCGTGGATGACCTCACAGCACTCATCCTTATGGATGAGTGCAGTGGGTTGTCGGCAGTCTAAAATGCTCATTGGGGGCCCGGACGGAGCTTTGAGTAGTGGGGTCCGATGTCTTTCACGGACCTCCCTCAGGTATCTGGTTGGATTCCTCACTGGGCATTGTGGTTTAAGGAGACATCTCTATATAATGGGACTTGTGCCTGACCCTTTTTGTAGATTTTGTGAAACTGAGGAGGAAACACCCATGCATTTGATGACGAATTGTTTGGGTTGTGAGGAGATTAGGTTTAGGACCTTCGGCCGGAATAGGATGTCGGTAGAGGATCTTAAGCTGTGTCCTTTTAAGGTTTTGGTTCGATTTGTTGTTGTGAAACTTAGATGGTTAAAACCTGGGCCTGGATTTTCATTCTAGTCCCAGTGGTAGGTATTCTTTAGGGGCAGCTATATGGGCCCGAGGGGGCTTTGGATAGCGTAGGGTTTACTTCCCTCCCCTTTTGGGAATAATAATAATAGTCTGCATTGATAAAAATTGAAAATCATGAACAATAAAATATAGTTTAAATATTTACAGTTTAAGTTAATTTAATTAGTTAACATTGAAGATATGATGATTTTAGTTAACATATGATGATTTATATTCACATGCTATATTTACATATAAGGCTAATAGTTGTTTTGTTAGTTGTAATTAACATTGAAAAAGAAGCAAAATTTTTGAAAAAAAAAAAAATACGGACAATTACAAAGTACTTAGTTTATTGGTGGCGCCTCTTACAGAAATTAGCAGAAAACTGAAAAATACTTTTTAGTAAAAACGCATTTTCAGTCATCCAATTTTCTTCAAACTCGGAATTTCGACAACATATTTTATTTTAATTAATATAATTTAGACGATAGAATTGTATAATAAACTGAAATAGTACTTTAGAATACAACCTAACACCACATCTCCACCAAAAGTATCCTTAAATGTGTTTTCCCGGAGAAATGTTAGAACAAAAATTGTAGCTCCCTTTATATGTATAGTTGGTATTGTAGTGGGGTCAGATGTCTTGGAGAGGGTTATATGATGCGATGAATAGTTGGGAGTTAGTTAGAGATTTTTAGAGAGTTGTTACTCGAGATGTGAACTACTAATTTACGAAAATAGATATATATTTTAACAATAATTTAAACGTTTGAAAAGATATAACTACAATTTAATTAAAATGATTTAAAATGTAACTGGAATGCACAACTATAATGATTGATAAATAAATATATGTTTAAAATACTTAGATAGGGACGCGCTCCGATATATGAACTATGTCACTTGTAGAATCTTGATGATACGCTGATAAAATACTGAAGAATAATCCTCCCCTCTTCTTGTGGAGAGACGTTATATTGCCATCACTCATACATTGACAAGTGTGTAATTACGGGTCACACTAAAACATCTCTTGTCGTGTGTTGACCCTAGGTCCTGAATAGGTCGGTGAACAGGTATGGCAACAGGTGATGGTAGTTTTCAAAAGACTGTAGCCAGGTGGTCTTTTGAGTGTTTGTTTATTGGCGGTTATCAAAAGACTGTAGCCAGGTGATCTTTTGAGTGATTTGTTGACCCTTGTATATTGGCCAGGCGGCTTCTGTATACTGACCGTATAATGACCCTTTTGAAAGCAGTGTGCCTTTGGCGGTCCCTTTGACCTTGCACTGACCGCGGCTCTTGACCTGAATAATAGCGACTGGCTGGCACCACTAGTTATAATTTTTATAATTAAAAATTACATATTTTCCTTCTTGTTATCACATTACAGTATACTAAGTTTGAAGAAAATCGATGAAGCCATTTTGGAGAAAATTGTAAAAAAAAAAAAAAAAAAAAAAGTGAAAAATATATTCGGTAAAGTGGAACTTCCGGTTGAAGAATTTTGACAGACAACTTAATGGCGGATATCATAGCAATACCTAAACGGAATATCAAGTTTGAACTTTCTACGTATTTTCGTTTTTGAGCTATGCTATTCACATTCACATACACACAGACTGATTTCTAAAAATCGCTTTTTTTTGGACTCAGGGGACCTCAAAACGTTATTTCCGGTGACAAACTCCACATCGAAAGTAGACTCGATTATAATACTTCCTCTTTACCAGGGAAGTAATAAGTACCCGTTAATATAAGTACTACTGTGATTATTATTAATAATTACTGTCATTTATTATTAATAGTAGTAGTACTGTCATTATTATCAATTAGTTCGTGAGCCGGTTCACTGATCCGATGATCTGGCTCATTAAAAAAAAGAACCGTATTTTTCATGACTAATTACAAGATACCTAAAAAGGAATGGTTAGTATACTTACTTCCCATTTGGGTAAGACTTTGTATGCAAATTAATGCATTTGATTATGTGCGTGTCATTAAAAAAATTGTATTTTACGATTTTTGAGTTATTTCTGTTTCATAATCTGCATTTAAACCATCATATCTCTAAAGTTTCCCCGCTCTGAAGTGAGAAAAATCTAAAAAATTATCAAACGACAGGTGTACATGTTTTGAATTAATCTATATGCACGATTAAATTGTAGTATATAAAGAACGCAAAGTAATTAATTGCTATTGATGAATATTCAACGCTTAATTACAACTGATGGTTGAAAAAGGAGGTGGTTGGGTTGGCAATACTGGACACCATCTGAAAGTGACGTCACAACATGCTTCTTTTTTCTTTTTTTTTTACTTTCTCTTATTCCTAGTAAGAGGAAGTATTGTAATCGTGACAAATTTTGGATATCGAGTTTTCACCAGAAATGTCAGTTTTGAGGTCCCCTGAGTCCGAAAAAGAGGTTTTTAGCAAATGGTGTGTGTGAACAGCGTAAAAGTTGGAACTTGATATTCCGTTTAGGTATCACCATGGGTATATGACAGTACGTTATCGGTCAGAATTCCTCAATCGGAAGTACCACTTTAGTAGTTTTTTTTTTTTACATTTTTGCGATTTTCTCAAAAATAACTCCGACGGAGGGGTAGGGTTATTTTTTTTTCTAAAGTGCTCTCATTTTTTTTTTTTTTAATCGGGGGGGGCCAACTCACTGCGACCTTAAGCAGGTCTATTGTGCTATGCCCCCTGGGTGCCACAGGCTTGCCCATAGCACCCGAACGGATGCCCAATTGAACATCCGTTCTACAATATCTCCATCAGGTTGAGGTCCCTGAGGAATCCTAATACCCTGACGGGCTCTAGAGAGGGTATATCCCCCTCCTCCACCTGGTAGCTACCCAGGTTCCTGAACCTTCTCTGAGTGGCAGCCTCGCAGTCTGTTAGGAGATGTATTGGATTTCCTCCAACTCCCCACAGAATCTGCATGAGCTGTCACTTTCCAAGCCCAGCTTCGCCAGGTGTCCTCTAAGTCGGCAATGCCCCGTGAGGAAACCCGTAAGTACGCGGAGCTTGTTCTTACTCAATCCAATGCAGGCCTCCGACCTCCGTTGGTTATAATTTCCCAAGCAGATCTTGGCCTGCCGCAACCGGGGAGGGAGTACCAGAGTTGAGATCTCTTCGTCTCCTCCTCCTTCTTAAGTTCCTCTAACAGACACTGGTCCTAATCCCACAAAAAAGTTCCGGCCCCAAAAGTGGTGTCATAGCGCCTATCTTGGCCAGGGCGTCGGCCGTCTCATTCCCTTCAATGCCAACATGCCCCGGCACCCAAAGTGCTCTCATAGTTAATAAAGTATAATTGGATGATAGGTTACACAATTCCATGATCCAAACAAACTTAATGAGAAATAAATAGATGGCCAAAATTCCGAGTTTCAAGAAAATTAGTAAACCGGAAGTGCGCTTTTACTGAACAGGTTTTTTTTTTCGTTTTCGACGAATTTCATTAAATTTGGTACACAAACTATAAAATTTCGCTATTACAATTTTGAGAACTGGAGTAAGAGAAAGTTGTGTGAATGTTTCACACCAGATTTTTTTTAATTCTGGTCGGTAAAAATAAAACTACTTTATAGAGAAGTTGTATTATATACTTTGAATAGTTGAAGTCAATGATCTATATGAACTTGATGAACCGTACTTTGCCGATAGATGAAAATTCGAAACCTGTCAGGATAAAGAAGAAAAAGCTTGTTGCAATGAACAAATTGCTCAGAAACTACAAATTGCTTGCCTGCAGTAATTAATTTCTTAACGTTTAAATCCAATTAGTTCAGTAGAAATGATTGTTTTAACGATAAACTGAAGCTATTGAAGTAATTGCATAATCACACGTTTTCAGTGTACGGCTTAACAATAGATTCGAAGCTTGAACTGCCTGATCCGACAAGCGGACTTATTTCTGGCCAACAGATCCCAGTCTTGGATTCCAGTCTTAGTCCAAAAGTAAGTTAACTTTTCTTAAACTTGTTTTTATATTAAATAATATAATGAACTTTCCTCTTTTTTTTTTTTTAATTATTCGTGATTTATAAAAAATCAATGTTCGGCTGGAATGTGTGGGGATTAGGGGCAGTGATCCAGAGCTTATCCTGGGAATTATCACGGGGACAATGCGTCTATCTCACAGACATTGACTCTGGAGACAAACTCTGGAAAACAAATCCAGCAGTCCAATACAGCAAGATGGTGTTGTCAAAGCTGTGTAAGAATCGACATTACGTAGGCCTGGTTTGGTGACAGGCCTTTTCAAGGGGCAAGCTAGGTTCAAAAAAATATTTGTACAAGACGGGGATAAGTAGCACAGAACCTTTATGTATATTATGCTTAGAGGAGGAAGAAATGGCCTCATACTTGCTGTTCGATTGTGTTGCACTTCGATGTGCTGTGAGACCATTGGCACATTGAGACCAGAGGAAGATAATAGTGCAAAGAGAGTTGATAGGGAAAGCCTTCAACTTTATGAAGTGGAAAGTTTCTTCTTTTAAGCCTCTAATTAGTTGTAATACCTATTTGGGGTATGAGACTAGAATATGATCATATTCAAGTACTATTTTTAGAGGAAGAGAACGAACATAAATTCCCATCACCGCTTTATTAAACAAGTTAAGGGCAACTAATCGAGTCTAAGTTTGTATAAAATTTTACAATTATGACTGTATGCACAGCAGTAACAGAAATTCGTGTGTTTCACATCAGATGTTTAAAATTTAAGAAACGCAATGAATATAATTACAATCATAATCTTTCTTTGTATACTATATAATGGATGTGTTAGGTGGAGAGAATTTAGGTCTGGTTGATGATATAAGAAGAAGACTTGATTAACACTGGTTAACTAATATATTAATAAATAGACACAGACTGCCTGGACTTTACAATAAAGGAATGTTTATGGTAGAGTGGTATGAGAATGACACGTAGCGATTGGATGTATTGAACTTATTTCAACTTTGTTATTGGACCGTCCGTCGCTATATTTATACACAGCTTCTCCCACTCCAGTCCGAGAGAGTGGTTGAGTTTCTCTTGCTCTCTTTGGTTGCTGTTACACCATCTCCTTCTCCTGAAGAAATTTTTCATATGTGAAAAATTTGCGCGTGCGGGTGAGTGTATGTATGTAGCACATCTTGTTTGGCTACGAGTTTGTTGTAGCTAGCCTTGGGTTGTTTAAACTAGCTAAGTTAATGAAGACTAGCTTTTGATGCAGAAAGCTAGTGATGAAGCTGTTGCGAGCTAGCCAGTGATGTTGAAAGCTAGCAATGATGATGCTGTTGCAAGTTAGCCACTGTTGTTGAAAGCTAACAATGATGATGAAAACTAGCTCATGCTGCAGCAGCTAGTGCTGGCCTCTTTAGAGCTAGCTAACGATGCTGAAAGCTAGCGATGGTGATGTTGCAAGTTAGCTACTGATGTTGAAGCTAGCGATAATGATATCTTCTTGTGTCATTTTAAAACGAAGGAGAGAGAGGAACAGGATGAATTTATGAATTTGTAGTCCATGGCAGTAATACAAAAATATACAAATCATGAAACAAATTTAGCATAAATCAAGTATTAAGAATAAATAGATAATGAACATTTTCTTTACGCTACTAAATTACCGCCTATTGGGAGATTATGTTGTTTTAATATGTTGATGATATCGGCTCTTTTCATAAATGAAAAAAGGAAAAAAGTCGATAAAGTGTAAAATAATTAAATGTAAAAATAAATTTAGAAATAAATGTTGTATTAAATATTAAAAAAATAAAGTGTAAATATGTAAAATTGAAACAAAAATGACTTACCTTTTTTATTCGAAAGCTGAAGCGGGATTCGAAGTTCGCTGCCACCAATATAGTGGATATGTTAGATGGAGAGAATTTAGGTCTGGTTCGATGTTATAAGAAGAAGACTTGGTTAACACTGGTTAACTAATATATTAATTAGACAGCCTGGACACAGATTGCTGGACTTTACAATAAAGGAATGTTTATGGTAGATTGGTATGAGAATGACACCTAGCGATTGGATGTACTGAACTGATTTCAACTCTGTTTTTGGACTGTCTGTCGCTATATTTATACAGCTTCTCCCACTCCAGTCCGAGAGAGTGGTTGAGCTTCTCTTGCTCTCTTTGGTTGCTGTTACAACTATCTGCATGAATAGTATACACATGGCAGTGAAATACTAATCCTGTTAATACAATTATTTATAAAATGACAAATTTTCTTTAAACTTGAAATGTTGCTCATTTATTCTTTGACATAAATTCAGGTGTGGTTAGGGAATGAGTGATTATTATTTGTATATTTTGGCCCAGTAGAGCACACCACCAAAAACACTGAACTAACTACATATAATATTTGAAATTTAACGCCGGAAATAGCCCCCGCAAAATCATTTGGGGGGGGGAATGTTTCAGATAAAAGTGATACGTTTATATATGTGCAGTAAGTATACCAAGTATAAAGGAAATAGTTTGTATGGTTTTCAAGAAAATTCCAAATAACAAAGACCTGATTTACTTAAATTTGGAATTTGGAATAAATTTGGAAAAATGCTTCTTATGTGCATTAATATCATATAGATGATAAAAAAAAAAAAAACCTATGGCGCAACAGCCCATGAAGGGCCAAGAGGCTTGCCACAACGCGATTTGAATAGAGGGATGTGTGGTAAGCACGCCGCTGTTCCGACGCCTTTTAGTTCCGGCCATCGCTACCTAGGGCGCTACTAACTGTGGCTTCCCACTTTTTATTACGATGCTGGAGTCAACACCGACTTTGCCCTCACGGGAATCGAACCCTGAATTCTCGCACGAAAGGCGAGTGCGCTAGCCACTAGACCAACGCGTGAGGACATAGGTGATATAACCATCTATTTATGCAGAAGTGGTACTTTAAAGAAAAGCATAACTAAGATTGTAGGTAAATTTTTGGCTGTTAGTTATTCTTATTTTAAGCTGGGTAGTGAAATTCAGGAACCTCAGTTACAGCTTGTTAATTATTGTATTTATTACTTAATTTTATAAATACATATTATTCCCAACGTTTCAACACTTTGTGTGTCATTTTCTAGGGATTTGTTATTTTTTGTACAAAATTACACAACTTTACAATTTATTTGATGTAATTTGATGATTCTGATTAAAACCAGTTCTAAGGCATGTCTCACTATTAAGTATATTCTTAATTAGTAACATTAAATTGTTACAGTCAATTTATTATTATTTAATTTATATAGTCGATTTATTAAAACTTTATACCTTATTATTGATGTTTGTAGTAAAATTTTTTATTGCAGTGTGACCACTGGTTCTTATTATCATTTATACATTTGTTTGCAGGTTACTTATTAAATTTTTTGTAATGAGTACAACGGTTGTAAAATTTTGAGTCTCCTAGCTAGCAGCGCTGGTGGTAGACCACGTGGTCACACTGCAATAAAAAAATTACATGTAGTAATACAAATATCACGAAAAAATGAAAAAAAAAATACATTCAGTAAAGTCGAAATTCCGGGTGCTCGGAGATTTTGCCCGAAAACTTCGTGTCTGATGCCTAAATGGAATACCAAGTTTGAACTTCCTGGCGATTTTTCGTTTTTGGGATATTTTTTCTCACATAAGACAGACCACTTCCATCCTTGAAAATTCAACTTCGACAAGTTGACACGATTGCAATACTTCTTCTTACAACAGCGAGAAGGTAAAAAAAAAAAAAATCATTCCTGGAGAGGCTTTCAAATCCTATGCTGGTGTTATACTTGAGTATAGGATATGTATTTTATATATTTATGAGTGTTCACAACATTTCTTATATCAACTAATCATTAAAAATTAGTGCCCTTTAAGATGATACTTGAAGCACGGAAAATACAGGAGGTCACAGGATATAAGGTCCAGTGAATGTGCGCAGATTTTAGAAGTAAATGTCACAATGTAACCATATTATATAGGTTTCATTAAGTTAGATCGCATGTATTTATATAGCTTAGATGACATGATTTCTTTCATTTTAAAATATTCTATGAAAAAAGAAAATGATTATGATCATTTTTATTGTTATTTCCTAAAAAGTTCCGCAATTTTTTATTTAATAGTTCCAATTTGTTATGAAACAAAATCTTTCAACCCCAAAAAGTTTATAATTAAGAATACAATATAACTTTCATAACCTAAAGGTGCTTATTTACAAAGGCATTGCTTTTGGTCAGTTGTTGGATGCCAGTGCAGTCAGTTGCCTGTAAACATCGGTCAGCCAACTGACCAACATTGACATTGAAGTTTTATTGTACCGTGTAAACACCGCCTAAAATAGAAGTGCGTCTTTCTGATTTTTTTTTTTAGTTTATTGTGGTAGCGTCACCAAAAACAATAAAGGTTCTTTAGATTTAGTATATTAACTGAACATACATATATGTATCTATTAATTTAGAAACTTTTTCCGATAAATTTGATTTAGATCATCGGCTTGTTTCTTAGCTGCTAGTTTATGTTCTATAGTATTGGAGGGGAGTTAAACATTTATTAATAAAAATTCTGAATATGTAATTCTGTCAATGGAGGTAAATCTGAAACTAGTGGAAATTAATAAAAATGATGCCTATTTTGATGGTTAAAATAAGTCAAAAATAATTACCTTTATTTTAAATAACTGTTGATTTTATGAAATGGTATAAATTATTAGATAGGCGTGCATCTTAACGTGTTAAATATCGAAATCCTTAAAAGTTTTTGCAACAACATTCTACGTTGAATTTCCATCATAACTTGGTGCAGCTTTTATAGAGATTACGAATTGTTATTTGCAATAGCATCTAATCTGAAAGCACCAGAAGAAAGCTGTTATGTGGTTACCATTAAAAGTTAGCATTATAATTTATTGTCCTGAATTATTATTTGTTTCTAATAAATTCGAACTTTCTCTTAAATGTTAATTATTTTACCATGAAACTTCATTATTACGATATTTCTCAACTATAAAGTTTATTTGATGAAGGTCATTTTAAAGCAAGTTATAACTACTAAATGTGATAGCTAAAAGTAATAACTTGTATAATGATAGTTTTATTTTGTATTCGAAGAAAGTATTGCACAAAAAAACTAGTGCTTTTATCTATAATGTTATACATTACAATTGTAATGAAAAAAAATAAATACAGCATAATCGCAGGAAGTCACTATGTTATTATTAAAACATTACACAAACTTTTCTTTTTTTTAACGATAACTGCTCCAAAAAATAATGATCACTAATTATTTCCTCAATGTGCTAATAATAATATATTCTATTTAATATTTTGTACATTAATATTAATAATGTATTTTTTTTTTATATGTTCTACATAGATAATCAAGGCTTTCTATGAGATAAATTTTGTACCTACCTCTACAAAACCAGAAAATTCCAAAACAGGTTATCTATCATTATTATCTTCTAGCAAGAATTGCCCATATTCTAGACAGTTATGTAAATATCTATATTTTGTACCATCGAAAGTGACAACAATACAAGAAATTGATGATCTAATAAAAGAATCAAAAGAGAATGGTGAGATACCAGTTGTAAAAGGAATTAATAATAAGGTGAATATTGATGAATTGATGAAAGAAGTTAACAGAACAATTAGTGAACAGGTAAATTTTATAATGAAATTCTCGTATAACTTTATACCAGTCGTTTTTTTTTTTTTTTTACTTTTTATTGAATTGTCATCACCTACAAACAATACACGCAAGGTTATTCAGAAATTTTTCTGAAGAGAGGCGAAATTTGAATCAAATAATTACTTCAAGATATTTTTATTTTTTTTTTTGGTTTATTTATAAGAATAAGTATTATTTTACTTCATTTTTAAAAGTTGAGGTAATTACCTAAATCTAGTGCGGTATATTGGCAGCACGTGCTTTTTTTAGCTCTGGCTTAAATTGATCATCATATCTGAAGATGGCCAACAAAATTTGCATATAATATGGTTTGATTTCTAGCTGTTAAAATAGAATATTTAGTTTGTGCCAAAGATGTTTAACGTTTATCTTCATTTTTAATAAGTTAAACTTTTTAATTGATCT
Organism: Triatoma infestans; assembly: GCA_011037195.1. Classification (NCBI taxonomy): domain Eukaryota; kingdom Metazoa; phylum Arthropoda; class Insecta; order Hemiptera; family Reduviidae; genus Triatoma; species Triatoma infestans. The sequence continues at coordinate 11,185 of JAAEAF010000780.1, forward strand.
TACATTCCAGTAATTTTCAATATTAGTTCATTTTAATTTTTTTTTTTAATGTACTTTTTTCCAAGATTTATCCTAAAGTAATCACGTATTTTCTTACCTGCAATACGTATTACTGTTTTTCGTTTTGTCCCTACTATAGAAATATCAATTCCTAGGATCCCTTAAAGAAATAAATAATGCCACAGAGCATTACCTTAGTTTCCTAAATAGTTAATGGATTTACAACCTAGAGACACAATTAAGAACTGATTTTTGAACAAGATTGAAACCGGTACTTGATAAAAGAGCCAATAATAAGCAAATTGAATGTCGTGCTTCCATGACCTAAATGACCTTTAATTATTCATATATTTTTCTTCTTATTAGGTAAACAAGAAAGTACCTACCACAACCAGTGAAGTTCCCGTGTATAAAGGTGTGGTGAACACTGAACAAGTTCTTAATACACCAGAGAAACCTGAATATCATACTCGGCCAACTGTATATCAGCCATACAGACCACATTATCCATCGCACACTAGACCGCGACAACAATGGACAGATGGACAACCCAATCCATGCTTAGTATCGCCTTGTCATTGGGGTGGGACTTTCACAAATTTTTAAAAAATATATTTTTCTACTAATAAGGTCATTTGATTCAAGTCCCAAAAGGTACTATTTCTCATTGAAATAGATACCAAAAATAACTATGTACAATGCACTAGCAAGTAGAGACAATGTTTGGAAACAATTAGGATTTTCTGAGCAAGTTATAATAAAGTATAATAAGATCTTTTTAAATGTCTCATATCTTTTACTTTGTGTTTTAATCATTTTTTTTTTTTAAATAAAATATTTTAACAAAAATTTGTTTAATATTTGTCAAACCTTGTTTTTTTTTTCTTTTAAATTTAAGACGCGTCAACAATTTAAGGTAATCAACGTCATTGGCGCCCGGAGCAATCTCACTGCTCTGCCGACCTTCGGACGGTGTTCTCTCGTTACAGACAACACTGTCCATCACCGCTGTAGAGGATCTTAGGAAGAAAAAATCTAAAGTATCACAGCTGTACTCCGTGTCATCCGCGTGGGAGTCCAGTGCGCTAAACACTGAGCTAATCCCTTCCCTTAAAAGCCTTGTTTATTCAATGTTCTAAATTTTTCCTAATTTTAGAAAAACACAAATTTAAGGATAATCAAAATTAAACAATATATCAAAAGGAAACAAAATCCTTTGCAGATAATTTACACCACCAAAAACCGATAGTATTTTACTCAAAGGGAAAGATGATTAAAAAAAAAATAATATAGATTTCAACTTTTCTTATATAATAAAAAGGTTAATTACGGTATCAATTTAAAGATTGAGAGATACAAAGGTTACCCTATACTATAGCCTTCTTTTCAGAATAAAAAAAATAGCGCTCTCTCTTGGAAACTCAAACAACTGCCTTTTTCATCGAACAAACGAAAGATGAAATAAGACGCCTTGAAGTTTGAAATTATCAAGTTATTTATTAAAATAAACTAAGGTAACATCCGCATTACAAAAACTTAGGTCTTAGGATTCAGATTGCATCAGGTTTTTTTTTTTTATAAACCGACGTTTTGCCAATTTTGCAATAATACTGGCTGAAAATACGGTGGATAGCTGTTGGAACAAATGTTGCCAGCACTAGCAATCTAAGCAACACTTCTCTGAAAAAGCCTTTATAGTATGGGCGAAACGTCTGTCCCTACCTACCCGAAGACCTGAATGTTTTGCAAGACACAAACTGCGAAAGCCTGAAAAGATTATATTTGAATTACATACAGAAAGATAACTGGGGGGAGGGGGAACAAGAAAATAAGAGTTCTGAATATAAAAAATTATCTTAATGAGAAAGATAAACGATATGTGGTGCACTCTATTTCGACTCTGGTTTTGTCGGCAACTTTCTTGAATCACGTCGACTATAATTTATTGCAACATACATTCTACATGACACTTATATTGCACCGAACTTTAGAACGTTCTTGTAACCATATTATTAGTAAACCCTAAAAGTCATAGAAACTACTTTTAGATATGTAAGAAAATACATACAAATATGAAAAATTGCACTCTAATTGCTGGCGAGCATGCTGGACTTACCATCTTATATTTCGGTTGAGTTCGAAAATTAAGTGGTTAACTCAACGGAAATTTGTATTACCTAAATAAAGTGTTTCGGTTCAAAGGAAATATCAATGAGTTAGCATCTATTCTTTGCTAGGTCATTTATCAACAAGTGATGTTTTAAGTACCAATACCAACATCAAATTTTTATAAATATAAATATAATGACTAAAAATCCACACACTGGCACAGGCAGGCACATCACTCAAAATCTGGTGTGAAACACACAACTTTTTCTTACTCAGTTCTCAAAATTATAATTGACAAATTTTATAGTTTGTGTACCAAATTTAATGAAATTCTTCGAAAACTGAAGAAAATGTTCAGTAAAAGCGCACTTCCGGTTTACTATTTTCTTGAAACTCAGAATTTTGGCCATCTATTTATTTCTAATTAATTTTGTTTGGATGATAGAATTGTATAATCAAATATGAGAGCACTTTGGAGAATAATATAACCCCATCCCTCCCCTAAAAGTGCCCTTAAATGAATTTTACCAGACAAATGTTTCAAATAAAAGTTATAGATCTTTGTATGTTTAGTTTATGTAAGAAGATTCAAGAAAATTGTCGGAGCAATTTTTGAGAAAATGGCGAAAAAGTGAAAAAATCATTTAGTAAAGTGGTAAAGTAAACGCACTTCCGGTTACCCGATTGTTTTTAAACTCGGAATTTCAACAACATATTATATTCTTATTAACATATTTAGATGACAGAATTGTATAGTGAACCGAAATAGAACTTTAGATTGAAACCTAACCCAACCACTCCTTCAAAACTGCCTTTAAATAAATTTTTCCGGAGAAGTGTTTCAAATAGAAGTTGTAGATCTTTGTATGTATAGTTCCAAATTTCAAGAAAATCGTCTGAGCCATTTTTGAGAAAATTGCAAAAAAAGTAAAAAAATCAACTAGTTAAGTGGTACTTCCGGTTGAGGAATTTCGACAGATAACGTAGGGTCAGATCTCATGGTGATACCTAAACGGAATATCAAGTTTCAACTTTCTACGGTTTTTCGTTTTTGAGCTATGGTGTTCACATACATACACACGCACGCGCACACACACACACACACAGAACATTTGCTAAAAACAACTTTTTTAACTCCGGGTAAGATCGGGTAAGTTCGTTCGTAGATCGTAAGTAATGTTCATCGCGCAAGAATCCCCCACTCTTATTTTAAAAAAGTTAATAAAAACATACACTTTTCTATACTAACACAAAGAAATATTTTATATATATATATACTAAATTCTCTAGCGCGACTCCCAACTGTGAACCCCCAACTTCTACTTTTTTATACATCTCCTGATATACATGCAATTCACTAAGTGTATAATTCATTGTACGAACATATTAAAGGAGCTCCTATACTGATATACGTTTCTATTCTTTAATGTCTGATTCTCCGATTTTACTACTTATCTTTTTTATTAAAAATCAGGCCAATATATACAATTTTTACTGTGACTTATGTTCCTAACTAATACAAAAATGAAAATATTTTTTTGAAATTGAAATATGAAAGAAAATAAAATAAAATAAGAAAATTTTACTACTTTTTTATTTAATTTTTTTTTTTCAAATAGCTGGGGGTTCAGTCGCGCAATCGCGAATACCAGTAGCCGCCACTGGTACACACACCATGCACATTTACCAGAACAGTGCACGTCACATTTACACAACCCACAAGGTCAGGCACAGTACACACCCGAGGACTACCGTCCCTAAAGCATGTACACACTTAAATATCTTGTTCTTCACTAGTCTGACCTTGTGGGGATCGCTGCTTGCACAGTTATAATTTTGGATAATGAATAAAAGCGGGAGAGGAGACGTTGGTGGAGGCGTGAAATTTTTGCGGAGAGACGTCGTTTCGGCTGCCTACAAGTTAAATTAAAAATATTTTTAAAGTACTTTACAGTGTCTTCTATGCTTCCTGATTCACTGCTGCGTTCTCATCAAAGTCGGTGCTTTTGCTACCGCTTGATTCAGACCCTTGCAGTAGAAGCAGCAAGTGTTTCTATGCGAACCAAGAAGTCTTGAGAGTAGATGTTCCACTTTTCTTGGACTTATTAATTTTTTTGTGCTCCCGCTGAAATGCTGTTTTTAGATTGTGGATTTTTTCCATATGCCCTATGGAAATTCAAATTTTGTAGCCAGCTCTTTGATTGCATTTCTTTTTTTTAATACGATTCCTATTATTATAATCGGGGTAAGTCACTTCCCACAAACAAGCTGCCGAGTGAAAATCTTCTATTAACAACAACACTTTTTCTGTAGGCTACATCTTGATAATAAAAAAAAAAAAACTAGCGGCTCACAGAAAATAACTGGAGATGATGTCTCGCAAAATGTCCATACTAATTGACTAACAATTGTCTCGTGTCTCCCACTCCAATGGGAGACCAATGTTCTGCGATTTTGTTCAAAAAACGTGCCTGTAGACACGAATTTGTCTCTCGATTGTATCTAGATACAGAAATCGTTCGACTTTGTATCCAAGTGTGGACAAGCCATAAGGTACGAGACACCCTTTTAAGGTGGAAGGGTGGGGGTTCAGTCACCCTGAAGGGACAGCCCCCTAACCGGACTGGGCTAAACAGGCCGATTACCTGTACAGCTGAGATTAAATATCAGAAGTCACAACGAAAAGTTTTTTTTTTTATTAATAAACGTATTACGTAATAAGTGTAATGGAAGGTTTCTCATTCACACGGAGTTGTTATCTGTGGACAATTATTTCTAAAATAATTGGCGCCTTTAATGGGAAAAAGAAGTTGCATTATATTAACAACCTTTCTGAGTCACATTTGAGTGAGTAAATTACTTATAAAGACGCTGATTTTTTTTATTATTATCCTTGTACTTAAAATTTATAAGTATTTAAAATATTTAAATAACATTTACAAAATTTAATTTTATTATTTGTTATCGGATTTAGTTTTCATTTGTTTTTTTTTTTATTTTTTTTTTAAAGGAAATTTTATAAAAAGAAAATCAACAAGAAACCAAAATCTAAGGTATAACAAATTTTTTTTTTTTAATTTTTTTGTTTTGTATTATAGATAGATATACAGTATTTTTTTTTTTTTTTTGTTAAGTATGCAGGTAATTAATAATGAATATATAATAACAAGATAGTCCATTTTCTTATTGTTTTCAGTTTTCCGGAAACCATATTTTTTTTTTATTTCCAAATTAAAAAAAAAAAAAAAGGAAAAACAAAAATATAATCTTATTCAAAATTATGTGATCACAAATAACCTTTGTAAGTATGTACCTGGTTCACTATGAATTTTTATTTTTTGTATCTTTTATATATATATTGTAACAATATCAATTGAAAATATCATGTTTACTATATATTTATGTATATTGTTATTATTTTATATATATATAAAGCATCCAGTTATATCCTATATAAAATTTGTGTTATTTATTAATGATATGGTACAAAAAAAAAAAAATACCATTTTAAATCAAAAATTTCACAAATCTATAATAATTAATAATGACTTAAAAAACTAAAAGGAATCAATGTGTTAACATAAAAGTTAATTAAAAAAAAAAAATCAAAACAATATATTTGTACAAATAAAGTGGACATAAATAAGAAACAAGTAACAAATTAGAAAATAATCTTTATATAATAAATCTATATAAAATAATTATATTAATAGGAAAAAAAATTCATTGTACAATACAGAATTGATTATTTTTAAATTTCTATATAATACAAGATGTTCAAAAAAAAAAAAAAAAATAAGTAGCGAACAATTAAAATATTTTTTTCATAGTTTTAATTGGATAAGAGTGGACAAACAAATTGCTCACGTGAAGATATAATACTCCTAGTAACTGTTGATCTTATGTTCCGTGTTTATGTTGTATGATTTTATAGGCCACAACAAATTTTTTAAAATTATTTTTAGCATTTTTTTTTTTTTTGTTCTTAGAAAATGGTCTTTTAAAATTATCTTATTCGTTTTTTTTTTTCAGATATTTAAGTAAGATTTATTTGAAATTTGTTTTGATTGATATTAAATTGCTGCAAAGTAATAAATATAATTGATATTTTTCCAATAACATTATAAAGAAGTGACAAAACATTTTTCACTTAAGTTATTGGAACACAACAACATTGCACCCCATACCTTTTAAATTTTTATCTAATATATTCTCATCAACATGGTTACAAATTGTAAACTTCGCCAACAGGTTATCTTTTCTTTTTAAAAAAAAAAAATAAATAAAATAAAATAATGAAAATATTGGAAATAGCAATCTGGATTCAATTAGAAACTCCGTAAGTTATTTTAATATCTTGTTATGTAACTATAACCATCAAAAGATTTCGTAGAAGGCAAAAAAGAATTTTTTTTTAATTCAAGAAAAAAATTTTTAAAACTTATGATGGGGGATAGTTATGTTGGCCAGCGTGTCACCAAAATGGCGATTACAATTACAAAATATATAAATATATTATCTTGCAGCAGTTTCTTTATATTATTATTTTTTAATCATTCAGATTTCTATTTTTTTTTTTTTTTTAATAAATAATTTACTCATACAGAATTATTTTTGAAAGCCATCTTGTATGTGTTTTGTTTTTGATAATAATTAATTAATGATCGTAAACATAACCTGTAAATAGAGTATTGTTGTTTTTTTTTTTTTGCAAATACTTTTTGTTAGAATATTTTCATTTCATTTTTTTTATTTTATTAAAGTTGCTATTAAGTTTAAATAAAAAACATAATTCTCTTTCACAAAAATAATTCTCAAAATTCACAAAGATCAATAAATAATTACTAATAAATGTCTTATAAGCATTTAAAACGAATTTTAAACACCAATAAAAACAAGTGATTTATGAAAAAAATATATTAACTATTCGAGAAAATATACATATATGTATATTTATGTTTTTATTTTTTTTTGGACTTAACTGACGTTTATAAAGGACAAAAAAAAAAAAAGTTGAACCCGATTTTTAATAATTATATAGGAAATAAAATATGTTTCCCAGGATTGTATATTTTTATTTCATTTTTTAAACATACTACTCATAAAAAATAGAATATATAGGTACACGTAGAGTTATTTTCATTCTTTCAATAATTAGTGGTGAGTTTCTTTATTTTGTTCAGTTTTTAAGTATAATTATTATATTATAAGTAGGGGGAATATATTATACACCTTACTATTTGAACATTTACCGCAATGTTTTTTTGTTTTGTTTTTTTTTAATGTAAATTTGAATGTACTACGATAAAAATAACTAATTTTGTTTTCATTATTTTTTTTTTATTTTATATTTTGCTCAGATAAAAACAAACAAAACAAAAAAATGAATAAAAAAAAATCAAAGAAATTTTCGAAAATATCTTAACTGATTTTTTTTTGTTTATTTTGTTTTGTTTATAAAATATCAACATTTATTTCATTTTACTTTTACACAATTTTAATTAATTTTTATGGCATTTATTTTTCATTTCGAAATTTTTTTTTTTTAAAAGTAAATTAATTACGAAATTATAGTTACAGAACACACCATAATATATTATTTACAATCTTTACTGTTATTATTATCATTAATTTTATTAAATGACCCAATATATATATTTGTTTTTTTTTTTTAATTAATTATTTACTCTACAATTATTTATAGTAACTACACATTTTTAATTTTTTTACCATTTTCAAATCTAAAATAGCAACGCTGACAAACAATATATAAAGAAAAAAAATGAATAAAATGTTAAGGAAACTAAAAAAAAAAAATAAAAAAATATTACAGAGCATATATATACAATATTTGGGGGGGGGGCGATCTAAGCAATATACTGCTTGTTTTATGATTAATTTTTTTTTTAGATTACCACAAAATTACACAATTATGGGATTATTAAAAATACAGATCTGCGTATTATTGTGACATAGAAAAAAAAAATATATATATATATATTTATAATCTTTTTACTGTTTTGGTAAACGTCAAAATTTTTTTTTCAAAGTACTATATTCCTTTTTCAAAAAATTTTGTACAAAATAAAAAAAAAAATAATAAAGTTATTATTATATAATCTTACAATTACTAAATATTATCTGATTAGAGAGCTTTAATTTTTTTAGACAATAATGAGTTGTTAATTTAGTTTTTTTTTTTTTTAATTTTTATATAATTACCTCATTAAAACATGATTTTTAGGAGAAGAGGAAGTCCAAAGTTGAAAATTCCAAGTGTTTTTATTTATTTTTAAAGTCTAATTTCAATAAAGACATGTAAAATCTTAGCAATTTATATTAACGATTTAATTATTATTATTATTTTTTTTTTGTTTTGTTTTGTTTTGTTTAACACTTTCCACTTCATTTCTTGAGTCTTTCACTCATCCAAAACTGGGGAAAAAACAACTTACAAGAGTATAACCACATTATGAAGGTTACAATTATCAATTGTTTACATAAAAATTTGTATTTTTCTATTATTTTTCCACTCCAATTTTTCATTTTTTATAACTTCAAGATTATTTTTCTTTATTAATTAATTTATTATTTCATTACTTTTTATAATGTTAAAAAAAAACACTAAATAATTTTTTCCCTTATCACTAATAACAAAACAAAAACAAAAAAAAAAGATTATTTTTCAAAAAGTGATTAGCTGGTACGGTACACACTTTTTTTATTTATTAATTTTTATTTATTTTTTATATAAAGCTTCCACCACACAACTTGTATACACAAAATATACTACGAATATTCACAAATATTTATTTTTATTTATTTTTTTTTTTGATATTATTTTTATTTCTCTTTGATAGTAAAAAAAATAATAATAAATAAATAATTAAAAAAAAAAAAAAATCAATAATTGGGAATGAAATAAGTGTCGTCATAATTTGTATAAAAAAAATATATATATAGTCATTGAAAAAATAAACAAACTTAATTTGACGTTTTCTCTTTTTAATTTGTATTCAACTTCACTTTTTTTTTGTGTTTCAAGGGGTTCCCATCAAAAAAAAAAAAATGATCAAAACTAAAGAAAAAATATATATATATGTGTAAGGAGGGATGAGAGGTATATTAAATGGAATATTTATTAAAGGTTTGGGTTTTGGGAGACTAATAACTTATACATTATAAATAAATAATCTCTAAATGCTAGTCTTGGTAAAAAGATAGTAAAAAGAAATTAAAAAGATGTTAAACAAATAACGTATATATATAATAAAGATGGCACTTAATAATAAATTGCGCGATTAAATATTTTCCTTTTTTCGAAAAAAAACAAAAAACAAAACTGAGAATTAAAGGGAGAGATTTATAAAATGGGGAGATTAAAAGGGCAGGAATATATGGGCAGTGTGGATTTCCATGATATTTATGGTGGTGTGTGTGTTTTTTTTTTTATTCATTTTTTTATTGCTGAATATAGTTGGGAAGCGAGGATAAACGTTGTGGTTGGTTGTGAGTGGAAAGTGACATCCTTTCTCAGGCATAAAATTCTCTATTTGAATTTTTTGAGTACGAATTGGACGTTGGCGATCTCTTTGGCTCATCTAATGCATATGATCCTTCATCTTTTTTACGCATTCTATATACTATGAACATTACGACGAGTATTGCGCACAAAAGTCCAACAACAGCGCCTCCGATGACCGCTGTAAAAAAAAAAAAAAAATTAAAACATGGAAAACAACAAATTACCTACTCCTTTAGAGTGTAGTAACCTTGGTCATTACTGAGAGGGCACCCTGACAAGTATTTCACTCTAAAAATAAACAACATTTAGAATAACACCCCGCGAACTGGTAGTATTTTAGCCGGTTTTGAGAAGTTGCTCCCACATTTCGTGACCCCTCTTTGATCTTAGTCTGGAAGTTTCTGTGTCCACTTTCTGCAAGCGAAGAGATACCAATTTCCTCTTGGCAAAATGAATCGAAGATTCATTTTGGTCATGACTCTATATAATGGATGTGTTAGGTGGAGAGAATTTGGGTCTGGTTGATGAAATATGAAGACTGGATTAACACTGGTTAACTATGTATAATAATAAAGAGACACAGTCTGCCAGGACTTTACAATAGAGAATGTTAAGGTAGAGTGGTATGAGAATGACATGAAGTGACTGGCGAGATGATGCACTATAGTGAACTATATCGAACTGTCCCACCCGCACGCTCAAATTGTTCACATATGAAAAATTTTTTCAGGAGAGGGGATGATATAACAGCAACCAAAGAGAGTAAAGAGAAGAGAAACGAACCCAACCACTCTGTCGGACTGGGTGGGAGAAACTGTATAAATACAGCGACGGACAGTCCACGGGGACAGTTCGATACAGTTCAACACAGTTCAATATAGTTCATCTCGCCAGTCACTTCGTGTCATTCTCATACCACTCTACCTTAACCATTCTCTATTGTGAAGTCCAGGCAGACTGTGTCTCATTATTATTATACATAGTTAACCCAGTCTTCTTATTTCATCAACCAGACCCAAATTCTCTCCATCTAACACATCCATTATACTCTAACCACTTAGCCATTTTGTTTTTCTGCTAGTTGTATTATTTTAACAGTTCCTTATCTGGAATCCCTTACACTACTACAGTTTGAATTTTACTGATTTTTTTGTTGCACATTTCCATACGACTTCGCACATTGGCTTGGCCCATCTATGTACGACTCCCATGTATCTCTCCTCTATTGTGCTTCCGCTTACTCCTTCCAAATAACTTTTTCTAGTTTTTATTTCTGAAGGCACTATTTCATCCATTATTTTCTGTGACTTAAAGAAGGCCAAGCCCCAATGCTCCTCAGAGTGGATTTGATGAGATTTCCTCAGATTGGAGGTTCGATTTAGCTAAGAGAAAAAAAGTATTTTTTAACTTGGCATCCCTTCTGGCTACAGAAGAGGAAATTTCCGGACTAAGGTCGAGGAGTGGGGGAGCAACTTCCTGTTCCAAAACCGGCTAAAATATACTACTCCAGTCACAAAGTGCACATGGGGGTTGCATCTACTTGGTTTAGCATGTCCACTGGTAACTCGATCTCATTACTACCACACTTTCAACACCTTCGGACGTCGACATTCTATTACAAACACAAATATCCAAGGGAGCCCCTCAGCAGATATTTTAGGTACATTTGGCAATATGTAAAGTTTATGACCCAAAATCAAACAAGAAAGAATAAGCTAAGTATAGATACACCGAATCCACTAAAAAAGATCCCTCTATAGAAATCGGTGAAAACTCGCACCGAAACCGTGATTACTATCAGACTTAGGTTGGATTTGGCATTAAGATAAGTTTCACTAGATCACTACGCACATGCTTTTCACCAGGTTTGAAACGATCGACCGAATTACCACCGCTCAACACTCCTAATCAGTGAATTGCAAACTACTCACTAAACTAATCATAAGGTTGTACATTGTGGGGCTATCAATATCTGAAATCTACACAAGTTAATAAGTAGGTTAGGAACTAATGAAGAGCAGAGAGCCGCCAATTTTAACCAACTAGCTTCCTCTTAGTTACCAACAACTTCCTCTGACCTGTTCTAAATCTGGAAGAACCAACCTGTATTGAAGGACAAAGGACACCTTGTAAATAGGTGAATGAATGAAAGATTTATTTTTAAACGAGTGAAACAGATGAGTGGAATATACATCGATCTGAACTTTTTGCACAATATAGCTGTTTAGCAATTTAAAGTTTTCGACTGAACATACTGAGATAATTTCAAATAATTTTATATTTGAATGTAACAATTACTTGATAAAATATAATCATTTAAAACAATGAGTTGATTAATTTTACCTGCAAGGATTCCGGGTTGTGCGAAGAATGATGTAACTCTTTCTTCATGTTTTGTATTCATGACGAATACACCGTTCCCGTGTCTGTTATCTTCAGGTTCTTCACTCTCACTTGGAGGAACATCTACTGAAATAGGCTTACCTTGGTCCTGGTCGGTTTCATCCTGAAATATTAAATACGTAATCAATGAAGTAGGTACTGTCCAAAGAAAAAAGACAAGCTTTGATGACAAGCTGAAATACAACTGTGGATCAAACATATGATGTAACTTCCAAAAAGTTATGTTGAGATATAGACAACCAAAGATGAAATCAGAAATAAAAAATGTTTGCTCTCTAAAATGAAAACGTTTGTTCACTTTTGTTGCTGGAAAGTACATTTGTTTGGGAGAAAACTGTGCATATAATTTGTAGTAACTAGGAAGGCTTAATATTGAGCAGAAAGACTCTTTAACGATAATACACAGCCTACAATATAGGGTTGTGTTTATCTTTTCAAAATGTAAACATTAAATTGATGGCAGAAAAGAGTTAGTTAAATGGTAGCGCGCCGGATGAGCGCACGGAGGTTCCAGGTAAGAGTCCAGGCAGGACTCCTTAGATTTTGTCTTCCTAGGAGCCTCTAGAACTCACTGTTCAAAGGTCGGCTCCTGTCCTGAGAAGGCTTCCGGGAGCCAATGTCCCTAAATTTTGACGCGCTTTAAAAAAAATAATACAAATGTAAGGTTTGACTACTATGTTTTGTTTTCTTTTTTTTTTTTACACAGTTTGGACACTAGACACATAACTAAAGCAACTTTGCCATTCTAACAAGTTTTTTTCGATAATTAAAACTGTTATCCCTTACTGGGCATTGTGGTCTAAGGACCTGCTAGATCTCTTTTGTAGAGTTTGTGAAACAGAGAAATCTGTTTATGACAGATTGTTTTGGGATGTGAGGAAATTAACTATTTTTTTTTAATTAAGTTTAAGGCACTTTAATATCTATGGTCATTAGCGCCCAGAGCCTTCTCAGCGAACTGTCGGCCTACAGACAGTGTTCTCTCGCAACAGATAACACTGTCCATCACCAACAGTGAGCTGTAGAGGCTCCTATGAAGAAAAATCTAAGGGTAGCACTGGACTCGAACCCGGGACCTCCGCGTGGGAGTCCAACGCGCCAACCACTTAGCTAATCCCTCCCCTCAATGTGAGGAAATTAGGTTCAAGATCTTTAATCGAAATGGAATGTCTGTGGAAGAGCTGAGGCTATTTCCCTTTACGGTTATGTATCATACATAGGGTTGTATAATTTGTTCGATTTGTTCGGACTCGGTGTTTATTAGTGGGTGAGACGTGATCTGAATTTTTGTTCTAAACCCGGTTTGTTGTTTGGGGGGAGGGGCAGTGGGGCTTTGGATAGCGTTGGTTTGGCCCCTTCCTACAGAAGAATTATCATAATAATTGCCCTGTTGTATATTGTACATGTTAGGGCAACACTGATTTGTAGCGGTAACACCGGGGTAACCTTACAGATTGTCTTTAGACATGTTTTTATGTACTTTTAATGTTATTAAAAGTAGTGACAATTATCTTATGTTTTATTTCTAAATCCTTACCACAATGTAAGGTATTTACTAAGTTTCGAAGATACAATAGTGGCGACGAGCGTAAATCGGAACAAAGAGTCTAAAATGACTGAAACGAAAGCAGGAAATCTTCCATTATCGGCTCCCACACAGTTCGAATATTCTCTAGAATCAGAATGGAGTTTATTCTTGAAAAGGATGAAAAACATATTTAAAGTATATGACGTTACATCGGAAGAGGTAAAGAAATCATATTTACTTGCTTCATTAAGCGACAATACGTATAAATTGTTGATAGGGCTATACCTTCCAACAGATCCAGATGAATTACCATTTGATGATCTTACAAAAAAGCTTTCGGATCATTTTAAGCTAGTGCGGTCTTACTTTTCTACCAAACAGAAGTTTTATTCTGCTGAACAGTACAATTCGGAAAGTATTTCCTAATGAGCGGCAAGGATTAGAAGACTAGCAGCATCTTGTGGTTTCGGAAATGAATTAGAAATAGTAAAGAGGGACATTTTTATGATAGGTAGGAATGATAATAGTGCTCAAGATAGACTTTTTGAAGAAGACATCTCCAAAGCAACAGTTACTTTTCCGAAAATAGTGGAAATTGCGCAGGCTAAGGAAGCAACCAAATGAGAAAGACATCCAGATATTGTTCAAGTAAAACAAGAATCTACCTATTTTGCAACTAATAATCAAGATATGAAAAGGAGGGACTGGACTACAGGAAGCCGCAAAACAATTGCAGAGTTTGCGGGAGAAAAAACCACTCTACAGACGTATGTAAGTATTCAACATATTCCTGGAATATTTGCCAAGTTAGAGGTCATTTAACCATTGTTTGCCCTCAAAAGAAAGAAGATGGGAATAGATTTTTAAATATTACTGAAGAAAACAATACATCTTCAGTAGATCTTATAGGCTCGTCAAGTCAAATTTTAGAGGACGATAACTTTAACGTTAGCATACCAACAGAAAAGGATTCACCCACATATATGCTGAATTAACCATTTCTGGAAAGTGTTTCTCTTTCCAATTAGATAGAAGGTGTTCTCAATCGGTCATATCTAAACAATTTTATAATAAACATTTTCACAACATTCTTATGTCAGAAAACGACATAATTATGAAAGATTATATAGGGCACAGCTTTAAGTCCTTGGGGAAAATCGTAATGCTCTGTTATTATAAGAATAATTCAGAAAATATAACCTTTTATGTTGTAAATAAAGGGGCCCACCTTTAGTTGGACGAGATACCATTAGAAACTTAAATATTCTCACGATTTGTGATCAAATTTTGTTCTGAGAGGACAAGTTAATTGTACCTTCACAAATATCATCTGTCTGTAAAAGATATAAGGAAGTTTTCTTGCCTACAATGGGTACTTTCAATAAATATAAAATATCTATTCCGCTAAAATCAGGTGCTAACGCTAAATATATGAAAGCCAAACCATTACCCCTAGCCTTGCTATCAAAAGTGAGTGAAGAAATTGATAGGTTGGTTAAAATGGGAGTGCTTGTTAGTAATGATAAATCAGAGTGGGGTAACCCATTGTTCCTATTTTAAAGACTGACAACACAGTAAGGTTATGTGGAGATTTCATTATATGGAGCGTCATTATTCACGAAACTTGATCTCTGTGAAGTTTTCCAGCAATTAGAACTCGATGAAAACTCTCGAAACATATTGACAATTATTACTTTCAAGGGTCAATATTCATTCGTATACCCCTTTATGTTACGGTATTACATCAGCTCCTCAAGTGCCTTCACTTCCAGGTTGGTGTTAAAATGTTCTAAAAGACTGGAAGAGCTTTCTTCTCTGAAGGATGTGCATCTAGTCTGGCTGCCAGGTCACATGGGAATCTTTGGGAATGAGGAGGTGGATAGGTTTGCCAAATTAGGCGCCCCTCTCCCTTTCATTGGTCCCGAGCATGCTGATGGCGTGTCTGCTTGCACAGGTTTGTCAGGCTTCCAGATATCGACAGCTTCACAGCATTCATCCTTATGGATTAGCACAGTTGGTTTTCGGCAGTCAAAATGCTCATCGGGGGTCCGGACAAGGCCATTAGTGAGACGTTGCGTGTTTTTCACGGAGCTCTCTCAGGCATCTGGTTGGATCTCTTTCTGGACATTGTGGTTTAAGGAGACATATCTACATAATGGGGCTCATGCCGGATCCGTTTTGTAGTGTCTGTGAGACAGAGGAGGAAACACCCATCCATCTTATGACTGATTGCCTAGGTTATGAGGAAATTAGATTCAGGACCTTTGGTTGGAATAGGATGTCTGTGGAAGAGCTTAGGCCATTTCCCGTTAAGATTATTGTCCGACTTATTCGGACTGCGATGAATCTTAGATGGATTAGATCCGGTTCTGGTTATCTGTCTGCGATTTTGATATCCATTTCATCAAACCAGAAGAAAATGCAGCGGACTTTCTATCAAGATGTATAAAAGAAGAAAAGCTGAAAAATGAAGAATATATCAATTATCTGCATGAGTCATCAACATTTATTATTGATTGACAAGATGTGAAGAGAGCTACTCATAATGACCCCATTCTTTCTAAAGTCAAATCTTATATGTTTTACGATTCATGGCCAAATGATTCTGCAACTGATCTTAAAGTTAAACCATTCTATTCCGGAGAACAGAATTACCAATAGATCAAGGATGCATTACGTGGGGGTATAGGGTCATAATTCATACCAAATTTCAGGAGAGGGTATTGAAGCTTTTACATTCTTCTCATCTGGGATCCACTGAAATGAAGGGTATCGCTCGATCTTACTTTTGGTGGCCGAAATTAGATCAAGATAGAAAATATCACAAATTCTTGTCTGGGATGTATTCAAGTGAGACCAAATCCCCCAAAAGCTATTTTACATCAATATCCTTATCCTAAGTCCACCTGGACCCGCCTACATTTGGATTTCTTCGGCCCCATTAATAACTTTTATTATCTATTGGGCATGATGCAACATCAAAATGGCTCGAGTGTTTCCAAACAGCATCAACAAAAACTAGCGTTTTGGCTTACGTAAGACCATTAATACAGATGTGCCTCCTATTTCTGCAGTCAAGAATTCCAAAACTTTCTCAAACATTTTAAAATTATACATCTCCCACCCAGGTTCGCCTTACCACCCAGAATCAAATGATTTTGCAGATAGCGGAGTGAAAATTATAAAAAACATTCTTGAAAAAAGTGGCTTTTATGGAGCAGATCACTGGACAATCAAGAAAGGAATTCAAGCATTTCTCTTTGAGTATAGAAATTCACCTCATAGCACCATCAAAACAACACCTGCTATCCTCATGTTTGGCAGACCTCTAAGGACACACTTTGACTTTCTGAAGCTATCAACTTTATGAAGTGGTGAATCAAGACAGGAAAAAATTCTTTCTCATCACAGAGGCAGGAGATTTGTGCATTTAAACAAGGAGAGAGGTTCTTTCAAGAAGCTATACAGGCACTGGCACTTGGGAAAAAGATAGAATTGGCAAAACTATATTCCAAGTGCAGCTCCCACCAGCACTTGGACACTCCGACCATCTGTGCCCTCTCCCAAGTCAGTCAGATGCAAGATCTTATGAGCATCCTATAGTTAAAGATGATAATGAGCAACAGGACATCTCAACTGAGGAAGAACAACCTACAGAACCAGCGGTAGATCTTCCAAGGGAACCGACCACACCAGTGACGACTCGAAGACCACAAAGGGATCGGAAGGCGCCGTATAAACTTGATCCTTATTGTTAAAAGGGGGGAAGCGTTGTATATTGTACATGTTGGGGTAACACTGATTTGTAGAGGTAATACCGGGATAACCTTACAGATTGTCTTCAGACATGTTTTTATGTACTTTTAATGTTGTTAAAAGTAGTGGCAATTATCTTATGTTTTATTTCTAAATCCTTACCACATTGTAAGGTATTTACTAAGTTTCAAAGATACAATAGCCCTAAGACATTTCCCTTTAATTTTCGAACTCATATCGTATGAGTAATTTGATCACGGCCTAACTATAGAATAGAATCATCTCTCCTGATTCCAATAATTTTTCTTTAGTGGTTAGTTTTTTAAGTATACTATGATACTGTAATATAGTAGTAATTATATTCCACTATAAATATAATAAATACAATGTTGTGAATTCTCTTTTATTATTTTCACTTACACATCTCATACCATATGTTACAATCATATGAAGTTACTTACTGCTGCAATCAATATACAGACACTACATCTCTTTTTTCCTTCAAAGAAACAAAACATTTTGGTTTACTAATCTAGCTTAAAACTTTAATCTGAACGAAATTAACAAAATCAACTCATTAAAACTATAATAAAATTTCAAATAAATCATGCCATAATAAAATCTTTAAATTTTTCTGGCGGTCTAATTATTCTTTTAGGTCTTCCTACTTCCTTATCCTCTTCTCCATGTGGAACTCTCATAACGTCTGGAAGACTATTGTCATAAATGTTGCCTTCATTTTGAATTATTTTTGGTTCTTCTTCATCACACCCCCTAGCAAGTTGTTTAAAAAATGAACTATTGCGTATGAGTCGCTGTCCATCAGGGGATTCAACTATGACAACAGGACCACTCTTTTCCACCACTTTGTATGGACTGGCATGGAATGTCGACTGCATCTTATTTGTGGTAAAATCTCTTTTCCTTAACACTTCATCCCCAATCTTCAAATTATTTGGTGTTGCTCGTCTTCTTGCATCACTATACAGTTTTCCTTTAAATTTCTGAAATTGATCCTGGTCTTTAACCTCTTCTTTAGGTTTTAGTTCTCTATTTAGAAAAGAAGGGATTTTCTCCTTAATTTTCCTACTGAAGAACAATTCAGCTGGAGAGACTCCACTGGTGGAATGTGGAGTAACACGATATTGGAACAAATATCTTTGTAATTCTTTCTTCCAGTCAGACTTATTCTGCTGGGCAATTTTGAGAATTTTATTGATACTCCTGTTACATCTCTCGACCTGTCCATTCGCTTGTGGCCAATAAGGCGGCACATAGAAAAGTTTGATATTGTGAAAATCACAAAACTGTTTAAAATCTTCACTAGTTAGTTGCGATCCATTATCCAAAGTTATAGAATCCGGAAATCCATATCTGTAAAAAATAGGTTCCAACTTTCCAATAACCTTATCTGTACTGATAGATGACATGACTTCTATTTCAAGAAATCTACTGTAATAATCTGTAATTACCAAGAGATGGTTACCGTTAATCAAAGGTCCCTTGAAATCAATTGCTATTTGCTCCCACGGCCCTTCAGGTAGCTCCCGTCTCTTCATCGGATCTGGTTTTAAGTTTGTGCTGACAATCTGACAATCAAAGCATGTGGCTACCTTTTTTTCCACTTGAATGTCCATTTTTGGCCACCACACTTTTAAACGTAACCTCCTTTTCATGGCAGTCATACCAGGATGTCCTTCATGAGCTAACTCTAAAATCCTTTCCCTTAATGTCCAAGGGACAACGATTTTACTACCTCGCAAAATTATTCCATTATATTCAGTGAGCTCCTCCTGTATGCATTCATATTCTCGAAGATCTTGCGGCCACTTTCTCGACATTAGACATTTCTTTACACAGTCAATTTCTTGGTCCTTATTTCACTCATCCATCATTTCTTTTAAAGATATGGCTTTTGGCATCGCTGCAGACATAATGCTATACAAATATAAATTTGTGTCCTTCTGAAATGTGTTGGCATCCTCTCTGACTGGACAAAGTCGTGACAACGGGTCAGCGAGATTGCTCTTTCCTGGAATATACTTTACAATGAAATTATATGATTGAAGTCTAAGCATCCATCGCTGGATTCGTGCACATGGTTTAGATGTTGGTCCAAAAATTACTTGTAACGGTTTATGATCAGATAATAATATAAATGACCTCCCATAAAGATATGAGTGAAAACGTTCCGCTGCCCACACAAGAGCTAAGGCTTCTTTTTCTGTTTGGGAATAACGCTTTTCTTGCTCGCTCAAACTTTTGCTAGCATAACACACCACTTCCTTACCGTTTGGTCCTTTTTGTAGAAGAATTGCTCCTAACCCAACAGGGCTGGCATCTGCCATCACTTCCAAGTCATAATTTGGGTTATAATATGCCAACGTCTTAGAAGTAGCTAACATATCCTTCAGTTTTTTGAACGCAGATTGCTGTTCTTGTCCAAAAACAAATTTCGTATTTCCTTTAAGTAAACGTCTTAATGGTTCTGTTAGGGTTCCTAAATTTGGAATATATCGTCCAACAAATGTTACTAACCCCAAAAAACTTTTTAGCTCACTTGTCGAAGTAGGTTCTCTGAAGTTCCGTACAGCCTCAATCTTATCATCTGTAGGCTGGATACCATTTTTCGAAAGTTTATGGCCTAAGAATACTATTTCCGTTTGATTAAATTTGCATTTATTTTTATTTAATTGAAATCCTTTCTCTTCAAGAACAGTTAGGACCTTTTTCACTCGGTTTTGTAACATTTCTCTATTAGACCCATATACACAAATGTCATCCAATAAAATACAAACTCCCTCACAGTCCTTTAATGTCTGTTCCATAGTTTTTTGGAATCTTTCCGGTGCACAACTTAATCCAAAAGGAAATCTTTTAAACCTGAATAAACCTTTTGATGTCTGAAAGGTCGTAATTGGTCTACTTTGCGGTTCTAACTCCAACTGATGGTAAGCAGATCTCAAATCCAAAAGAGTATATATACTGCTTCCCGCAAGTTGTGGCAGAAAATCATCAATCGTGGGTATAGGGTGTTTTTCAATTAGAATAGCTTGGTTTACCCTTCTGAAATCGACACACAACCGTATGTCTCCATTAGGCTTGGCTACCGGAACAAGTTGGGAACACCAAGGTGAATACTCTTTTACCGGCTCAATAATGTCCATCGCAAGAAGCTCATCAAGTTTCTCTTCCACTTGTCTGCGAATAGAAGCTGGCACTCTCCTATACGGTTGCTGAATGGGTGTTGCCTCTGGTTTTATGGGTATTGTAATTTTAATATCCTTTACTTTATTCAACGGAATCACTTCTTTTCTAACGCTATTTACTCCTGCGTTTAATCCAACTTTTAAAACGCCTACCTTTTTTGCAACTCGCCGTCCTAATAATGGAATTCCTTTTTCTTTTACAATATAGACTCGTTCTTCTGCAGACTTGTCCCCAATTTCGATATTTACCTGACAGGAACCCAAAACAGTCAAGGGGTGAGACTGTCCATATGGGAAAAGGCCATGCTCCGATTTACTGGGATTTTTATATTTAATGCCCATTTTCTTTAAATTCGCCCAAGTCCCTTTGTCCACTATACTAGCTCCTGCACCAGAATCTATTGACATTCTGAGGGAAACTCCTCCTATTTTACAAAGAATTATGGGTTCATCATTTAAGGAAGACTGAATATGAAACAGAGATGATGAATCTGAATCCGTTGTATCAACTTGAACCTGTCGGACACTTTTTCTCTTCTCACTAGTCCCCTTTCTTTGGCTGTGACATGCTGAAGAAAAATGTCCTAGTTTGCCACAACTGTTACATTTCTTATTTTGAGCTGGGCATTTAGGGTCTGTGCGTAAATGTCCTGTAAACCCACATCTGTAACATATTGGAGGGCTTGGTTTTGACTGATTTCCTTGTTTAGGGTTACTTCCCTTTTTATTTTTAAAATTCACCCTGTTACACGTAACCTCAAGTCTCTCAGTTCCGTCCAATACTTTTGCCTGTATCGACACTGCTTCAAATGTCTTCGACATTTGTTCAATATCACATAACGTAATATCTGACTTTTGCAAAAACCCTCGCCTTAATTCATTTGAAAAACATGATGAAATGACCTGATCTCTTATTTGCGTGTCACACATATCCCCGAAATCACAATTTTTTGCTTGGGATCGTAACCTACTAATAAAATGATTCATTAGTTCCCCTTTCTCTTGTTTCAAATTATGAAACAAATGTCGTTCATAGGGAACATTTACTTTCGGCTTAAAATGTTCATCTAACGCATTTAATGCCAACTCATATTCTAAATTATGTCTCTTATTTTTATCCTCAACAGTTGCTTTGTCGCTAAGAGGCGGTGCAGTGATTTTTTCTGGGGGAAAACTAAAATAAATATCTTGTATTGCCATACCTGCACAATGTAGCAATATTGCTTTTTTCCTTACCGGATCTTCTATACCATTAGCTTCTAGAAAAATCTGGAAAGCTCTTTTCCATCTTATCCATTGATTTGCTACATCTGATTTTTCAATATCTAATATTGGCAGACCAGTATTGTTAAGATCCATTTCACCAAATTTAATCAAAACAGTTGACGAGCAAAAATACGATCATCCACGTATATCAGTTATTTTAAAGTTAATCCTCGTCGCCAATGTAATATAGTAGTAATTATATTCCACTATAAATATAATAAATACAATGTTGTGAATTCTCTTTTATTATTTTCACTTACACATCTCATACCATATGTTACAATCATATGAAGTTACTTACTGCTGCAATCAATATACAGACACTACAGATACATGTATCACGTCTTGGAATTAAGATAGTATAAACTGCTTTGTTTTTCGTTTTGTTTTCAAGCATTTGATTTAGGTTATTTGAGATGGTAATGAATGGTGTAATGCAGAGGTGTGTGACTTTGTGATGCTGTTGCACATCAATAAGATAGCAAAGTCATTTACATCTGTTGTTGTTATTACTAGGGTTTGTGATAAGACTGCCGTTCATAATAAGCATAATAGTGGACTTAGTATCCTTCCCTATGGTCTTCCTACATCACCAGATAGAGTTGGAGAAATTTAGTTCTTGCTCAACTCTAAGAATCGTGTTCGAGCAAAATCTTTTAAGATCTTTAAGAATTTGAAATAAAAATTGGAAAGATATGAATAATTATTTCAAAATAGCATTTAACAATAATTTTTTTACAATAACTATTATGAACAATTATTACCAAAGTATTCGTCCTAGTATTGGCTGTATTATCAGGCTCTGCCACTCGTACGTCCACTGTTTCTTCAACTGATTTGGGTTTTGACACAGACACAGATCCTGTAAATATAATTTGTTTATAACTTTATATAATTATAACCTAGCAACAGCCATGCCTTACCTTGAACAAGCAAAGAAGTCAGGTTAAAAGTGAAATTGGATTCCCTTTTGGTATTTCGGAATTTAATGAGTACCCATTTGAACACTTATTTCGACAAGAGGTTCAAAAAAATGATGAACAACAAAAGAACAGCAACCATCATCAATCTTCTTGAAATTAACGTTAACCTAAATCTATTAGTTTCATTTTTTCTTTTTTTTTTTTTTTTTGTTTCTTAAGATTTCCTTCAAAAAGTATGAACAGTGTGATTATTTAGAAAGATAGTAGATATAACTGAAGAAAAAAGATTGACTTTAGGAGATTAAAATGCGATCCTATGCAATTTAAACTGAAAGAAAGTTAATAAATGTTTTTAACCATGCATTTCTTTTACATTTTAAAAATATCTTTAAGATTTTATATTTTTTAAAGATTATTCCCATAAATTAAAACATAATAACATATTTATGAAGAACACTTACCGGGTGCTTCACCGTCTTCGTCGTCGGGTCCAAAACCAGAGCCGCTAGATTCTAGGTCATCTTTCACCTCTCGATTTCCAGAACCCTCCAACTCATCGTCATCAATGTAAATATCATCTCTCATCCAATTATTAGGTTTCTTCTATAAATAAATAAATAAATAAATAAATAAAATACATTTTAAACTATAATATAATTTATTTGCTTCTAGGCGTTAGCCCTGAGTGACAAGCGCACTCCCCTTTGGAGAATAAAATCAGGTTTCGAATTTTAGGGCTCAGGCATTGAACTAGTATCGTGAGAGTGGAGAGCTATACGTAGTAGCATAACTGGTAACGTCGGCTAGAACTAAACTGCTAACAAGACAAAATCGCAGTCAGGCAAGCATTGGGCCTTCATGGGATCATGCACCAAAGATTATTTTTTTTATTTTAGAAGACATTTAAAAAGGTTTACAAATGACTAGGATGTATTTGCTAATATTAAATTATGTTTAAAGCCAAACATCTCTAATATACGAAACAAAATTCTCGAAAGTCAGAGCCAGTGTTAGAAATGCATGACGCCCTTATGCAAGAATTTATTATGGATAACACAGTGGGTCCTTGAATTTATATTATTTAATGATCTGCAATAAATGCACGTTAATTTGTGCATTCTTCCGGGTTTTAATGTAAGCCGTTTTATATAATATTATAAAATATATTAAAGAGTATTCTAATTTTTTTTCTCTTACTCCAACGAAATCAGGGCTAATTTTTCCCTTATAGCTGATCTAAGTTAATTAATTATTAATAAATTCAATTTTAAAATGTTAATTTTCTTCCTTGTTTCTTTCCAAAAAAAAATGTTTTGAGGTCTCAATTTACATTTAAAGGACATGATTTTTAAAGGTACATAATTCTATATTATATACAATACTCTTTGTACTGACGAATAACTATCAGCGCTATACTTAATAATAAAGAACATAGCAGGGCACCTTGACGGAGACCTATTCCGTTCTCGGAAGGGCATGATTTGTTGCCTTCTACGAGGACCCTAGTTTTCCGGCTCTATTTGTATTAAATTAACTACTTAACTTAGTAGGGTAACCAAAACTTTCTCTCTTGCGATGGCTGCATTGCTTCACCATCAAAGTTATCCTTCTCATTCTATACTTCTTCCTTTGATTACTTTACCAATCCTTCTTTGTGGAGAATGGTTTTATTAAGACTTTCTTGAAATATTCTTCCCTTAAAGAATTGCTGCCTTATCTAAAAATCACAGTACTCCCTCCTTTCCTTCAACAGCATTTATCTTTGGTTGAAATACTTTCTTAAATTTTTAATAATAGCTTTATTATAATACGGTGGTGGCGGAAGAACTATGCCTTAAAAGTCAACGGCATCATCTACAAATCGAGTTAGAGGATCGACTGTGAATAAATAGAGAAGGGTCATTAGTCATGATGTTGGAAACTTCTCTAAGAATAGAGCGCTCAAAAAAAAAAAAAAGCTCCCTGGTTCTCTAGGTTGGGGGTTTGGCGTGTGGCTAACAACCCCATATGTAAAAAACTAATTGTTCATAAACCCTACAAAAGAGAAAACAACTGGACTATCTTAAACGAAAATCGAGCTAAAGGACCGAGATTGGAAATGAAGTTAGGCACAAGGAATGTTAGAAGTATGTTCAGTGCTGAAGCGAGTAAAAGAGTCGAAAGAAAAACGATATGGGGTAGATATGGCTGCCGTACAAGAAATTAGGTGGGAGACAACTCTAGTCCAAGATCTCTTAATATTACACTCGTAAATAAATTAACTGGGCTTCCGGTTAACAAATTCTGATTGAAAACACGTGAAGAATGTCAAAAGTTATATAGTGAAATATTAAATTTAAACTTTCTGCGACTTTTCGAGTTATCCTGTCCGCACATGTACATATGAAGGCCAATTTATAAAATATATTTTAGTAGTCTCAGTACTTGAAGGCATGCAAATTCCGGCGAAAAATCAATATAAAAAGTTTGAAACGAATATAATTTCTCCTGTATCAGTAAGATAAAGTTAAAATAGAGTTTTTTTCCTTCAGAGATAAATATCAATATATTTTGCCTCTTAAGGGGCGCGTTTGATGTAGTGGTTAATATGCATGGATTTATAAATGGGACATCCCCAGTTCGAGTCCCGCTATAACTTATTCCTAAATTTTTATTGGTTCAAAAAAAAAATTAATTGTAAAGTACATGTTTCCGCCGGTGACAACGACACCTAATTTGGTAGATGTACGTTAAGCCCGCCTGAAAAAATAGGCATTACTTTACTTATTTCATATGCATTAAGTTGGACAGTACATATACTTTTTTTTGCTTGAAATTCTGATAAAATTATTAGAGCAAACGATACTATAATGTCAATTGACATGTTTACTTCAAGTTACAACGATATTGTCAAAACTTTAAATGGTACTGGCACATATATATAACTTTTAGGGTTATTGTGGATCTATATGTCTTTAGATTTAACTGTAAATTACCATTACAAGTTTGTTTGAGAATTATAAAGGCGTTAAAGTACAACGTACGGTAACCCTATCATCTATATTTGTAATGTTAAGGGGTAACTAAACTTTATCCAAACTAAAAGTCAAAAAGTTTGGAGTTTAAATTTAAAATTAAAATAAAAACTTTTACAGCTTCTAAATTAGGTTATGAAACACAGAAGTTTATACCTATATATATATATATATAATAGTATTAGTGCTTATATATGTATATAAAAACACTAATCGATCCCATATTTCTTGGTATAACAGTTAACAGACCGGGCAGTTATCTCAAAAATTGTGTGATATTGCCTGTCGTTATTGATGCACCTGGCCCAGTTAATGTCCATCTGGAGTTTATCAAACTAATCTTCTTACATCATTTCAACTATTAATAAAAAAATACATAATAACTTTTATATTTCGATATAACCATCCTAAAGTAAAATTAACCATAAACTATTTCTGCTTCTTCATAAAATGAACTGCTTCTGTTAATAAGTTTATTTTTTTCATATATGACAGGAAATACCCGATATGTTTTTCTCTTACTTCTAATTCACAAATATTCTTCAAACACTGACAATTTTACCAAAATTTTCTTGACTTCAATATTATTCAGGCGGAGGAACATTGTACTACACAAAATCTGATGTAAAGCAATCACACTGCAAATAATTTAGCATATAGCAAACAAATAATTGGACTAGCCGTACAAAAATGAGTTAGGGGTTTGTTTTGGTGGTTGGTTCCGCAGAGCTGGAAAGCATCAGAGATATTTTCCGTGGTAGCCTGCTTCATTTTGTGGTCATCGACCGGTTTTGGGCGTTCGCCCATCTTCAGGATGCGTTTTTTCAGACAGTGTGACAACACAGACTTGCATAGAGCAGACTTAGTTTCACACTAACTGACTTAAACGTATTTTTAAAAAAACTAAACTCTTAAACTAGGTCAAGGGATACGGCCAGATGGGTGGGAAAACACGTGTTTGGGTTATTAAAGGGCAAATTTTTTCTAACAGTGGACACAACACGTGGGGGTCTAATCTTTAAACTCTGTTGTTGGAGGGAGATTTACTTTACAATTAACTAACGAAAATAGAATATAAAATACACAAAATAAATTTAAATAAAATTAAATAACGATTAAACTAACATTTAAAATTCATTCATTCATTTAAAATTGAACGATTTTTTTTATAATTAAGTTTTTATATCTATGCATTCCAGTCATTATTTCACATTTTCACGAACCTTCACATCCTCGCAAGCATGTATAACCTAATCATGCATCCATCGCAAGCATGTATTCCTACCCATCTGGCCGTATCCCTTGACCTAGTTTAAGAGTTTAGTTTTTTAAAAATACGTTTAAGTCAGTTAGTGTGAAACTAAGTCTGCTCTGTGCAAGTCTGTGTTGTCACACTGTCTGAAAAAAACGCATCCTGAAGATGGGCGAACGCCCGAAACCGGTCGGTCGATGACCACAAAATGAAGCAGGCTACCACGGAAAATGTCTCTGATGAGTTAGGGGTTATCATGTATATGTGAATATGACTTGTACGGCAGCGCTTTCTGTCTCAAGCAACAAAACTTGTAGGAGCAGTTGTTTGAATTTAAACCTAACTGACAGATCCCCCCTCCCCAAAATCAATTTTTATGGGAAAAATTTTGCAAATAAAAATGATACTTTTTTATTTATGCAATTAACACTCTGTTTAAAGTGATTGCTTATAGATTTTTTCGAAAAAATGCAATTCTGTAAGTTGCAATTCCAGTTTTAAGCGATTTTCTTCAAACTTTGGAATGTTAGCAATACTTTTAATGTATTTTAATATTATTTTAAATATGTTGTACCTCAGGGAAATATCAAGTTTGAGCTTCTTGCGATTTTTCGTATGTGTACATTTTGTAAAAATAAATTTGGTGCCGGTATAGTGTGCGCTCTACCAACCTCAATGTCTACTTTATAAAATATGTGCTCTACTCTAGTAATTATAACCTTACTATAAGTATAACCTTACTAGAGCAAGGCATTCAGTAATCACTTTTTAGAGGGCTCCGCCAGTCAAACTCAAAATAAGTGGATCACTGTTTTATTTTCGCGCGCTTATCATCATGAGAGACGACCATAAGTAACGTTCAACCGTGATAATAAATGGTTTGAAAATAATAGTTTAAATTTTAATTTTTGTGGATAGGGCAATACTAAACCAGAATCATTACAGTAGATTGCATAATATACGAGAATCACGACGGTAGAGCGCACACTAAACCAGAATCATGACGGTAGAGCGCACACTGTAACAGTACCATTAATTTTTTCATTCTCAGAGAATCTCGAAACAGTATTTCTTGTGAAAACCTAACTTTGAAAATTTGTTGACACGATTGCAATATTTTCTCTTAGAGCTGTGGGAAAAAGTAAAAATTGCACTGTTTAAAAAAGCTTTACAACCTCGTCAAAGCCTCCATAAAATAGATTTTTTTTTGTTTCTTTTTTTAATCAAGGTTTGAAAATCAAGAGGTCATATTCTTGACATCCAATAGACACTGTTCTCTATACTCCCAGTTCTAACCCTCTTACAGGCCATCCCCTGTTCAACATCATCCATCCAGCGCCTCCTAGGTCTGCCTAAGTTTCCTTCTTTCCAGGTGATTAATGAAGTGGTAGATTTTCTTGAGCCAGTTATTTTCATTTTTTTCGCATTAGATCACCATAACAATTTAATATTTTAGTCTCTTATACTACAGAGAATGATCTTGTTGATGATACCAACTTTCTTCCTAATTCCGTAGTTAGGGATTCGCTGGATCCTAGATATACCACAAATTTTCTTCAGAAAGGCCATGTCCAGGCAAGCAAGCAACTTTAAGCATCAAATTTCTCGAAAAAACAAAATGTATGAACCATTTAACACAACTTTCAAATTTTTACAAACAAATGCAATGTTTTACAATGGTAGAGGATATATATAATATACGAGGTGTGTAAATTAAGTAATGAGACTGATTTTCTAGTGTTCTATCTGGCAACACTAGAGACGCGGCGCATGCGTGGTAGGGCAAGTAAACATCTGATACACGTCCAGTGCAAATTTGAAAATGCTAGAGTTGTTGCACTGCCCGTAGTGACTTTTTTTGTGAGCAAGGTTTTTTCAGTGCGTTTTAAAAATGAGTGACATCAATTACGAGCAACGTTGTGCTATCAGGTTTTGCTTCAGACTTGGGCACAGTGCAACGGAAACGTTTGAAAAACTATGCCAGGCCTATGGAGACAATGTTTTGTCGAGAGCACAGGTTTTTAGTGGTTTAAGTCGTTTGCAGAAGGAAGGGAATCAATTGAAGACGAGCCTCGCAGCGGAAGGCCTTCATCTTCAAGAACCGACGAAAATGTTGGCAGAATCCGCGATCTCGTGCGTTCAGATCGTCGTTTGACAGTCCGAATGATCGGCGAAGTGTTGAATTTGATTCACACAACCGTTCATCAAATTTTTTGACTAATGAATTGGGGATGAGAAAAATTTGTGCAAAAATGGTTCCGAAAAATCTTTCACAAGAGCAAAAAAACATCAGAAAGGAAAGGAGCCTTGACTTTTTGGGAGCAATTGAAAACGATCCCAATTTTTTGGAACGTGTTATTACAGGAGACGAGTCTTGGGTGTTTGAGTATGACCCAGAAACAAAGCGTCAGAGCATGCAGTGGCACACTTCAACCTCTCCAAGGCCAAAAAAAGCAAGAATGAGCAAGTCAAAAATAAATGCATGCTGATTTGCTTTTTTGATAGCCAAGGAATCGTTCACAAAGAATTTGTGCCTCAATGCCAAATGGTAAACCAACATTTTTACCGAGAATTTCTTGAGAGACTTCGAAAAGAGTCATGCGTGTGAGACCAAACATCAAAAACAAGTGGGTGTTGCATCACGACAATGCTCCGTATCACACCGCGATTTCTATTAATGAGTATTTGGCCAGTAATAACATTCCTGTGGCTCCTCAGCCTCCTTATTCACCCGACTTGAGTCCATGTGACTTTTTTTGCTCCCCAAATTGAAAAATCATCTCAAGGGACGTCTTTTTGGAACATGGAGAATATTCAAACAGCCGTAACCGACCAACTGAAGTCTATTCCAGTATCCGAGTTCCAGCACTGCTATGACGAATGGAAGAATCGTCTTCAGCGTTGTGTGGCTTCCCAAGGTAGTTACTTTGAAGGGGACAATGTTGAATTGTAATTTTATTTGAATAAAAAAAAGATAAAAAATCAGTCTCATTACTTAATTTACACACCTCGTATATCTGAGTGAACATTGTGGGCGTTCTCAGTCGCAAGATCTTGTATCGATAGTTTAAATTTAAACGTAACTGAAAAGCCTCGCCCAAACAATTAAAAATTTCTTTTTTTTTTTGAAAAATGTTTCAAATAAAAGTGATACGTTTTTACCTTTGCAGTGAGCATTTCAAATTTAAAGAAAATTGTTCTAACCGTTAACAATAAAACTCCAAAATCTATTCTGTAAAGTAGCATTCCGGTTATTAGATATTCTTTAAATTTGAAATTCGATCAATGCTTCTAATATATAATTAAAATATTATATAGTTGGTAAAACTATATATTATACAGAAATGGCACTATAGAGGAAACCATTAGGCTTATTGTTTTCCCAGAACCCCCCAAAAAATCAATTTTCCCAGGAAAATGTTTCAAATAAAAATGATAAGTATTTATGTATGTAAATAGTATACGAAGTCTTAATGAACATCGTTAGAGCCACTTTCAAGAAAATCGTTAAAAACAAAAATCTGTCAAGTCGCACTTCCGGTTGATGGATTTTGCCCGAACCTTCGTGCCAGATGCGATTGTAGTATCTAAACGGACTCCAAGTTCAAGCTTCCTGCTTTTTTTCGTTTTTGAGCTTTTCACACACACAAACACACACACACACAACATGCATCATTGTTTTGGTTCTCACTGGATTCGGATTCTTATCCATGATGAGACTCTGACGATGGATGAAAATCCAAAAGTCTGGTCAGAGAAAACCAAAACAACTACGCATACTATGACAGAAAAATCAAAGACAAATACATAATGTATTGAAAATTTATTATTTGACATAAAATTAATAAATAATATGAAATTATGAATGATATAAATGCATGTAAATACTGTAACCTGGATTCAGTTCTAAACAAAAAAATCTGGTGTGAAACACTCACACAACTTTCTCTTACTCCTGTTCTCAAAATTGTAATTGACAAATGATATAGTTTGTATAACAAATATAACGAAATTCGTCAAAAAACTGACAAAACTTTTCAGTAAATGCGTATTTCCGGTTTACTAATTTTCTTTAACCTCAGAATTATGGCCATCTATTTATTTCTAATTAATTTTGTTTGTATAATAGAATTATATACTGAACTATGACACCACTTTAGAGGAAGCTGTTACCCCACCACTCCCCTAAAAGTACCCTGAAATCAATTTTCCCAGGAAAATGTTTCAAATAAAAATGATAAGTATTTATGTATGTAAATAGTATACGAAGTCTTAATGAACATCGTTAGAGCCACTTTCAAGAAAATCGTTAAAAACAAAAATCTGTCAAGTCGCACTTCCGGTTGATGGATTTTGCCCGAACCTTCGTGCCAGATGCGATTGTAGTATCTAAACGGACTCCAAGTTCAAGCTTCCTGCTTTTTTTCGTTTTTGAGCTTTTCACACACACAAACACACACACACACAACATGCATCATTGTTTTGGTTCTCACTGGATTCGGATTCTTATCCATGATGAGACTCTGACGATGGATGAAAATCCAAAAGTCTGGTCAGAGAAAACCAAAACAACTACGCATACTATGACAGAAAAATCAAAGACAAATACATAATGTATTGAAAATTTATTATTTGACTTATAAAATTAATAAATAATATGAAATTATGAATGATATAAATGCATGTAAATACTGTAACCTGGATTCAGTTCTAAACAAAAAAATCTGGTGTGAAACACTCACACAACTTTCTCTTACTCCTGTTCTCAAAATTATAATTGACAAATGATATAGTTTGTATACCAAATATGACGAAATTCGTCAAAAAACTGACAAAACTTTTCAGTAAATGCGTATTTCCGGTTTACTAATTTTCTTTAACCTCAGAATTATGGCCATCTATTTATTTCTAATTAATTTTGTTTGTATAATAGAATTATATACTGAACTATGACACCACTTTAGAGGAAGCTGTTACCCCACCACTCCCCTAAAAGTACCCTGAAATGAATTTTCCCAGAGAAATGTTTTTAATAAAAGATGTAGATCTTTGCATGTTTAGCTTATATAAGAAGTTTCAAGAATATCGGCCGTGCCATTTGTGGGAAAATCGCGAAAAAGTGAAAAAATTATTTAGTAAACTGTTTAAACAAACGCACTTCCGGTTATCCGATTTTTCAAACACTCGGAATTTCAACAACATATTTAATTCTAATTAACATTATTTAGATGACACAATTGTCTAATAAACTAAAATAGCAGTAAGGATGAAAAACCTAACCCCACCCCTCCCCCAGAAATGCCCTTAAATGAATTTTCCCGGAGAAATGTTTAAAATAAAAGTTGTAGCTCTTTGTATGTGTAGTTGATATACCAAGTTTAAAGAAAATGGTCGGAGCCATTTTTGAGAAAATTGCAAAAACGTAATAAAAAAAAACTAGTAAAGTGGCACTTCGGTTGAGGAATTTTGACAGATAACGCACCGTCAGATCCCATGGTGATACCTAAACGTAATATCAAGTTTCAACTTTCTACGGTTTTTCGTTTTTAAGGTATGCTGTTCACATACATACACACACACACGAACACACATGCAGACCATTTGCTAAAAACCACTTTTTTTGGACTCAGGGGACCTCAAAACGAATATTTCCGGTAAAAGCTAGATATCGAAAATTTGACACGATTACAATACTTTTCCTCTTTTACTAGGAGTAAGAGAAAGTAAAAAAGAAAAAAAAATCTGGTGTGAAACACTCAACAACTTTCTCTTACAAAATTTTGTAAGTTTTTTGAACTCATAAAACTACTGGCGATATTAGTTTAGTAAGTAATATCAATACAACTATATAATATGATAAATTAATCCAAATATAAACAAACAAAACAAAAAAATCAACTTTTATATTTAATAATTTACAATTAATATTATATTCAGTAATTTATATTAATAGTAAATAATTAAATTTATATTACTCTTCCCTGCATATTGTTACTCGCCTTATCCCAAAAATATCATAAACACTGTAGGAAGGTTATAATGCCAATGTGCATTGGAACTTCTGCTTATTATTTTTGTACATATGTATATTTGTAATAAAGCTTATCTATCTATTAATGAAATCGTATATTGTATTATGACTTTATTCAATCTCTTTGTTGCTACTTAGGAATTTTGTACCATTGTTTATTTCTTCCATGTTAATGTTACGGAATTTTATAGCATGTAGTTACTATTCTGTGGTTCACGCTGAAATATCGTACTTTTATACCACACACAGAGAAACTGAGGATCAGCGATTGACAGGGTGCTGAGATGCTTTTGACTCGCAGACTCCTGGCCGTACATAGTTTGTTTTTTAACAGATAGTCAGGTATCTCTGGATTCTTTGAAGAACCATCTACCTTTGATTTACCAAACCAGAGAAAAACTAAACTTCCTAAATGAAGTAGGATAGTCAATGCATTTTCAATAGCTAAGGGCTTACCAAGTTTGCTGGGAAATGAAACTGCGGATCGACTGGCTAAAGAGGCTTTTTAATGTCTGAATTGTTGCCAGTTGTTTAACATTTTGTGCCTGTTTCATTTGTACAGCGTCAATTAGAATAGTCGTGTTTGAAGTAGTGGATCCAGCTATGACTTCTTCCATTAAAGGGGTAAGAACCAGGTTGTTCTTCTTCCCAACAAAAATGATCCGTGTACAAAGCATGGCCATTCACCTTTCCCATGACCCAGATATTAAATGGCCACGGAAAATTCTGATCATATTTAAATAGATTTACCATCATCCATTGACTCGTCTTGTTTAAGTTCAAGATGTAGAACATATTCTAATACAATGCTGCACAATCTTGGACCGGATCAGAAACTCCATTTATTAGATGCCAATATTGCACCCTTCAATAACTACTTCATCAAAATTGTTATAAGCAGATTTTACAAATGTTTGTGAATGCCATAAACTGAATAGTTTGTATTGTGATTAGAGTCGTTTTATGTCATTTCTTTATTTTAACTTATATTTTATGTTGAAACTTTTTACTTAACGTAATTAATTCTATGTATGCAATGTTTTCTCTTGTATACTATGTATGCAATATATATGTAATATGTAAAAACCACATACACTCAGAAAGTGAGAGAATTCCTTAAAATAACTATTTATTTGACAAGTGAGAGAAGTAGGACTTTTTACATAATCGAATTCAAAGTTTGATCAAACGAGCGCAGCGAGTGCATCAAACTGGACGAGAGTTGTAAAAAATACTTCGTTCACGAGTTAAAAATATGTATTAGATTTTTTCTGCAATCATATTAAATTGGTTCCTAATTTATATGAATATGAAAAAAATCTGAAAAGGTGCGAATACGATATGAGAATGTATGAATTTAAGTCAAATACCTCCTCTCTCTATAACCTGTTCTGTTTGGCATAACCTCAAATCCGCTGTATTGTAGGGTTTGTTTTGATCTTGTTTTCGCGTATTCCCGCTAGATTTAAGGCTAATTAGAGTTGAATGTGTTATTTTCACACATTTGTGAGTAAAAGTAGTGTGTAATTCACGAGTGAGAAAAAGTACAACTTTAGTGAATAGCCCCTGATTTAATTGAAATTATTTGTAACATTATTCAAATGTTGTAGAAAAACATATTTTTCGTACTCAAAGAAACTTAAAACATATTTATGGTGCAAACTCAAAATCAACACGTTTCCAAAAAAAAAAGTAATAATTACTATATGCTCAGAAATCTTCAAAAGGTCTACTTCAGAGAAATTTAATTTTCAAAATCTATTCATAACGAATATTTCTTCTTACAATAGTTAAGCAGTGTAACCATTCTTCAATGGTCATTTTATTTTATTTTGTATGGTTCTTAATCTTTAATCATACTCTCATTTTAATTTATTATTTAATTAGCAAATAGTGATTTATTTACACAGACTTTAGTTATTGAACAAGTTTTTAAGTATTTTATACAAAACATTGAATTTCAAGAGGTTATTTTATTTTATGTATTAACTCAATTATTAATAATTTATTTTACTTTATTTTTTATTTTTTTAAAATTTATTTTTTACTTTATTTTTTTCAAAGTATAAATGAATGTCATTAGTTAATGCACACCTTAGATACAATTTTTTTTCTTATACTCCTTTTTTGTCCATTATTTTACATATCCTGTTCACTAGAAGTAAAAAGCATTGCTATTAACAAACAGGATTTGTATTCCGTAATAAATTGGTAATAGGTCCTTGCATTATGTCCCCTGAATATGTTTCTCTTTATTGTTAGGTCCATTTTATTATTATTCGAGTTTTCCCAACTAACGGTTAGAAATCATTACTGTATTCATATTTATTGGCGGCTATAAATAAATGATATTTCAATAATGAAAAATCGTGCTCTTTTAAGATGAAATTGTAAACCGTCGGATGGAGTGGACTAATCATTCTTCTGATATCTTGATGTATCTGCTAAATTTCCCAGCCAAACAGACCAGCAACACTGACACCACACCAACATTCATATTAGTGCACATGCGCGCGTGATGTATGCTACTATTGTTGGGTTTAGCTATTCACAAGCAATCTACAGTTCACCAACATGTGTTCTGCATGCAATCATTCTTACACACACTTGTGTGGTGGCCTAAAACTGAACAACAGACAGCTAAGACAATTCTGGCTGGAGTGCAGAGGCAAGCTTGTTTACTTATTAAGGGGGCCTTTAGGAGCGCTCCGACTATGGCACAGAGGGGCCGCCTCTACTACAGCTTCTGATGCAAGCGGAGGTAAGGGTCAGCGCATATAGACTAATGAAGAATAGTCATTGGAAGCACACTAGTTCCCTTGCCAGAAACATGTACATAATTCAAGGCCGACCGCCCTATGTTCATCATGACTGGAGTCAGTTTTTGTCCAAAATACAGCTTTGATATTGATCCAGGAGACCCTGAAAACAAGAGCGGACTGGACCAAAAGCTGGGCAGGGCGCGGTCAGAGGTAAGTGGTTTAACGGATGGCTCCAAGATGGCATGCGCCGGTGGGGCCGGTATAATCTGGGGCTGGAGTGAAACCGGAGTACTCATAAAGAGGCCTCTTGACAACTATTCCACAGTATTCAATGCCAAAATTTTTGCAATTAAGACCTGAAGAAATTTTTTACTAAGGAAAACCTGAGAAAAGCCCTTAAAAATAAGGAGATGCTCATCTTCTTGGACAGTTAGGCTGCACTGAAGGCTCTTGCTGCCTTTAGAACCACCTCATTTCTGGTTAGGGAGTGTAGAGAATCCCTGTTGCAATTTTTCGACCGAACAAAGTCCAGTGTCGACACACGTGGAAATTAGAGGTAAGAAATAGCGGACCAACTGGCCAGGAATGGGGCGAATACTCCATCCATGTCTGTGGTCTAGAACCTATCCTAGGGATAACCAAAGGGGCAGGACAGTACTTTTATCTATTAGAGACTGGCTCTGGAAAATGCACGTCATAATCTGGAATCTAAGTCCGGGAGCCAAACATAAAAAGATGATGATGTCCAAGCTGAGTAAGAATAGGAAGGAACTCCACGATTAATCTGGGTGACTGGTCTTTCCTCATGGCACGGTAGGTTCAAAAAACACCTGCGCAGGGTGGGGATAATTAGTTCAGAACCTTTGTGTAGATTATGGCTGGAGAAGGAAAAAACGGCGTCGCACTTATTGTTCGATTATGTTGCAATGTTATATTACGCAATGAGATCTTTGGCACACTGAGATCAGAGGAGATAATAGCGCAAAAGGAGCTGGTAGGGAAAGCCCTCAACCTAATGAAAAGCACGGGTTTCTCATAATAGACTTGCAGTGGTAGGCACAATAAGCCTCTACTGGTTGCTGTGCTGTTCGGAACCCACCCCAAGAATCAATCTAATCTAATCTACACACAGTTACACACTATGCAGACAACAACATTCTAAGTATAAATACTGCCACCACAGTAAGTATAAAGGGAGCCACACTAAATCATTTAGGTCGCCACTGAAAACAAAAACAAATCAGACAGAATTTATAGCTAATGTTTTTTGGTTGTTGAATAGATAGTCAGCTCCGCAGTTTTTGGACGATAATATCTGAGATATTTGCACAGATTTTGTTTTAAAAAAAATCTTTGGAGCCGTTTTAGAGAAAACAGCAGAAAACTGAAAAATACTTTTCTGTAAAAACGCCCTTCCGCTCTACAAATCAGAATTTCGATAACATATTGAATTCTAATTAATATTATTTAGATGATAGAATTGTGTAATAAACGGAAATAGCACTTCAGAGGAAAATCTAATCCCTCCACACCTCCAAAAGCCTCCTTAAATGAATTTTTTTAAGAAAAATGTTTCAAATAAAAGTTGTATACTTTATGTTTAGTTTTAATATAATAAGATAAAAAAAAAAATCTTTGGAATCTTTTATAAAAAAAAGTTGCAAAAAAAAACAAACAGAACCATTCAGTAAAGTGATATTTCCGGTTGAGGAATTTTGACAGATAACTTACTGTCGATCCCTCCCCTGTTAATACGTAAAAGGAATGTCAAATTTAAACTCTCTGCGATTTTCACATACATACATACATACACACATATGGACCATTTTATTTCTAGAAACCATTTTTTTCCGACTCAGATAATTTGATACGATTACAATACTTCCTCTTATTAGGAGTAAGGGAAAGTAATATGGCGATGCTAGGTGTACATGACGGTTAGCATCCATAACAAGTAGCACTTGAAGTGATTACATTGTAGTCCAGAAGATTGTAGTCAATAACATTGAACAAACCCAATAACATTTGAAATCTAATTCACAAGGGTTCCCTCAAAACTTACTTAGAATAAATATTTCCAAAAAACTATTCCAAATAAAAATTGTAAGTTTGATAATTGTGCAATAATTAGCACTTACAAGTTAAAAGGAAAATCGTTGAACCATTTTAGAGAAAGTTTCAAAAAAAAAACAAACTCAAAACACTAATTTTGTAAAGTTGTTGCACATGCGGTTAACCGATTTTCTTACAAAATTTGGAATATTAATTCTTCTATTATATGTTATTAGTACATAGATGATAAAACCGTTGTACAGAAGTGGCACTGTTTAGATATGAATAAATATATTTTTTCTATTTTTTGACTTCGTTACTACTCCCCGAAACCTCTCAAAAATTTAATTTTCCTAGCAGTAAAAGTTTCCTAATAAAAAATGATAAGCATTCATATTTTCATAAACAATGTACAAAGTTCGAAAAAATCGTTGAAGCCATTTTTTTTTTTTTAGGAAATCGCTGAAAAAATTGAAACAAAAACAAAAAATATCAGTAAAGCCGCACTTCCGGTTGATAGATTTTAAAAAAAAAATTCTAGTCAGATACGGGGAGGTTGTACCTGAACAGAATAATCACAAGTTTAATCTTTCCGTGATTTTTCGTTTTAGATTTGTGTTTACAAACCACATCCCCACTCTCACACTCCCCTTTTACAGAACTTTTTCTGAAAAAACATTAACTTAGGAGATCTCAAAATATTTATTTCCGGTGGAAACTCAAATTTCTAAAATGAGAAAGTAACAATGATTTAAATTATCATTAAATTGTCTTTGTTTATATAGAGTTTTGGATCCTAGAACAAAATAGAGAGGAACTAGATATTCGAATTCCTAATAAAAAACGTCATATTTGTTTCTAAAATATCATATTTGTTATCTAAAAAATGATATCCAAACAACATCATTTCTTATAATTCTTATAGACAATTTTTTGTTTTCTTATTTAGAATTTACAATGCTAATAAACATTAGTTTTCTTAAATATTATAAAGGCATACACTATAATAAAGTGGCATTATGGAGAGATGAAAACCTTGCCACTCAGCCCCCCCCCCCCCATCCAAAAACCAATAAAATATGACAAATAACGGGATAGATTTATGCCTGCGTAGTAGCTAGGATACCCAAGTATTAAAATAAAAAAATATTAAAACGGCAAAAACAATAATGACATTTTTCGGTTAATCTATTTTTTTTTTTTTTTTTTGAACTAGCAATCTAGCAAAGCATTCAAAGTCTTCAATATGCATAGATAGTTATAACACTTGAGTTTCGATTTGTTTGTTAGGCTTAACAATTTTTACAAAATATATTGGTTTTAAAAGTATTATATGACAAGATGTTCTTGATTTGTATAAAACAAAATTTTATTATACATTATAAACGAGCTTTCGACCTGGAAGCCACATGAAATTTGCAAGTTAACACAAAACTGGATCAGAACATTGAACTTGGCTGGTTACAGTTTAATATGGTACTTCTTTTCAAACTCAAGCCAGTTGTACTAAAATGGGAAGAAAATCTAAAGAAGTAGTGCATCTTACGGCTTCTGTAAATCTTTGTAGAGTTTTTGGCATGAATACATAAAATCCTTAATAGCATTTTGCTCAAATTTTGGGAGGGCGATTTTTCATGTTAAGAGAAAATGCAATTTTGTTCGGCAGTTCTCTGGGGACAAGAAGAGTTGGTAATTGCCTTAAAGAAATAACACTTTACCCAACCTGCAAAATAGATTATAATTAGAGTAGGTATTATATAAAAATTTTTTATTTACAAAAACTGATTCCTTTCTAGCTTCAGATTCATTTTCTTGCATTTTTATTTCTCAGGTTTTCCTTCCAAATGCAATCTCATACATTCTCCACTCTTCAAAAAGATTGTACTGCCCAGCTCTACTTTATTGTAACAAGTATGTATATAACTTATGTATCTATTTTCTATTTCCTTATTTTTAATAAGTCAGTGACTTTTTTTTTTTGTTTTATGCTAGAAAATTTTCAATGTAGGGCCTTAATAAATAGCCCATCCTCGTGGGGAAAATTTTAGGTGCAATCCTTTTTTTTGATAATGATTCTAGCATAGTTGACAGTTTGTCACTGCTGAATAGCTTTTCTTTTCGAAGAATTACATTGCAACTTTTCAATATTTTCCACATGAATTAAAGCGTTGCTATGAATAAGAGGACTTGGATTAATATTCGCCATAAGAAGATCAGATTAGGTTTAATAACTGTTATTAGACTATTAGTGGCTTTCTCTTAGTCACAAAAAGGCCACTTATTCATTATGATTTCATATGTTTTTCTAAACATAGTATTTCAATTTTTCCAGAAAGAATGAAATTTGTAAAGTGGTTTCAAAAAACAAAAACAAAAGTGTCCGAGATATAATAAAACCTGGAGTTCCAAAAAAAAAAAAAAAAAAATTCAATTTGTACCACTTCAATGTCTGATTTAATATTTCCTTTAATGTAAGTTTAAATTCACTTCCTTGTTTTTGTTTGCTATGAAAAGCGTTTCTAAATATGTCAAGTTATACAGTTCACCAATTATGTGCTGTACCGGCCGGTATTGTTGATAAGTCTGGGGAGCAACAATATTGTTTGCATAAGCTACTAAACATTAAAAAAATTTGATGAAGTGGAGCTCGTATCTACTTTTGTAAATTATTTAAATTAATAATAAAACCATTTCGGACAGTTTAAAGGGCAATGTGAAAGCAAGAACATAAGAAATCAAATCCAGTTTCATATAAAATAGTTTAAAATATGGTACAAATTAAGAATGCCCTTCAATAAATTCAAACAACTTATTTCACTTAAATAAAGGAATTTTCTGTTCCTTTCAAAAATATCAATAATTCAACTACTAACTCACAACTATCTTCTTTTAAGCAAAGCATTAAGAAACAAATTTGCAGGAACTTCATACAACAAACTGAAATTCCCATTCTTTATCTTGTGTTTTTCCCATGTTTATATCGCAACCAAAAATTTAATTTTTTTGTTTTACATCCGCAGAATCACAAATTAATCAGAGCAACCAGTTGATAAAAATTAAACATTATCAATTTAATGACATAATTTCTCAATAGAAATGATAAGAATTTCTATCATTTAGGAAGAAAGTAGAAAAGAAATAAAAAATAAAATAAAAGTTAATAAATCTTTGCTATTAAAATTGTAGAACTTAATACAAAGTAAGTGTATATATAAACTGAAGCATCAAAAAATTTCTTATTAACTCAATCAATGTATAATTCTGTAGAAATCTCTTTGAAATAAAATAATTTTTTCTTTTTTACCCTAAAAAAGCAAATATGGAAAAAGGCCAATATGCAATTCTAGGAAGAATGATGGTTCTAATGCTGGTGTAATATAATTTTTCTTATTATAAATTCGGCGCTACCTTTATTTATATTTATGTCTCATTTCACTATCAACGCCCTTGTTATCATAATTATAAAGAATGATGTATTTAAGGAAATTGTTATCAGTAAGGTAGTAAATCTGGATTAGTCATATTAAACCCTTTTATCAATGAAGTAACTTTCAAAATAAATATAACAATTTTCTAATTCAAACGGGATAAAAATTAAAATTTTTAAAGAAAGTAAATATAGATGACCATTAAATTCAAAATATTTGTGAAATAATAATTTTCTAGTCCAAACAAATTTTCCTTTGTTTTGAATATAAAAGATATAATTGGAAATTAGGTTGTATATTATGAAATTTTGGGTTTAGGTCAACTTTTGTTATGGATTACAAAAATGTAAACAATTGTTTCAGCAATATTTGCATCTATGTATACACAGGTGTGGATTTTGATGTTTGCAAATCTTAAATTAAAATTCTATCTCCATTTTTCCAATTTCTGCCACGTTAATAATGAAATTAGTTAAGAAATAAAAAGGATTATATATATTTTTGAAATAGAATAAGAAAACTTTCTTAAAAATTAAAAAACAAAGGTTATGTGCAAAGAAATACTCACTTCAACTGCGTAAGACGTCCTTATCCCCACAGATATTAAAGCACTAAATATTAAAATATATAACCTTAAATACATCACCAGACTTAATTGAGTACCGAAGTACTTAAATTGAATGCAATAACAAAAAATTGAAAAAATAATCTAAATAACACATAAACCCTACACACCTCTAAACATTGATCAATGAAATAACTAATGTCAATGGTGGGCTATGGCTAGGACTACTTTATCCGCATCGCATCACTTGTGCCTGGCTCTTGTATTATTACGCAGCTTGTGCTTCCAAGATCGACTTTGTGACATATAGGGAAGATGATAAAATAGAACATTCCTTACTTTTTTATATGAAAATATCATCCGTCCTAATAATTGTACAAAAAAATAAGCAAATAAAAGAGCCAATCAATTACACAATTAGAAATAATATTAATACTTTGGACATTTAAGTTTTACTTTTGGAAGGTAACAGTAGTGCTATAGATAACGGGATATGTTTTGGGGTTAAGATTACGTCTTAATTTTCTTAAAATGACATAAATATTTCAGTTAATTAAAGTGATCCATATAAATTTAGTCTTCTGATTAAAAAAAATGTCTAGACAATAAATAGTTTGTTAAGTTATACAAATGAGATCTGCCGTAAGTGTAATATTATCAAGTCCATTGTCAGACCCAAATATGTCTCATCCCGATTATGAGCAGACCTACCACCATCATGCAACACTTCTGATATTAGTGAAACATCTAGGTTTGAAAATTGATGTTATTTTTTTTAGTTTTTTTTTTTTCAACTGATTCAGCAAAACTGAAACATCTCTATTTTTAGGTGAAGAATTCAGCAATAAAAGTTTTATTAAAGTATTCGACAGAATCAGTAAAGTGAACCATGTTAAAATAATTGATAGTGTTGGCATTACAAGGAATATATGGGCGAGATATGTTA
This sequence comes from Triatoma infestans, assembly GCA_011037195.1. Classification (NCBI taxonomy): domain Eukaryota; kingdom Metazoa; phylum Arthropoda; class Insecta; order Hemiptera; family Reduviidae; genus Triatoma; species Triatoma infestans. Next base: position 53,954 of record JAAEAF010000780.1, read on the forward strand.
AGGATTATCCTGTTGGGAATAATGACTGGGGAGACTTTCAAACACATCGCAGGCTGCTTGGCCTTATTACTGTTGGTATGTTTATTACTTAGTATTTGTATTTACTTTTTGTTGTATTATTATTATCATGAGCATTGATACTTGATATAGGTAAATGTAAAACTCAGGTGGAGTTTAATGAAATCTGTCGTGTCCATGAAAGCTATAAAGTTAAATATACATCAACATTATATGATTCAAGATGTATTGTATTTGGCATTAATGATGGACCGAATACTCCAAGTCTTACTCCACCTTCAAATTTTAAAAGTAGAGCTTTATATTATGCATCGGATGGTGAAGAGAGTACATCTTTAGAAACCAATATTTCGGAATTTTTATCATCGCTTTTTTGGGTTTTGGAATCTAAACGGCATGAAAGAAGTCGAGAAAAAGTAAGTACAAATTCTGAAATTTAAAGGAAACATGTCTTAGAGCTTTTGTTATTAAATACTACAATTTTATTGTATTCCTAATGTAACTCTCTTAATTTATAGATTGAGAGAGTGCAATTGCTGGTGGCTCCATTTGAACGTCGAGATCTTGTCGGCTTGGATATGGAATCCCGAAGTATTAGAAAGAGAAGTTTCGGTAGGATGACCAAACATTTAGGAGACCTTTGTCTTCAGGCAGGGTTATATGGAGAAGCTATAAGCCATTATAATGCTGCAGCCGACAATCTTCGAGCAGTCAATGATTGGCTGTGGATAGCAAGTAATAATCATTATTAAGAATACATACAACCAAGAGATTAAGGAACCAATTAAAACTCATGATCGATTCGGTTTAATAAAGTATATTATTTGTGTAGAGGAAGTAAGATTAATGTATAGTTATGTAGTGCGTACAAAGCTACACAGATTATGACAGATCCCCTGTTAACTTTGTTGTATGGTCATTGAGATTTAGATTTTTAGATCCTATGATGGTGAATTATATTTTGCCACGTGTACGCAAAACACATATAATTCCACAAATGTAATTGCCTCTGCAGGCCTTATGTAAGAACGTTAATGTGATCATTGTAAATGATCGTGTTGCTAGCAGGATAACAGAGACGCCAATCTGCCTGAAGAACTTTCTTATTACTTTCTCTTATTCCTAGAAAGAGGAAGTATTTTTACTTTCTCTAACTGCGGTTAATATTTTCAAAATAACCAAATAGCAATCTTAAAATTGCTTATTTATATGTCGTTGAATAAAAAATTGACATTAACATGCTGTTTAACTTAGTTTAGTTTATACCTCAAGGATTGCTCATGGCGGAGAATTTATTAATCGATATTTACATATTGCAAAATTTATCTTTAGGTGCTTGTGAAGGTTTGAGCGCTGCTTCAATGTGCATAAGATATCCAAATGCTTTGAAATCACAAGTCGTTCAAAGAAATGCTTCTCTACAGGAAACTAATAAATCTAGGTATTGAATTATTTTAATTTTTTTATTTAAAACGATAATCTTATTACTTACTAAATTTATGTTTTAAATCATCTACAGAACAAATCATAATAAAACGATTAGTGGAACGGAAATATTAGAGCCATCATCATTAATACTTCCACGGCCTAGTAATGTGCTCTCACATGAAGATATTTGTAAAAATTATAGAGAAGCAATAATACATTATAGTAAGGTAAGGATTTCTTAAGTAATTACACTGTCAAAAAATTGCATCACCAATAGGAGAAAAGTTACAGGCTTGAATTTTTAGCAGTTTACTTATGTTAACCCAAGAAATAATGATTTCTTAAAAGGAAAATAAGACAAAGAAGAAATTTAATAATTTCAGCATGGTAATAACACCTCTTCTAACCTGTTTCGATTATGATATCTCATCCCAGGCTTCTGAGGGTTTTTTTATTGCTTATTTTTTTTAGGAAGAGTTATTTAAATGATTTATTTTATTAATGCCAAGAAATTTAAAAATTCATAAAAATTTGTACAATTTCAGTTCTTCCTGTTTATTATCTTATTTCTTTGTATTTATATCTGCTTCTATTTTTATTACTTTTATTGTGTTGCTTTTTAGAAACATAAAATTAATCCAACCTCCTTTGTAAGAATTGTAAACACTGTTATAATTTATAAAATTGTAACAAATAGGTCCTGTAAATATATATAGTTTACTTGTGAAGCGAATACTTTTATACTTCAGATAGTTTCATTCATGAATATGAGGATAGCTTATTAGAGTCAACAATAGTAAGATCTACTATTCCGCGCTCTTACTATTTGAAGGAAGTATCAGTCATTTCATTCATTAGCAACAAACAGGTTAAATAATCAATTTTCAAGTGTTTTCCCATTAGAATCAGCAGCTATTATGAATAAAACTTTGAATCTCTAGCCATGCTGCCTTTAGATTTTCTCTTCCTAGGAGCATCTACAGCTCATTGTCCCGTAATGAAAGAACACTGTTCGGAGACCGGCACTGAGAAGGCCCGGGCACCAATGACCATAAATGTTGATGCGCCTTAAATTAAAAAAAAAAAGAATTATAATTATGTTGTGAACGTGGTAATCTCGAACACATCAGGTGGTGCATTTTTTGTACAGAGTTTATTAATATAGATCTTTTTAAGCTTAGTAATTTTGTAAATGACCATTATAAATTGCTCTCTACCTACTATAAATTGTATTCAATTTCAGTATCAACACGCAGGTGTAATAGAAATCGAAGTTTGCTTCAAAGCTGCTAGAGTAGCAATTGAATTAAATATGGTGCTTCAAGCTGCATCCTTCTTACAAAGTATTGTTTTTATAAATCTAAATTTACCAGAAGATGAAAAGGTTAGTTTAGTTTTATAGAATATTTAAAACTTGTTGCTTATTTCAACCACTAGTAATAACTTTATCATTGTGAACTTACAGTTTAGTCGTAAATAAAAAAAGTTAGTAAGTTTAGAGACTTTCTTCTATTTCGGGAGAATTTCTAGATATCTCCGGCTCATGATAAATTACTGTTAGCCCTGAAACTATGGGCCAGACGCATTCTGTACCGAACAAAGAGAGTAGCCTCTCTGAGATGGAAGGCAACTCTCTCGAAATAGAGGCAAGCAAATACAAACAAAATTCATTACATTCTTTCATTTAAATCCAAAGCCTAAGTCATATACGAATATTTATCTAAATTCTTTGTCCATAGCTAATAGATTCCGATAGTATCAGAAAAGCTCATTGCTGGATTACAGCATTTCAGTCACCCGTTTCTTATATTTAGTTTTATCTACAGCTCTTGTGAATTGATATAGTTTACTTACATCATGGCTCCAAGACCATTGTAGAACCTTGGTTCCTTTCAGCAGCAATTTCCTTTCCTCCTCTATTGGAAGCCTTTCATCTCCAATGTTTTCTATTCATTTTAGAAAGACTATTGATTTCTTGCAACCAACTCAGCCTTGTGTCTTTCTTATGTTTCTAACACCAGGATGGCCTTATGCATCATAGAGGCTTTTTCTTCTTACCTGCTAGCTTTTCCAGCATTATTCTAATAGAAAGATCGTCCTTTAACCCATCATCTTATGTATTCCTCTTAGATGCATCCATATTGGGCATAGATATTTTTAGGAGTTTTCTTTCGGTTAACTTCTTCAATCAGGTATTGTTATTAAGTTACTAGAGCTAGTCCTGGTCTTATTTTCTTCAATGCAATTTTCAGTGGACATGCCTACATTCAAATAATAGGAGGTCCTGAATTAGGGATTAGATTAGCTCTATGGTAGCGCTCAGGACTAGCAACGTAGAGGCCCCACCTTCGAGTCCAGCAGTGGTGCCCTTAGATCTTCTCTTCTTAGACGCCTCTACAGCTCACTGTCCGGAGGCCGGCAGTGCACTGTAAAGGCTCCGTCTTAGATCTGTTGTCAAATAGTCTTTTAAGCCGTCTAAAGCGGTTGTTCAGTTCTTGTCGTTTCAGTCTAGTTTGAGAATTCTATGTCAGGTATTTGTCTATATACATCCCAAGGTAGTGGACAGCATTAACATGAGGAAGAAGAATTCTGTTGTAATATATTGGAGCATAGGTAATTTTCCTTAGGGTAAAAGTGATATTTTGACATTTTTGTTCGTTTAACTTTATTCTCTAGTTCTTAAACCATAATACCAAGGAAGAAAGGTAGGATTGAAGTATCATGTTGATGCTACAGGATCTTTGTGAACTGAAAGGATTGCAGTACCATCTGCATAGGTAGACAGGGTGGTTTGAGGATAGGTAGGAATGTCGGCAGTGTATGTTATTGTAGAGAACAGGGCGTAGAATGCTTCGCTGAAGTACTCCTGCCTCTATTGGAAAAGCTACCTCACCTGAGGTATTATTAAGAAATTCCGTCCCACTTTATTCCGGTCTAACATCGCGAAAATCATTTACGATAATTCACCCACTAAATAATTGGTCCGCCAGATAGTTGACACGTTTAACAATTGGATGATAAATCTGTCCCACTCATCATCAAATACTCTTACTTCCCTGTCTGAATAGCAATGCCGAAATGCTGGACATTGTCAGATACTTTCACTTCCACTGTAATCACAGCCTCTCCATTCATTGCACAAAGTATTCAAGGGAGTCTTAATAGTTTACTAAGTCTTGGTAGCCTTTCCCTCTTTATACTTTCTGGCATAAGTTAATTCCGAGGTTAAGTGGAGTACACCTTAGTGTTTTAACATTTATTTTGTTTTATAATAGCCGCTACCGTGACAAAATGTTTTGTATATTTTGCTCTTTCAGATACAAAAGCTGATGACCCTTTCTGATCTTTATACTAAATTAGGATTTCGTCGTAAAGCTTCATTTTATCAACGTCTTGCTGCTACTTACTACGTTTCAGCAAGAAATCCAAACACAGATTGGGATCAGTGCTACAACCTTATGTTACAATCTCTGTCCGGTCATGGTCTAACACTGGATCCTTCAGATTATCAAGCTGGTACCAGAATACTATTTTAGAAAAGTTATTTTTATTATTTATTTATTTATTTATTTATATAAATATTGTTATTCTTCTTTTCGTTAGATGGAGAACGTGGATGGGGCCCACTTCAGAAGCAAGTGTTGCAAGATATCGTTGGAGCAGCTAAACGTGTTGGACATAGTTCTTTAGCAACTAGACACATGACATTACTACTCCAAGTAATTTTTATTTATTAATTTATTTACAAAAAAAAATCTCTGAATTTTGTTTAAATAAAAACATGGACCATTTAATTTTCTTAACTGTAGGTAATGTGGAATGAGCTTACACCTGCGGAAAGACATGAATGTGCTTTGCAGCTGCAAAATATTGCCGCACAGTGTGAAGGTTCGCCAATACCTTTAGTGTTGGATACAGGTTTAGTAATTCCACCAGCAAATCTAATCCATATTCCAACTGCAGAGTAAGTATTTGACATTTACAAGTTCTGATGTTACTCAGTTCTAAAAAGTTAGCTAATTCTTTTAGTAATTAGCTTAAAAGTTAAGGTTTTTTGGTCCATTTTCATATATATTTTTTTTTTTCCATAAAAAACCTGATTTTTGTAGGAATTTCCAAGTTCATAAATTGAAACCTCACCAACAGCCAATAAAATTGGAAAAAATTAAAGAAGATTATGGTCCTTTCTTATTTACACCTTTAAATTTTGGCTCAATGGAAAGGAAAACTTCTAATAAAGATTATAAATTAAGTAAGTCATTTGTGAAAGATTATTTTCTTATGATATATTATGTTATATAGAATTCAATAAGCTAGCTAAAATAACATTTCCAAATTTTTTAATGTATATGCTGAAAATATCAAGAGATTTTTCCACCCGAAACTGGTCGATGATGGCTTAGTGAAGTAGGCTATCACGGAAATAGTCTTAGTTGATTTCCAAATTTAGGAATTTAAAGTTCCCAAGAATTTAATGAGCGTGATAAACCCCTTGAGAATTCTCCATCTCCTTAAGTTCTCTTCAGCTTCCTCTGATCTTTCTTCTTCTTTTTGGCCTCCTGCTTTTGTTTTTCTATTCTTTTTCTACCCCCAAATTACTTTTTTACCATTTATCGTTTTCGATTCTTTCTTACTTACGTTCTAACTAAATAAATCTTTCGTGATTTTGGTGATGAAAGGTGATTGACTGTTTTTTCTCCTAGCATTCCAGCTTAGGAAAAGCCCTAGCTTTTCTAATAAATTTGACCCACCTCCCTCTTTTCTTGGCTTACATACATCACCTTTTTACTTCGCACTTCCTTAAGTTTTTTAGACTTTCTCCCACGAACTTCTTTTTGGCATTCTTGCCTTTCTTCTTCCTTGGATTTTGGCTTATAAAACTGCCTTTTCTTTTTTCACTCTCTTTAAATGTCTTAACCAGTCTTTTCCAATTCATTTTTAGATTAATTGGTGATTCTTATATCTCGCTCTGCTCTTCATTGTACCTTATTTCCCAGCCCCCATTCTTCCATTCTCACTATCTTCATTTTCCAAACTCTGGATACCCTTCATACTTAGATTACGTACATTTCCATATGGTAGATCAAAGGCTTGTAAATAAAGAGTTTATTCGCTTATGCTCCGCCCACTTAATGGTAAATGTGTTAGATTGTCCTCTAAAAAGTTCTGAATTATTACAAGTATTAGCTAAAACAGCATGCAACAAGGCACTTGGTTACGAGTTTTATAAAAACAGCCCTCCAAATTTCCAAGATATTATGTCAAATTGCTTCAATTATATGTATGACACAGGAGTAGTTCCTGAAACCAGCATTATATTCCCCTTACACAAAAAAGGTGATCGAAATGATGTGTTAAATTATAGAGGGATCTCCTTTTCCGATGCCATTTTAAAAATATTTACTAGCTTGCTTTCAAATCGTCTGCAAAATTGGGTAAACTTAGAAAATAAATTAACGGAATTCCAGGCAGGTTTTTGCAAATCATATAGTACCATTTATAATATATTTAACCTGTTAAATATTGTAAATTTAAAAACTGAAGGAAAAGGGAAGAAAGTCTAGTGCTTTTTTTTTAGACTTCCGGGCCGCCTTTGACTCCCCGGAAAGAGATTTGTTGTACTATAAGCTGTAAAATATTGGTGTTTCCTATAAATTTATCAACATTTTGCAAAGTCTATGTAGGGAAACCCGATCTGCTGTGTGGACGAAAAATCTCCAGTTGTTAAATACATTTTCCAAACTCTTTAAATCATACCTAGTATCACATTATCAGGATATACGAGATATTGGCATGGATAGATTCAGAAAACCATATCAATAGGATTTACATCAGTTCTTAAAATTGCTCTTTCCAAACCAACTTTATACAGTATAGTTTGACAACACATTCCATTGTCAAGCTGGTGTGCTCAACATTTTCTTGTAGTGAAAGGCTAATACAAAAAAGCGTGTTTGTTTATTGTTTCAGTTCTGTTTTTTTAAAATTCTAATAAGATGTTTATACGGCAATAGCCAGAGAAGTTTTTAAAGAAAAAAAAAATTCTAACGTTGCTCCACGTTTTGGGAACAGTTGGAGCCTTTCCGGAGCTCTTTAGGGTAGGAGAAAAGCCCTCCTACCCTAAAGACTCCTGAAGAAGAGCACCAACTGTACCCAAAATGTAGAGCAACAAAGAATTTTTTTTTTCTTTAAAAACTTCTCTGGCTATTGCCGTATAAATATCTCATTCTAATTTTAAGGCCTGACGATTTGAAAACCATTTTTGTAAATTGTTTTGTTAATAAACGGTGCGTTTTTTTCTTCTTAGTACATCTAAAAGGATTCCTTACAAAAATTTACTTATTGCTGGATATTTTCAGATTATTTGTGGGTTGCCGAAGAAGAATGTGAAGTTAAATTGGAACTCACAAATCCTTTACCATTTGAACTTGAAGTTTCAAATATGGTAAGTAATGGTTTAAGTTAATTAACACTAATTTAAATGTAATATTGATGATATAGGCAGCAAAGATTTCTAAACTAATCACATTTGAAAAAACTATTCATACAGTTATTTCAAAACAATGCTAATAATTGTAGATTTATTATTTATTTTGAGAATAAATTAATTTACCATAAGTACAATGAAATAATAAGTATATTTCACATAGAGTTTGAATTTTTATTTATAGAGATTATTAACCAATGGGGTTGTATTTGAAACTTTACCATTAACTGTAACTTTACCACCAGAAGTGTGTCGTTATCCAGTCACTCTTTCAGGGACACCAAAAGAAGTTGGTGAATTGGAAATTCTAGGTGAACTGTTTTATTGAAAATTAGAATAGATATAGACAGTAAACAAATACATTTACATTAGTAATTCATTTAATTTTATTTTAACTAATCTTCTTATTTGATAGGTTATTCAACACATACCTTAGGAGTAAAAAGTAATTGCAGATTGAAAACATTGCCAAAAATACCACATTCACAGTTTACTATAGAAGTTGTGCCTGCTCTTCCTAATCTACAGGTTATTATTTTAAGAAAAATATTAATTTATTTGGCACTTTTTAAATCACATTCGTTGTTACCACTAGCTTCGATTTCCTAGCTAATTTAGAATCTGCGGGGACCCCAGATGCATAGAAACATGATTAAGTTAAGTTGCTACAAACGTGACATTAGGTACCACCATCGTAACCAACATGAAGAAATCCGTCAACCCAGAAGTCGACTTGGCTGTTTTTCTTCTTTTTTTTTATTATTTCGAGATCTTCCCCAAAACGGCTCCGATTTACTTTACTTACTGCATACATACAGCCTAACATAACTTACAATTTGAAACAATTATTTAGGAAAATGGATTTTTGGAAGTTGAAAAGGGCTTCTTAAAACTTTAGCTATTTACAACCATCGAGAACAGCGTTCGCTTAACCCTAACCTCTATTTTGCAAAAACACCTTCATGATTCTTAAAAAAAAAAAAAAAAATCTGGTGTGAAACACTCACCCAACTTTTTCTTACACCAGTTTTCAAAATTGTAATTGATAAATTTTATAGTTAGTATACCAAATTTAATGAAATTTATCGAAAACTGAAAAAAACTATTCACTAAAAGCGCACTTCCGGTTTTCTGATTTCCTTCAAACTCGGAATTTTGGCCATCTATTTATTTCTAATTAATGTTGTTTGGATGATAGAGTTGTATATGAAGTATGATACCACTTTAGAGGAAGTATGAACACCACTCTCCCTAAAAGTGCCCTTAAATGATTTTTCCCAGAGAAATGTTTTATATAAAATTTGTAGATCTTTGAATGTTTAGTTTATATGTGTAGTTTCAAGAAAATCGTCGGGGCCATTTTTGAGAAAATCGCGAAAAAGTGAAAAAATCATTTAGTAAAGAAAACAAAAGCATGTCCGGTTATCCGATTTTTCTCAAACTCGGAATTTCAACAAAATATTTAATTTTAATTAACATTATTTAATTGACCGAATTGTGTAATAAACTGAAATAGCACTTTAGATGAAAACCTAACCTCACCCCTCTCCCAAAAGTACCCTTAAATAAATTTTCCCATAGAAATATTTCAAATAAAAGTTGTAGGTCCTTGTATATGTAGTTGATGTGCCAAGTTTAAAGAAAATCATCCGAAGCATTTTTGAGAAAAACGCAAAAAAGTAAAAAAAAAACTAGTAAAGTGGTACTTCCGGTTGAGGAATTTTGACAGATAACGCACAGTCAGATCGCATGGTGATATTTAAACGGAATATCAAGTTTCAGCTTTCTACGGTTTTTCGTTTTTGAGCTATGCTGTTTACTACACACACACACACACACACACACAGAGAGAGAGACCATTTGCTAAAAACCACTTTTTTGGACTCAGAGGACATCAAAACGGATATTTACGGTGAAAACTCGATATCGAAAATTTGACCGATTACAATACTTACTCTTACTAGGAGTAAGAGAAAGTAAAAATGGAGGAACCTCGGCAATTTCCCTCTCAATCCCCATTCGTGACACTTCCACACAATTGCATATTTACAGTTGCATTATAAGTGTTCTCGAGGTTAGTAACACAGCCAGCATGTGCGCCTTGCGCATGAATGCGTCTTGCGTGTATCTATTATAACTAATCTTTAATGACAAGTTGGCTCATTTGATCAAACAAGGAACAATTTCTTCGTAATCCCGCCTATACTGGCTTTAAGTCTCGTTTCTAACACAAATTCTAATCTACAGTTCATTATAGATTCGCGGACCTTACTCAAGCGGGTGGTTAACGAAAAAGATCTGAAACTAGAGGGGGTCACTAGGATATTTCCATTCTTTAGGGATTGCTTTCCGCCAACTGTCAGGGTATGCCACTTGGCGACTATCTTTGATTCCTTTGCATTGGCCGGTTTCCAATTTGTTATTGTACAATCTGAGAAGGCCTTTTTTCCCAGCTGCGTTCAAGTTTCTAACTATAGCATATTCCCATTGATCTCGGAAGCAGAATCTTTTCATTTGTTTAAAGTATTTTCTAGCTCATTGATGGTAAGCGGTTCGTTGTAAGCTTCAACGGCAGCTGTCTAAAAATAGAGGATTGTTTGCTGTCACATTGTTGCTGGAAAAATTCTGCCCAATAGCTCTGTGAGCTGGAAACTTGAGCAAAGCATCGAGTCATGTTCTCAAGTACGGTTCTCCTGGCTCAATGACGACATCATTAATTTTATTAGCACGGTTATCGACGGGGTTTGGCGGCCACCATAAGAGTTCTTATTATCCCATACCTCTTTCAGTGTCGACACCTGGAAATTTTTTTTTTTTTTAATCTATTCAGGGCCTGCTTTTTTTCCGCGTGGCTGCTTTACGGAGTACTTCACGGGATCTAGGGGTCTGCTACTCTTCCGCCTATCCTCGCTATAGTATCCTCCGATGCATACTATAACACCTTTGAAAACAAACTATTGTCAACATGGATGGCATTCCCGATAACGGATATTGTCACCGCTCTAGAGGCGAAAGTAGGCCAGTTTATTGAATTAAAAAAAAAAAGGGATGGATTATTTTTGACTATTAGTACAGGAAAAAATGCCAGATCTTAATAAGCAATAATATAAAATTTGAATAGATGTTCATTTAACATTGAAGGGTAATTGATAATGCATTGAATACAGTATAAAAAATAATGCAGTATTGTATTATAATTGAATAATAATAATAATTGTATAATAATTGAATACAGTATTAACACAGTGCAGTGCCAATTATTGTTATACTTTCTTTTCAATAATATTGATATGGGTGTAGAATAAAAATGCAACTGCATCTTCAACACATATATCAGTTATTTCAACGATCAGTGCATTACAATGTTTAATATATGAGGATGGAATCAGTATACCTCGATAAGCTGGATGATAAAAAAAAATTCTTTTAAAAAATTGCACTACATGGTCAATTTCCTCTCAATATTTATAAGATTTGTTACTCATAAAATTAATTACTTGACATTTTTTTCAGGCAACACTTAAAATGTGCGGTGAACAAGAACAAAGTATATCAACTATATCTTTATATGCTGGCGAAAGGTATTAAATTGAGTTAACGATTTTTTTGTACTTTTCTGTATAAAGTTTATAACTTGTTTGTAAGTTTTATAACGTTCATCGCGCAATTCAACAATAATATCTATTTTTCAGTGCTACATGTGAATTGGTTTTAGAAAATATTGGAAGTGGTCAAATAGAATTAATAGAAATAAGTGTAGATTCTTCATTGGACAATAATATATTAACTTGTGATATCTCAGAGTTAGAAAAACAGTTGCCATTATTAGAAGATGCCAAAATTATTCTTCCTTTGAAAGTGTTTGCCGCGGCAAATTTTATTAATACTTATCCAGCAGGTAGCCAGACAACAGTTGGAAATTCTTTGATATTACAGTTATTATTATCATCAATATTTACACAAAAAAATTTAATTCTGTATTTTAATTTTTAGATGGTGGAAGTATACGTAGCAGTTTATTTTCTGGTACAAATTCATACCCGTCTCTTTCCAGTTTTAAACATGGGCTCTTCGACCATTTCACTACTCCTCCGCCATCATTTAGGTAAATTATATTTTGATTTCCTAGTTTTATATATTTTTTATAGAAAGATTTTATTTCATTAGTAATTTAGTTTCAAAAATAATTTATAATTACCCAATGCCTAGATATACTGGAGAAAGTTTCAAAGTTGGTTCTTTCTTGATAACTTATATCAGCGTTCCTTTAAGAAGTATCACGTCATGCAAGTTATAGATTGTTGTTTGTTTTTTTAATTAGAAAACGGGTAATGATGTTTCTAAAATAATTATTTTATATATCTTAAATATGCAGTGAGCACCGTTGTTGAAGAGATTTATTTATTTTATTTTTATTTTTATTTTTTTTTATCAACAAACGGCATAAGCCTTATGGTTGAAGTCATTACAAGTGATACATAAATATAATAATGGCAAAGTAATATATGCACATTTAACAATAAAACTTCAAGTAGTGAAAAAATGTTTCTTGAAAAGTCCAGACGCCATTTGGAAATCCACATCCTAGGAATATACTCATTCCATGACCTGCATATTCTACAAATGATGTCAGCGTTGAACAGCGCATCAGTCTTAACGACAGGGACCACGAAATGCGAAGTACTGCGCAAGCAGCGAGATGGTACATGAAAAGGAATGGCAGCAAGTAGCGCCATGCAATCAATTTCACCATTCAAGAGCTTCTTTAAGAATAGAAGACCAGCATTACGTCTTCTAGACTCTAGAGAGCAGAAATGAGTAGCACCGCTGGATAACCTTTTGTTAAAAGTCCTGATAAAACGGGTTTGTATAGCTTCAAGTCTAGCTATATCCTTCTTAGTGTAAGGACACCAAATCAACGACGCATACTCAAGAAGGCTTCTAACATATGCATTATACACAGTTAGCACCGCTTTGGGATCTCTAAGATCACGAGTGTGCCTTATTACAGAACCCAGCGCTCTCGATGCTTTCCTGCATACATATTCAAACTGATTCTTGAAAGAGAGGTCATGACTCAGAGTAACTCCTAAATCCTTCACGTTACGAGTCCTCTCCAATGGTTTGCCATCAATGAGGTACGATACAATATTATATATGCGTTTGAAAAAGAAAGATGTGTTGCTACCTTCTGTGACCTGAGTAAAGCATTTGACATGGTCTCCTACGATATTTTATTAGAAAAATAATAGAAAGATACGGAATACAAGGGAAAAGTAACAAGTTCTTTAATAAATATTTAAGAGGAAGACGCCAGTACGTTTATCACAATGGAAATAATTCTGCGATAAAACAAATCATTAGGGGCGTTCCTCAAGGATCGTGCTGGAGCTGCTGGTATTTTTAATTCTTATTAACGAAGTAGGCGGATAAGTGCTTTGCAAAATAATTCTTTATGCGGACGCACTACTTTAGTGACGAAGAAATAATGAGACAAAGCAAGCCTTGAATAATGCGGACGCACTACTTTAGTGACGAAGAAATAATGAGACAAAGCAAGCCTTGAATAATGCGGACGCACTACTTTAGTGACGAAGAAATAATGAGACAAAGCAAGCCTTGAATAATGCGGACGCACTACTTTAGTGACGAAGAAATAATGAGACAAAGCAAGCCTTGAATAATGCGGACGCACTACTTTAGTGACGAAGAAATAATGAGACAAAGCAAGCCTTGAATAATGCGGACGCACTACTTTAGTGACGAAGAAATAATGAGACAAAGCAAGCCTTGAATAATGCACAGGATAACCTTAAACACTTGAAAACATGGATAGCGAAAAATGAATTAATGTTAAATGAAGAAAAAACATTCACTAAAGAATTTACTATTAAATCTAAAGAAAAAACTGTAATTACTAATTTCCTTGGAATTATACTTGACTCAGGTATATCAAGGAAAAATCATATTAGTGAATTAAATAGTAAACTATCTAAAGTTATCTACCTGTTGCGAAGTCTAAAAGGCGAATTAAGTGCTGAGACGTTAAGAACTGCGTACATTGGTTTATTTGACTCCAAACTGTCCTATGGGATTGTACTATGGGGAGGAACGCCTGACGCTGAAACCACATTTAAACTGCAAAAGAAAGCAATTAGAGTCATTTCTAGAAAGGCCCCAAGAGATAGTTGTAGAAAATTGTTCCAGACTCACAAAATAATGACATTGCCCTCACTGTAATTTTCAAGTGTCTCGTTAAACTAAAAGGAAAGAAAAATATGGAATGTAGAGGAGATAAACACTCTTACAGAATTAGAAACCAAAATAATCTACACTTACCAGTGAGAAGACTGGCGAAGTCAGATTTAGCTCCAAGTGCGATTAGTATAAGATTGTTTAATAAATTGCCGAGTGAAATAACTGGCCTGAAGACAGAACCGTTTAAAAGAACTTTAAAACATTTTTTTAATGAAAACAGTTTCTATAAAATAAATGAGTTTCTTGAAGAGAAGTGAGCGGTAAGACACTTCAGGATAGACTGAATACGGCTTGGATATTGTTTTTTTCTTATTGAGAACAAAGTGCAAACATCAGTGCAATGACTATTTGAACTTGTAAACCAATGTTTATTGTGTATTCTTGACGTACCTTATGTTACTTGTTTTGTAATTTATTCAGGCAAAATAAAAATAATAATAACAATTTAATTTTTGAAAACTTCATTGCTTTTATAATTCAGGCTAACTTTTGAATTCATGTTTTTTGTTTGGATAAAGAGAAAATAATTAAATATATAGAACAAATGGCTATAAATCCAAATCCACTGCACTTAAGTTCTATTATAGCTTCCGGTTCACTAAAGTTTTTGCTTGGATATAGTCGTGTAGATTCGAACGGGGAGGGCGAGCCTCCTCATTCCAATGCGACCTAAGATAAGAGGGTCTATTGTGGATAAGAGGTCTATTGGTGGTTTCATGTGATAGGCTGCAATACTCTAGAGACGCCAAGATCTCTGAATAAGGGACTGCTTTAAAGAAAGGAATAATGTAATTGATTTTAAGTATTTCTTAGAAAAGTATTTCTTAGATAGATAGAATTTCTTTATTTTCCAAAAATATCACATATTATCCTAATTTATCACAAAAATTCATAATAAATAAAGATAATAAACTACGATTATTAAGTTCTTTTACCAGGTTAAATGTACCTTTAAAAGATACCTTAAGAGGATGTAAAAAGTCATACAACAAATTAAAAAAATCTCTAATAAAGTTTAAAATATATGTTAATCCGAAAGAATCTTTAACTTTTGTAAAATAAATAACATTTCTAAAATAACCAGAAATATTTTTATAACCCCAAATAAAAAAAATCATTGAGTTTATAATGAATGTTTACAAAGACCTAAACAATACAATAAAGTGCAATAAATAAAATAAAAAATTAAACTCTCAATAACTGTCTGTTAAATAATTAAACTCTGTGTTTTTGAAATTTAAAACTTAATTAATGAATTCTGCCAATCCGTTAAAAAAAATGTATTTTAGTATTTATTTTAAAATTCTTTTTGGAGGTCCTAAAAATTGAATGCGCCTTCTATTTTTACTTTCTCTTACTCCTAGTAAGAGGAAGCATTGTAAGTTATAATTGCAGAGTGAACCTTTAGCCTTTATTAGCCCATAAAAAAGGTTCCATCTCATATTAATTGAATGGAACTCATTCATATATTTATGCAATTGTTTCTAAACTACAATCTAATTGTTGCGGTTGGACCCGCAGAGATGGAAAGCATCAGAGATTTTTTCCGAGATAGCCTGCTTCATTTTGTGGCTATCGACCACCATAGAGCTTGAGTGTATAATACTGAGTTTGCTCTGTGCAAGACTGTGTTATCTCAGTATTTTATCAAGACATTTTGACGATGGGCGACCACTCGAAACCAGTCAGTGACTACAAAATTACACGGTACCACGGCAGGGTATCAGGAAAATATCTCTGATATAATTTGTTTATTTAATAAATAAGAAGTGGAACTTGACTAAATTCAGATATTATATTTGAAAATGCCTTTCCAATCAATCTCTCAACAGTTTATGATTTAAAGTATAAGTATAATTAGCTTACTTTTATTTTATAATATTCCAATAATTGTTTTAGGTCTTTGTACCAGAATGAATTTTTATTTATTATTTCTTTGGCTAACATGTTCGGCAATTTGTTTTCAGGATATTTATTCGACTTTTTATTCATATAATCAAGTTTTAATATACACTAAAGAAATAATATATATATATATAAATTGTAATTTAGTGTGTTTAATGTTAGTCAAAACTTTTTTATAAAGTGGTTTTCAAATCTTCAGGCCTTAAAATTATAAAGAGATGTTTATACGGCCAGAAGAGTTTTTTTTTAAAAAAAGAATACTTTGTTGTTCTACATTTCTGGAGCTTTTTAGGTTAAGAGAGGAGTGTACGTTGAGGATTGAAAGTTTAATAAAGTATTGCTAAAATCTTTCTATTTAATCATATAACCCCTCCCTAAACCTGGGCTCCATAATTAAATTTCTTAGAATAATGATTCCTATAATTAATTTATTATTTTGTATGTTTTCAATTTATTAACCGTTTATACAGTAAAGGATTGTTGTAGGTCAGGCCCAAGCAGTTTAAACTCACTTAATTCACAATTCAATAGATTAAATGTTGATAATGCAATCAAGGTAAAACATTGTTTCATTCTGTTAATATCCATAATTAAAAGTTAACTTTGTATTTAAAAAATTGTATATTTTTATTTGTAGGGTGCCGAATGTCGTATAAAAGTGAAATATTCTGGTAAACCAGGTTTAGATGCCGGTTACTGTAGGGTAGCTTCATTAACACTTCACGTAGATATTACCAATTCTATTTTAATTTCTAATTGGGATGTACTACCAGCTGAAACGTAAGTAATACAAATAATCTTGCATATATATTAAATTTGTAATTGGTTTTGCTATATTTGAATTCTTTTAAAAGCTTATATTATATGACTACGATCTTCTCCAGACAACATCGTTTTACGAAATTTTAATGTATCTGTAGAGTAAAAGTTGGGACTTCTAGAGATGGAATAATAAGGAAAACGAGAGTAAACAAATTTTTGTCGTGGTGGTGGTTGGTTCCGCAGAGCTGGAATGTATCAGAGACATTTTCCGTGGTAGCCTGCTTCATTTTGTGTCATCGACCGTTTTCGGGCGTTCGCCCATCTTCAGGATGCGTTTTTCAGACAGTGTGACAGAGTGTGTAAACGTGCGTGTTTCACGTTGTTGTAAAGTGGTAGAGTGCGTGTTTTAGAGTGTGTAAACTGAATTTGCTCTGTGCAAGTCTGTGTTGTCACACTGTCTGAAAAACGCATCCTGAAGATGGGCGAACGCCCGAAACCGGTCGATGACCACAAAATGAAGCAGGCTACCACGGAAAATATCTCTGATGAAAAAAATTATTATTTGAATTTAACATTACCTAATTGCACTTCTCCCTTAGGAGTTCTGGAGGTGTGATTGTCTTGTTAGTATGGTTGGCCGATGAACGCCCACATTCTTCATGAAATGGTTACCATTTCCCACTTAGGAAAGTTTTGCATGGTAGATTTCCATTCTGAATATTGTTTTTTCCTACATAATACAAGTTTTTATACTTTATTATTCAGTGTATTAGTCATATATCTTTCAGACATATTTGACACATTTTCTTCCTTACCCCTGAGTGACTTTACATAAATAAATATAGAACGCAATCTGGAAAAAAAAAGTAACATTTCCCCTTCTAATTTTGAAAGATTTCATTTAAATTTCAAACACCTCAACCTCATTTCAGATATTTCTTATTACAATATATTCTTTAGGAGTTCTCATTTTTATATGGTGTTGGACGTAATGAATATGACAAATCAAGAAGTTGAAGTAAAATATACTGAAAATAAAAGTATATTAATAGAAGAAGGTGAATCATGTAGAGTGCCAATTCCAGTCGAAAGATGTCCTCTTTCAAAAGTTGGACAGGTAGATTATTTATTTTATTTATTAATCTACTCATTAAATTTTTAATGAACGGTCTAACTTATTGTTTTTAAGTATATAAAATTATTTAAGTTTATATGTTATGTAGTATTTTCAGAGTGAAGATTCTATAAAAGAGATAGTTGATTTAAATACTGCATGTAGTGAACATATTGCTTCGCTCGTTGAGGTTGCCTGGATCATGGGCAGTCGACAGGGTAAAGCAACGCTCAAAGGGATAACATTATCTTCGCATATGCTTGATATAGTTAGGATGTCACCAATTAATTGGGGTAAGTATTCAGATTTAATATTTTATAATGTAATTAATTATTGCTGCAGTTTATTTAATTTGATATCATTAAGAAAGTTTCTGCACACAATTAATTAATAAACAGTTTCTCGTCTTTTAAGTATTATTATTATTATATGCTGGCGAAAAGGCTAATCCCTGTGCTATCGAAAGCCTTCTGCGTTCATATAGTTCTAAAGATTTATATTTTGATGAATCTTTTTTGTTATTACATTATAAACTCCATCTTTAATAAGACATTTTTATTCCAAGTATGATTTTTTCTTATAGATGTATGGTTAAATGTCAGTGAAAATGGCGGATCCGGTCCATTTTCGGTTACTTTGGGTGAATGTATCCAAGCAAGAGTAATTGCCCATAATTCACTATCACGGCCGCTCACAGATATTTCTTTGTCCGTCCATATATTTCAAGATTATCAAAATGGTACTTGTAATTTTAATTTGGACACGAGATTAGCTATAGCTGGACCATCTCATTTATATTTACCCAAGGTAAATAAAGTTTTATTTTCTTTATTTTATGCAATTTTTATTTAATTTATTTAAATGTACAATAATTTTTAAGTTTTGATCAAATTTTTTTTTCTCTTATAACTTTTCAAAAGTTTTCTAAATTCCTTTATATAACTGTTGAGAAGAAATAGGCTGCGAGAAAATGGAAAAGCAATGGGATTTCTGTGTTGATTTAATGTTGATGTGCGTTTTTTTTTTTATACAGGTTGAAGAACTTGGTTGTGCCAAAATGGCGTGGAGTGTAGTCTTCTTCAATCCTGGCCAGTACAAGATGAATGTGCAATGTACATCGCAAGGAAAGCATACATGGAAATTAGTACCACCTATAGAATTTGATGTTCAAGATATCTAGGACGAAATGAAAGATGACGAAGACGGTAGTTGTTGGCTATAGAATGAAGGTATTTAAAAAAAAAAGAAAACATTCTTTAAAAACATTTTCAATAATTGTTGCTATCATATATTTATTCGTTTAATAATGTGCTTTGGTTATTTAAAAAGTTCTGCACTTATTATAGGTGGAAATCAAATGACGAACTGTTATATTTCTTTATTGACCGTTGAGTTTAATATATAAAATTTTTTGTTATCTAGTCAGCCTAGTGTGATAAGATAAAAAGAAAAATACAAAGAAGAAAAATTTTTCCTTTTTTTAATTTTTATGTATTTTTTCTTTCCATATTTTCAATTTCAGCTGTACAGCAATAACACTATGTAATTGTGTGAACATGTAATTTATTTTAAATTCCATTTTTTAAGATTCCCCTAATGAAGTCAAACAATGTTCGCCTCTACGTCGGTGAAAAATAAAAATAAAAAATTCTTCTTTGTATTTTTCTTGTTACCCTGTCACACCAGGCCGACTAGCCAACAAAAAAAAAAAATCAATATTAATACTATTTTTATATTAAAAAAAAAATATATAACGAAATAAACTGTTCTTTTTTTTTCTGAATATGTTATATACCAATTTAATAATTTTTATAAGCGTAATATGCAAGGGATCCTAAAGTGGGAAACTTATAAGGAACAAATCTTTTAATGTGGATCCAACTCTACCATCAGTCACTAAATATAGTGGTCTTTCATCTCTTCTTTCCTAGATCGACGCCTAGCTGCAGAACTTTTAGCCAATAGATGTAAGGCTTCATTTCTCAGATCTCTCCTAACATTTATTTTGATAAGACTAGCTGTGGATTGCTCAATTATTTCAATTGAATTATTGAGCTTAAATTTCTCTTTTAATAATTTCAGGTCAACATGTATCAATTGCAGGGCAATACCCTACTCTTACCTGTTTAGCATCCTTCTAATCATTAGACTCTGATGACAATAAATTCTAGAATCGAAACGGACCAAAATTTTTTTTTTGAAAAATTTATAAATAGAAATAATACAAATTCAGGACATCAAATTTAATTATTGTGGTTCTGGTGAGTGTATAAACTGATTTTGCTTCTTGCAAGCCTGTGTTATCGCACTGTTTATCAAAATACCCTGATGGTAGGCGAACGCCTGACACTGGTTGATGGGCTACAAAAGGAACATATCGCTGATGATCAAATTTATTGAAATATTCCTATAATTTCTTTTATTTTATTACATCTGTTTTTATTATTTTTTCAAAAAAAAGGAACAATTACATAATATGGATAAGTTTTAAAAGCATTACATTCAGCCGTTTTTCCGTGAAAAGGGAAGAATTATTAGCAACCATAGACGTAATAAATCCGTTTCTAGCTTACAAAAACTCGTGGTATCAAATTCGTTTAAGTCTCGGGTCATTTCTCATTCAATTACAAATGAAGCAGGCTGCACTCCTCATTATATATATGTTGTTTCAGTTAATAACAAAATTATGTGATATTGCCGTTAGTTGAAAATCATTAATAGTTGTTTGCAATATAAAGAGAAGTCTCTTCTTCATCTTGTACAATCTCTTCCGGCTTTTCCGGGTTTATAATGTTTTATAATGTTTATAATGCTTTTCCGGCTTTCCGGGTGTATATAAATTTCACAAATTCATATTTTTAATAATATATTATTGGGTTTATTATTTCACCTCTTTAATGTCTTGCTTATTTTACTATTAAAAATATCTATCTATTTGTTTACTTTTAATCTGTTAAATGTTATTGATAACCTATTATTGATTTCTACAATTTTTTTAAAATTTCACTTTACGATTGCTTGCGTTAACAAATAAAAACAATAAAAAATTAAACAAATAATGCCTTCTTTTTGCACTAAAGCTAGCTTTACAAGTGCCAGGATTTAGGAAATCTTTTAGAAGCGTTTAGCAGTGCATATTTTAACACCTCATATCATATTCCCTGTTTTATAAAAAGGAGAAATTAATACCCTTGTAATAGCAAGCAGAGAGAAGACAGGCCCTCTCTGGTACTCTCTGACTTAAGCAGGCTAGAGTGGGAGAACCTGTGTATATAAGCCAGTGGGAATCTATCTAGATCTATCTATCAGATTCAACCATACATCACATCGTGTCATATCTCTACTCCCACCTTTTATTCTAGCAGTTTCATTATAAAGTCCAGTGCAGTTAGTGTAAACTTATAGCTATATTATAACAGTGTCTTCATATCTCGTTCATTCAATCAAACCTAATTTCTCTCCTCAACAATTCCATTATACATATTTTTACTCATAATATTTAGTATTTTGATTGATTAATTGCTATTGTACTTACAACTTCCCAAAAGGTTCCTGAATCGATAGCATCGAATATACGTTTTTCCAAGTGTTTCGCTTTCTTTACTGGACATTATAACAGTGTCTTTATATCACGTTCAGTCAATCAAACCCAATTTCTCTCCTCAACAACTCCATTATACCCTTTATTATGACGTGTACCAGTTAAGGAATACAATGCATAATAAATGAATTTGTTTTTTTTTTTTCAGTCATAATTGATGTGAACTTACTGAGAACAATGATAACTGAGATTTAATAATTTTCTTAAAAGTGAAATTAAATACTTTTTTGTTTATAATCTGTTTTTTTTTTTTTAATTTCCCAATTTCATTTAATAAGGCATAAGTTCGGAAAATCAAAAGTTCAGTTTGTTTGTTTTCTATTAAAATATTTAATTATGTTCGAAAATTTATTAATGTTAATGAAAATGTAATTAATTAATGTTTGGTTGCATATCGGCCGTTAGAATGTATATTATTAAAATTCGTGAGGTTCGGCCAGAAGTAAAAACAAGATGAATGTCTGCCAACGTTTCGATAAATTCTGTGGCTTGGTTCTAAAAGGGCCTATGTCAGAAACCACTGTTTTCTGTAAATGAGCATTGAAAATTTAACACTTTTGTGTAAAAAAACTATGAATTCCAGGATAATGTTTTTTGTCCTATGTCAAATGGGGTCAGTAATGATTACTAATTATGATACCTCTAGGTCCACCGTGTATTTTTTTTCTGACATTGTCCCTTTTTTTCATTATCTTTGAAGATAAATTATTGTTTGACTTTGGCCCTTTCGATATATATATCTTTCATTGTTAGACTTAGACATTGGCCGTTATAGCATTAAATAGAACTCAGTGAAAAATGCATGTAAGGTCCAATAACACATTTGCGTGAAAAATTGACATTGGCCCTTTTAGAATCAAACGACAGAATTTATTATCTGGCTTACACTAACACTGTACTGATTCGCTCAGCCACATTTCAATTATGATCATTATGACAACATCGTCACATTTTAACAAAACATCTATACACAATATTTACATTACACCTTACACACACTACAAATTCAGAATACATTTTTGCCTTGAAAAAGATAATAAAGTTATCGGAACGTTGGCAGGAATTTATCTTTTTTTTTTTTTTACTTCTGGCCGAACCTAACGAATTTTAATAATATATTACCAATTAAAGTAGAGCGCTTGAGGGTCTGGTAGAAGGTGCTTCTACTTCCGACTGAAATCTGACCTCACGTCTGAATGATACTTAAATTTTAACTTACAGAGCGGACCATTATACAAAATGGATAGCTCTGTAGCCAGCCTGAAACTACAGTGGGTTGATCTATGTAATATATTTTAGGTTCCACCAATTTCAGTTATTAAATTCATTATTATTCTTAAATTTAATAAAGTTCATTGCTTTACTTTCACTTAGAACTTATGAGAGAATTACAGTTGTAATTTTTTAATTTTTAATTTAAGGCTTAAGGCGCGTCAACATCTATGGTCATTTGCGCCCAGAGCCTTCTCAGTGCACTGTCGGTCTCTAGAGATACACTGCCGAGTGTTTTTTCTTTACAGACAACACTGCCCATCACCAGACACTGAGCTTAAGTTGCAGGTGGAGTTTCGATTTAGAAACAAGAGATGAAAGGACACAATGTTCAGGCTCCTATTTTTTGAAATGAAATGAAAATTTCTTACAAACCATAAATTGTCAATTAAAAAAAAATCAATAAAAAAGTTAAGATATTCTTTAATTATTATAGTGTCAATTCAATTAAAAACATCACAGATCACAAACTGCCTTATACAACTGTAGGGTACAATTATATTTGCTACAGTGAATTAATTTGCATAATAGTCTTATCTAAGTATAAAATATATTTATTTATTTACATTTCTGAAGAATTATCGAAGTTTTCTTTTTTTTATTTTAACTTCTGTTGATATTACGCTCCTCTTTATGATATACTAAAACATCTTTAAATAGAATATTCGAAAGATGAAATCTGCTTTCTTCAATTGGCCTATCAAATGGAAAACCAAGAGATTTCTTGTCTTGGCTAGTGGCTGTACCACACGGTCCTAAAGGACCATTTTCTTGGACTGCTTCTGTCAGTACAGCTGGAGTTACAATAACTGCAATGACAAATGGTTGACCACTTTTCCAACCTCTTGGCAATTGGAATCTGTATGGAACCCCACAAGAATGTCTCTGCAAAAAGAGCAAATAAGTTTTGAGTCATTTAGGAAAACATAAATAATTCAAGATTATATAGTTAGCTGTCGTGTAGTACACTAGATTAGTCGAACCACAAGCTATATTTTACCTCGGGGTAAGACTTTAGCGAATTCCTGAAGATTTTAGGAAAATAACCGCTTTCAACTTTTTTATTTTATTTTATTTTTTGAAAAAAAAGGACGTGATCATCTCGGAGACGCAAACAATCTCTCTAGTATTCTCAATGGTTAGAATATATTTTTATTGAACATGTCTTTTATTTTTTATAATCATATAAGAATAGTTTAATAAAACAAAACAATCAAAAAATCTTACCTCATTTATATAAAAAGGTTCCGAATTGTTAATACTATTCACGAGTCTTCTATAAAGGCTTCGGAAACCTTCAGGTTCTTGACCAAAAATATGTGAATCCGTGTAACTACGTTCTATCACATTTTTACCATAATTCACTGAAATGACATTTCAAATAATTAATTATGTTCATCATAAAAGAAGTGCATTTCTAAATAATAATTTTATTAACTTTGAAAATGAATTGGATATTTTGAAATATTGTCTGCAACTCGGTGCCAATACAGCCTGTTCTTTCAGTTCCCTTCCTAAGTATTTACAGGATTTACCCATCGCCGTCTCTTTTACAATCTTATTGACTTCATATATGATTTAATATATTTTATTAAGTATTATAAGAAATTAATTAGAGGAATAGAGAAAATTAATTATTACGGATACTTTAAAGTACGTATATGACACCCAAATGATTCCTTATTTATTTTATATTCCATTTCACTCTTCTTTACTATTGTTTTACCCTTTCTTACAACAAAGAGGAATTATTGCGATTGTGCTGTCATATTTCTAAATATATTTGTTTTGAGATCCATTATATCTAAACATTATTATAATCGTGAGGTTGTTTTTATATATGTGCAAAATAAAGTATATCACAGTCGCACAAGTTATTTGCGGAGTAGACGTAAAAGTGCGGACAATTAACCGAAAGTGTAACTTATGAATTTTTCGAAAATAAACTCAAAGAATCTACTTCAACAAACTGGTGCATTCACGTTGCAAATAAAAATATTTAATAGAAATATTCATTTTTCAAGAAAATTGATATTAGCAGTGATAAAATAATTTAAGCATACTATATAATACTTACATTTAACAGGGAAATGATCAAGGTCCATGTAGGCCATCCTACTTTGTTCTAAATTAAGTAAACGATGTTCTGAATCATATTTTGGTCCAATATATACTCTAACAACACCATCTATCTGTTTTTCACTGTTTATTGTAATTTTAAATGTATACGGTTTATGATTCAATCTGTATGGTCTTGCATGATATATATAGTCTGTATAATCGTATGGACTTTTCATCGGTATTCCATTGGTTATTTCATATTCAAATCTATCAAAATATGTTACAAATTCGTCAACTTCAAAATCTTTTACTGTAACTCCGGGAAAGCTTAGCTGAAAAATAAGTAAAGATAATTATTTTTATGTTATCAACATTTATTTTCTCAGGAATATTCCAAAATGAAGATTTCCTCACCAAAGTATTTATTATTATTATTTTAAACAATTATTTATATCAATTAAAAAATATGTGCAACACAGAGCAACAACTCTCTATGTTTGATGCATTGAATATTCTTTTCTTTCTTTGTCAAGCTATCCAACTCTAGAAGATTGGTCCAAGTAACCTTCAAGTAACTGTTATAAGCGTGTAGGAAGAAAGAGTTTTTGAAGAAATAATTGTTCTTAAAGCGGCGTTTACACGATCAATAATATTGACAATACTTTAGAGTATTGACAATAATATTGATCGTGTAAAGTGAAAAAAATGTATTGATGGTCGGTATTGACAAGAGTATTGATGAAATTCAGATTTTCTATCAATACTGAGAATTGGAGGGGATATCGACAATATTATTGGTCAGTTCAATAGTTTTATCGAACGTTGCAACTAACCTGTACAAAACAAAAGCGATACTATTCTAATAGGTTAAAGAATTCTATGTAATGAACATCTCCTATAATATATTAAAGTTGACTGGCCCAATTAATTTAAAATTTCCATTTTAAGAAAACATTTCAGTTTCAACTCTGACAATTGCACTATTAGAAAAATCGTATGAGTTTTTCGCAGTTAATTTAATTTTTTGTTTCAAAAAGGGTTTTTATATGCCATGCTGTTAATATAGAGAGAAAATAGGCTTCTAACTTTCCTTCCGAATGGTAGGCATATTAAATCATTACATGTCTACATGAAAAGTCAATCAAACAATTTTCCTTGTTTATGCCTGATTTTGGTGGAATGTTAGATAAAGATTTGGTATTTTGCCTTCTAAGGTGTTAATAAAAAATAAATGTATCTAAACACACGCAACACAAAATTACTAGAATTATATTATATTTTATTAAATATATCATTAGGATAAAGGTTTATTTTCGATGTTTTATAAAGGAATTAATTAAGAGTGAACGATAATGGAAGTAATTTAAATAAGAAACATTAGAGCTGTCCCCCTTGAGTTTTCTATACAATATTAATAAAGTGAGCAGCAGGGTAAAGAGCTAACTATAACCATGGGCCAAAATAATAGCTACGCAAGCTTTAGAACGATTATTCATTTTTTAAAGGTTAAAAAAAACAACTAAACTGATGAGTATAAACACGTAAATACACTCTCCTAGTGGCAGAAATAGTAAGTAGTATTGACAATAATATTGATCGTGTAAAGTAATGAAATATTGATAGTGGTTAGTATGAGTATTGATGGAAATATTGTCAATACTGGTATTGACAATAATATTGATCGTGTAAACGCCGCTTAAAAAATTCGAAACATGATAAAAGATGGCATCCTTTAATACAGACCATAATTAGTGGCCTATAAATGATCATAGATTGTATAGAGAAATCAGCAGGATGAAGTTTCATTCTTAGTGTGTTGGCTTTCAGGAGAATTAACAAACATCTGATTTATAATCATTCAACACCAATCAAGTGCTAGCCGGGATCATAACTTGTGACGGTTTTCAAGTGTTAAACATTAATAAAATTAGTAATATGTGCAATTATTGATGGATTTTTCTATGCCTAAAATTTACTTTACTACAAAATGATAAACTTAGCTTTTATGAAGAGGAGGAAGAATATCTATAAGTTATTATTTAACAATTAGTTTTATACCTCTTCTTTTGTATAAGGACGTCTCTGTTTGTAGTACCCTTGATAGAGCCATAAAAGACGATTAACAAATTGATAGAAAACAGGATCTCTCAAACTTGTCAGTTGAGTACTTAGTGCCTCACCTAGAAACTGTAAAACAAAATCATCAAATTAACTTAAACTTATTTCTCCTCTAAGAATTAATTATATACAGTTTTTTTTTTTTATTTGAAATAAATAAACAAAGAGCTTTAACAAAATTACAATTTTTTTTTCTTTTGTTTCTCTTACTGTCGAAAGAGTTCTACTCAATGTATTGTTACCATGGTGACGTAACACATTATTAAATTTTTTCTATATCATTTTTCTCCCTCTGAAATCATTTACGTTAGGGTTATTGTACATAAACAGATAACATTTAACCTCTGAAATTAGCTCCATCTTGATGTTGCTATTTTTTTGGGGTGCAGGTATTTTTAGCGGCTGGATGGGTTATGTATGTATGTTTGAATAGGATTAAAAAAAAATCAGAAAGTTCGAACTTTTATAGGTACATGTTATCAGCGCAAACATTTCGATCAAAAACTTTCGATACAACATTAAATGTATGTATTTGTGTTATGCTAATTTTTTTGTTCAATTCTGAAAAATTGACTATTGAATTATTCACTTGAATACTTGTCAATTCTTTATAACGTTCATTTCTTATTATTTCAATCACGAGACTTTACGACCTAAGGTGATCATCATCAGTTTACGAAAAATTAATATATATATATATACAATGAAGAAAGAATGGAAGTGTTTTGTGTATAATTTATATTATACAATTTTTGATGAATGAGTCTTGATATTATTGTTTTTACATTACTTATTTTTTTGTAACTTACATTCATTGTCACAACATACCTTAAAATTACAAAAAATATGTAATATTAAATTAGTCCTCGGTAATATCAAACAAAAGTTTTATAATATAGATTCTTTCTTTCTTCATTATCATTGTTCATTTTTCTTCTTGATATCCATTGTTTTTTATAGACCGTTCATGACCTCATTAGATCGAAACGTCTCGAGATAGAAATAAAAGAAATAATAACATCAAGAAAAATTAAGAAGTTTTACTTCTACAAATGCTCAAGAGACCCTTTCTGTTCAGCATTTTTGTTATAGCCCTCTGTTTACTTATTTCAGCGATTTTTTGAAGTTACTCCAAGGATTTTTCTTTTGTACTCTATATACATATAAGGAATCCTGTTCTAGGTGGATAGTCTAGACGGAGAGATTGGTTAGTTTGGGGATAATTTATTATTTACAAGTGGCATTTATGTGTTTAGAATAGGTTTAAGATTAGCAGGAAGTTTCTCTAAAATATCGAAATTAGGGAAACAGTTTTTACTTTTACCCTAGGTTTATCGTGTTATATTGTAAATAATATAGGTCATATCTTTAGTTTATCTTCTTGAAAGAGGTTAAGTTTCTACGCGCTAGTTGGATAAGTATAGTGGAAAAATCACTTTTCCAATTAGCGCTTGGAAGCTTAGCCTCTTTAAGGAAGTAAAAAAAATTAATAAATTACTGAAATTCACGGGCTGGTATGAGCGCAAGCTTCTCTTAAATAAAACATAAAAGGTAACCAAATATTTAATAAAAATCTGGTGTGAAACACTCACACAACTTTCTCTTAGTCCAGTTCTCAAGATTATAATTGACTGATTTAATGAAATTCGTCGAAAACTGACAAAACTGTCCAGTAAAAGCGCACTTCCGGTTTACAAAATTTTCTTGAAACTCGGAATTTTGGCCATCTATTTATTTCTAATTAATTTTGTTTGGATGATAGAATTGTATAATAATCAACTGTGATAGCACTTTAGAGATAAACATAACCCCACCCCTCCACCAAAAATGTCCTTAAATCTAATTTCCCAGAGAAATGTTTTAAATAAAAGTTGTAGATCTTTGTATGTTTAGTTTATATAAGAAGTTTCAAGAAAATCGACGGAGTCATTTTTGAGAAAATCGTGAAAAAGTGAGAAAAAAAATCAGTAAAGTGGTGAAGTAAACGCACTTCCGGTCATCCGATTTTTTCAAATTTGGAATTTCAACAAAATATTCAATTCTAATTAACATTATTTAGATGATAGAATTGTTTAATAAACTTAAATAGCACTTTAGGTGAAATTCGTTTTTCATTTTTGAGCGCACACATTTCACATACACACACACACACACACACACACACACACACAACACAGACCATTTGCTAAAAACCACTTTTTTGGACTCAGGGGACCTGAAAACGGATATTTCCGGTGAAAACTCGATATCGAAAATTTGACACGATTACAATACTTCCTCTTACTAGAGGAGTAAGAGAAAGTAAAAATGCTAATTTTGAAGAAAATTTATGTTATAATATCCTAAGATTATATCCGTCATAGCATACTTCGTTTTTTTTATTTTTATTTTGACGGTTTCTCCGATCTGAGAGTTTATCAAGTTTATATAGACAATCCACTTTTAAAGTTCCTTCCACACTGTCAGATAGATAGCAAAAATCTGAAGTTAAAGAAGAGAAACGTCTGAGACAAATTACAGTGTTTTAAAAACACGATTTACAATTTCCCAACCACTTATTTATCAATATTGAAACATGCGGTTATACAGTTATGTAAAGTCAGTTATGCGAGTTATGTTCACAGCAGGTTATTCATTTAAAGTTGGTGTGTGTGTGTGTGTGTGTGTGTGTGTGTGTATGTATGTATGTATGTGTATGTGAATTGAACAGTGACATGATCTTGTTTTTTATGGAAAGTTCTAGAGTTTCCTCTCGAACCAACCATTCGAGAGGAATGGTCGCCTGCTGTCTTAAAACTCCACTTTTCGTCACGCCCTACAATCCGACCGAGAAATGGTTCGTTTTTCCTATTGCGTAGAATAAACGAGAAAATGCCAATTTTTTTCTTTGTGGTCAGCTAATGAGGCTCTCAGTATTCGGGTCATCTTTCCGATTTGCTTCAAATGCAAGTACGACTGAGATAGTCAACGTTTGACTTCTCCGGCAACTTCTCCGTGAGTCAACTTCTAGTGGTCGGGGCCACACGCTTCTTATCTACAGGGTGCTCTTCTCATTTGCGAAATTTCTTGAACCACATTGCAATGTACTTCGCTGGCAGTTCTAGGCCAAATGATTTGTTGATGTTGAGAGTTGAAATTGGTTTAAGAACCAATTTTTTGAACTCGAATAAGAAAATCATTCGAATTTGCTTTTTTTCATTATTTCCTTAAAATAAAATAAATATGAAATAAATAAATACTAGGTCATTAGCAAAAAAAAAAAATATAAAGCAAGAAATGTGCATTAAAATGATCTATGACATAATCATTTAATATTTAAGAACGTATTCCATTATCAAAGAGCATGGGTGAACAATGCAAAAACCGCAATTACTTTTAGCAATGGCATGCCAATATCTAATACTATTAAAGAGTTCCACCATTGCAATAACATTAAGATAAAAAAATAAATAAATAAATAAATCAATATTTAAAAATGCCAAGTTAGAAATTCATTAGACTTGAATTTTATAAATACCAATAGAAGAAAATGATAATGAATGTTTCTAATAATGTTTTCTTGCCTATTTAAGATCTTACATTATGTTCGTTGGCTGTGTTGATCAGATAGCCCAGAGTTTCAATTACATGCCAGTAATAACTAGGGAAATATTTTCTGTTGGGTCTCTCTGTTGTACCATATATAAGTCTGCTGAGCATTTCAAGTCCGTTTTCATCATCAATTGGAAGTAATGTTGTATTTGCCTGTAATTAAAATAAATTAAACACAATAAACAAAGTTATTACCAAAAAAATAATAATAAATAATTTTCAAATCAACTTACAGTATCCCATACAGAAGCTGAATCAATTACATCAAGAATTCGTTTTTCAAGTAATTTTGCTTTTTCTACATGTTCTTTTTTAAAATGTGCTGGTATAAGATTATCTGGTCTAGTATGAAATGATAGACCATTATAATGAGCAACTCTTGGATTATAACCAACTTTTATTGGTGATTCCCATTCTAAACGTTCAGTAAATGGTAAACCATTGGCCAATCGTGCCAGTGTATATCTTGCATAGAGTTGTTGATGTACAAAATAGAATGTTTCACCTCTTTTATATAGATTTGTACCCACATATCTATAAGGGCACATCCATGATGGTAGTTTAAGCATAAATAATGCATACATATTATTTAAACCAATATCTTCTCTAAAATAACTGATCTTATAATCTAAATGGTCTACATTATCAAATGGACCACCAAAAACATTTGTGTTGTAATTATATTCATATCCAGTATTATTGTAGGAGAATTTCTTTTCCCTAATGTCTGCAATTTAAAAAAAATTAATTTTAATATTTTTTTAGTGGTTTATTAAATCAGAATTGGGAGCAGTTCATTGAAATGATTTTAATTGCTCAAAGCAAGAGGAATTATTTTTGCGAGTAGAATTACCATCAAGGCGGGGTTTTAACAAAATAAAAATGTGAATATGTGTTTTCCATTTGTTGGTAATAAGTATACAATCATTCATACCCATATTCGTACACGTCAGGTTTTCTGAGGAAACGTTTAAAAAAAATAAAAACACATATAAATTCAGATAAACTAACCACACATTAATTCAGAAATAACTCTGCCGAGTCGCAAGGAGGAAACCGTTCGTGAGTGCTGTCAATAAAAAAAAGCGCCTTGAGTTCGCAAAAATTCAAGTGTTTGAAGACTTATGATTTTTGGAAAACTGTTTTTTTTTTTTTACAGATTAAAGTAAGTTTAACATTTTTCAAAGTGATAATATACTGTTAATTTGGAGGACAAAAATTCAAGCCTAAACTCAAAAAATTATAGGGTACAGTATGTACGGTGCTGCGAAGGGAGCCCTCCTCAGAATCTCTAGGGAGGGCATGGGGGATGTGGGCTGGGGGGTGGGAGGCGAATGCCTCCTTCTGCAGGCTCCCTCCCCTGGGACTTTCCTAGAGATAGCATGACTAAGAAATATAGCTTCGTTAGGAATTTTTCTACGAAGCTAAGTACGAAAGGAGAGTGGAGCGATGGATCCGCCCTGGACAGTATTAGCAAGCATGCCATTAAGTGGTACACAGATGGGTCTAAGACCCTCGAAGGAACCGGGGCAGGGGTGTTTGGGCCTAGAATCAAACACTCAGAACCCATGGGCAAGTTTCCTAGCATCTTCCAGGCGGAAATCTACGCTATTGGAAGGTGCGCTCAGTTGAACCTTGATCGGGGATATCGGAATCAGGAGATTGTTATCCTATCCGACAGTCAGGCGGCCATTAAAGCACTGAGCTCTTACGTACTCATTTCTAAAATGGTATGGGATTGCCTAGGCAAACTTAATGAACAAGGCAGGAGCAATAAAGTTACCCTGCATTGGGTGCCGGGACATGTCGGCGTGGATGGTAATGAGGCAGCTGACGCCCTGGCAAAGGAAGGCGCTGTATCTCCTCTTATTGGGCCAGAGCCCTTTTGTGGAGTCAGTGACCAAGTATTTCTAGAAGAAATCAAGAAGGAGGAGGTGGCTAAAAGAGCTCGTCTCTGGAACACCATCCCGGGACTGAGGCAGGCCAAAGGTCTGTCTGGGCGGTTATAACCAGGAAAGATCGAAAGCCTTCATCAGTCTGAGTAAGAATAGGATCCGTATTCTTACGGGATTCCTTACGGGGCATTGCAGACTCAGGGGGCACCTGAGAAAGCTTGGCCTAGTAGGTGACGGCATATGCAGATTCTGTGGAGAGGCGGAGGAAACTCCGATACACCTCCTCACGGACTGTGATGCCGTCATTCAAAGAAGATTTAGTAGTCTGGGCTGTTACCAGATAGGGGAGGAAGAAATACCTACCCTAGAACCTTCCAGGATCCTGAGATTTCTCAGGGAGTTAAACCTGGAGAGGGTGCTATAGATGAGCTAGCTCATCTTAGGCACCAGGGGGGGTACAATAGATCAAGAATGGTCGCGGTACAGAACCCTGAGGAAAAAAAAAAAAAGTACGGTGCTGGTTCTGTTATGGTCTGGTGGTGTTTTTCTGCCAATGTTGTGGGCAATCCCCCATTTTATTAAGGCAATAATGGACCACAAAAGATATATTGATATTTTAAGTGAAAATTTGAAAGTTACTGGGCCGAAATTAGACATTAAAAAAAAAAAAAATTGTTTTTTATCAGGACAGTAATTCCTAAACATAAAGCTCGAAAAACACATGAGTTGCTTAGTCTTTAACTGCCCGAAAATTCTCAATATCCCTCTTCAATTATCTAACATTAATCCAATAGAAAATTTATGAGTCCATTTAAAAAATAAAATCAAAAATTATACCATTAAGTGTAGAAATGAACTAAAAGTCGCTCTTAAAACGGAAGGGAATAAAATCTCCTCGGAGTTCATAAAAAAAATTTATTTAATAAAATCCATGTCTTCAATAATGAATATGGTAATAAAAAGTAAAAGCTTTCCCAAAAAAATATTAGTTAAGCTTAATTTATTGTTTTTTTTTATGTTATTTTCTTTTAAGTACGAATATAGTTGTTGCTCATATGAAAGAGATTTGGTTGACTTTTGTATCTATTAATTGACATAGAACTTTAAAATATGAAATGTATAGGAAATTGTTTTGTTAATGATTCAAAGTTTTCATTAGGAACAAAAAAAATATATAATGTTTATCTAAATTAATGTGCTTTTCTTTTTTTTTTTAAACGTTTCATTAGAAAACCTGACGTTTACGAATATGGATTTGAATGACTGTAAATGCCATGCCTGTATTAACTAATAGTCGCAAATTTATAAAATATTATGGGGATTAGTATGAGCAGTTTGAATCCCCATTAAAATAAACTACTATAAATCTGGGTCTACTACCCATGCCATAATTCCCAGTAAAAGTGTTTATTGTTAAGTAAATTTTTACACTAACAAGTAATATGAATAATAAATATAAACTTTTATTTGCTACTTTTCTTAGTGTGCCAAATGTTTTACTCTTATAGAATTTACAAATTCCTATTTATAGAAAAATAAAATTCATTTTATTATCAATTTGGTTATAATAATTAAGATATCCGCAAGACATTTTACAAATTATGTGACCCACGAGGGAAAAAAAATTTGCCCTCTTCTATTTTGATTAACAATTGCATTATATTTAATGGGCGGAGTCTGTGTTTATACGAGTTTGTCTTCTCTGATCAAAACTGTCTGTTGGTTGTCTTGCATGCAAAAGTGGATAAATAAGTATTTTTTTTATTTGAAACTAATCTTTCCAGTCTTTTCAGTGATAAATGTTCAAAAATATTTTATCAAACGAGCGATTTTTTTGCTGTTCAGGAATGATAATAAATTGATTTACACTCTTTTGGGACCTCACTGTATATTATGCTTTGCGCAACTCTGATTGAAATGATTTATTTCAGAAAATCATAAAAATACCTAATTTTGTTTATTATTATTTTTTTTTATTTTTATTAACATTACCTTTTATTTTAGCCTCATAAACTTGATGCATTATATCGGTCGGTGTGAAATATGTTGGAAAAATTTCATACAAAGGTGGTATTGAGAAATTAGCACAGTCGGGCCGATGCAGTATAGCGAGTGTATACGCATATACAAATTGATTTTGATTTATATGTTTTTTAGC
Organism: Triatoma infestans; assembly: GCA_011037195.1. Taxonomy (NCBI): domain Eukaryota; kingdom Metazoa; phylum Arthropoda; class Insecta; order Hemiptera; family Reduviidae; genus Triatoma; species Triatoma infestans. The sequence continues at coordinate 88,622 of JAAEAF010000780.1, forward strand.
CCAACTTGCCGCTTTGTGAAATGTTTCAAAATCTTTTGCAAAATAAAATAAATCAAATAGTTTTCTAATATGTGATCTAGTTCGTGGACTACCCATTGAGAATAGTGCATTTTTTGGTAGAAAGCCACCATGATCGTATGCTTTGAGAAACTCTTTTATTATTGCTGGTTTCTGGAATTATAAATTATTATTTATAATTAAAATTAAATAAAATATAATTAGAATTAAATACGTATATATATTTTTTTTTAATTTAAGAAACTTACATTGAAATGATCCAAATTAGCGTTAATATCAAAATCAGAATATTCGTTCAATGAGTAATCATAATCAGCTTGTCCAACTCCAACATATAGATCTAATATTTGCCTTTGTTGTAGCACATACCTAGGATCAGCTGTAACATGGTGCAAGACTATTATTAGTTTACCGTTTCCATGACCAAACTATGTTCATTGATTGCCTACTTCGATGATTTATAATAATTTCCGATAAAACATTTAATAAAAAAACCTAGTTTGAAGACGATTTGCCTGTTAGAATTTGAGAATTGCAGTAAGAGAAATTGTTTTTTTAATGCCTCAAGTTACCAGCAATCATTCATTAGATTACAAACAGCCCAATATAATTTTCTTGTCAGATGTAAATTGCTTTTGTGGTAGTTGTCCGTTATTGTCTAGGTTTTTTTTTTTTGTTACAGGGAATTATTGCACTGCGACCTGTAAGAACTATTATGTTCCTCGGAGCCTTCTCAGAGCCCTATCGCCTCCGAGCAGTTGTAGACAACACTTCCCATCACCGGACAGTGATCTGTAGAGGCTGCTAGGAAGAGAAAATCTAAGGGCAGCATGCTGGATTAGAACCCGGGACCTCCGCGTTGGTAGTCCAGGGCGCTACCATTAGCTAATTCCCTTTCCCCTTCCATGGCTTATGCCAGTTACCTAGGGAGGGAGACCCTAGTTTGTGTACTGTGTTTTTCCTTGTCTGTACAAGCTAGAGTGTATGAAGTTTAAGTGTATTGTGTACTGTTTTGACGAAGTGCATGAAGTACTGAGCTGTGGTAACCCATGGGATCGCTACTCCCCAAGAAACTGCATGCAACAGATACCCCTTGCGGTTTACCCAGAATTAAAGTATACTTTTATTTTCCCGCACATAGAGAGTGCTCAGTGGACTGTCTACAAGACAGTGGAGATATGTCTAGAGATAATCATGGGCTTTGCAAGTGCTACACTAACCGACTACTTCACTTCTTGGAACGCCGGAAGGAATATAACATTGTTGTCTCTATCACAGCCCACTGATTCTCTTCAGCCTGACAAGTCTGCTTGTTGCTATTCATCAGTTTCTTACCCTTCGTAGCTCGATAGCTCTTTTAACGGTGTTGTACTTCACAGGTAGCTTTTTCCTCGCATCTTCCTTTACCAATCTCTCCGTCCTCTTATTTACCCAAGATCCCACAATGACTGGGAATCCATTGCACTGCGATATCCCAACCTCCCGAAATTAAGAAATTAATAATGGAAATGGCACTCACTATAAAACATCGTGGGATTTAGAACTCCCACATGTTTGAGACATTCAAAATTGCCGCTTGCGAATCTATCAGAAAAACTAAATTTTGCAGGTTTTTTTTTTTTTTAATTGTTTAAGGACATTAGAATCTCTGAAAAATTTACTAACTGAAAAACGGAAGAGTTAAATTCCAGCACTATCATTTGCATTTAATTTCCATCTATATGAGCGTGTAGTCATACTGTATTCGGATACCATTTATTTATGGCTTTTTTTGGATAAGAGCTTTTAAATCAACGTCTACATAGCACGTTTCGTTTTTCAAATCAAAAGTCATTCGTATGAAACGTTCACATGTGATTTTTTTAAAAAAAAATAAATAATCAATAATAGTTTATCATCCATAAGTTATCTATAATCATTTTATTAATGTTGATTGACTTTCTACTTATCTCCTTGAGGCCGTTTATTACTAAATTTTATTCATTCATTTCGTTCATTACTAAATTTTCCAAGGAAGGTTCCAATCCTAGCTTTGGGCTTGGATTATATTTGATCGGATCCGTTCACGACACCTATCCGATATTGGACGTAAAATAATTAATTTAAAGACAATTCCGTCGATGAATTTTTAAAGACATATTTTTTGTACATTTCTTTAGTCATTAGACCCGTGGACTTAAGTTGTTTCTAAAAATAATTTACGTATCCGCTCATTAGGTAACGTACGAAATTAATTATCAAAGAAATCGTATATATGAAACATCCAAGTGACTATCTCAAACAGATGACTTTTGACCACAAGTTCCAACATAACTGCTGGTATTGTCGCAGTACTAATATGAAGCAGAGCATTAAACGAATATGAAGTTCCATTAGAAAATTAAATAATTATAAAATTTAATGTTTCGACAAATATTGGTCTTTTTTTTTTTTAAAGACCTAAAAAGGAAAGAAAGTAATGTACCTATATATATTTTTTTTATTTTAAGAAAAATAGTGAATATTTACAGGAGAAAAATTAATAAAAGTTAATCAAATAAAATACACTGATAAAAAACAATATTTTTAAGAATTTTAATATAAAAAAAAAAAAAATTTAATCACATTACTATTTAAAATCAATTATTATCTTCAATTATATTATTTTAAATTTCTATTTAGGCCTTGAAATAGACACAATATATTTTGTCGAAATGATGGCAAATTTTGTAGTGATTTCTATATAAATAGATACTGTATTTATATAATTGATAACGGTCGATGACTCCCTTCTTATTTAAATAGTATCAGTTTTAAACAATTCAGCAAGTTTTCATTTTGTATTTTGTGTTCATATACACATCCCAATAAATTCTTTATTGCTTTTTCGTACTCACAAGATCTGGAAAACATTGATTTTTTTGATGAAAACTCAGTTTGGAAAATCCATCATGATAACAATCTTTTCTTTTGCCAAGATTAAAAAAAAGAACAAATATATTGCAAAGAAATTGTTATTATTATTATTAATATATCTTGAAAGATTGTTTCTATAAATTATTGTATAGAAATTACATTTTTATGTGTCGGACTATAACTTTTTTGTGGATATTAAATTTGAAAATTACCTAGTTTAAACATATTTACTGCAATTATGGATGATTATGAAGGTCTTTATTTTTCTTCTTTTTTTTTAAACGTTTTCCAAAAAATTGTTTTTAAAAACTTTATACTTTCTAAAGATTCCTTATGGCAATGTACAAATTTCAATTTTTTTTTTTTTTAATAAATTGCTGTGGCCTCAAAAATGTTCCAAAGAAAAATGGCCCTAAATATGATCTGACTATTGTGAAATAGTTCATCTATATAAGAATAATTAATAAAATAATTGGATCGAGAACAACGCAGTTAGGCTTACTTGAAACTTTCTGGCTCCCATTTTATATGACGTATACCTTCATCTGACTTAATCAAATTCAAATTTAGAATCTGCCACTGGTTCTGAGATAGTTATTCTACAGTACGCAGATGACAATGTCTCTAGAGCAATAGTAAAGCGGCGAATATTTTCCTAATGAGACTTTAACATAGCTGTAAGTGGTTTCGGAAAATTAGTCATGTAACTGCTTCACTATTTCCTATTAACTATTCAGAGCATTTCTTTCTAATTTGGTTTCATTGTCTAGAAAATGGAGATTTACTTTCTCCGATCCAGCGTAAATAGGTATGTTTTAAATTTTATTGTACAAAAGAATCAAAATTTCGGTGAATATTATTTAGATAGAAAGCATTCTTGGAAAACCCACATACAACTACTGATAAAGAAAACGGAACAGATATTGCACCATACTAAAAGTGATATCACATTGTAACTGGGTTTGTGATTCCAATATAAGTTTGCTTTTTTAATATTCAACCGTTTAGAGCTATTATGGATGTTGTTTGCATTTTCTATGGTTAGACTAAAAAAAAATCTAGTCAATTACTGGAAGTATTCCACAATAATAAGTCTAAGATGGTGTTTTGGTCTCCTAAAGTTTGCGTTGTAATCACCTAGATATAATGCACGATATAATCCTGTTAACTTCCTTAAAAATTCTTTTAACAGTAGACAGTACTATTAACACTATTAGAGGACCTATATAAGACATCCTTATAACCGTAAGAAATACAATTTTTCAATCGCTAGATAAAAAATGAGATTTGGCCAGATACATATTTTGTTTTAACGTTTTGAATCCAAAAAAATATAGTGATTGTGGAGCGTTTGCGGGTTTTGTAATTCCGTCACTAAAATATACCTACAAATACATAAATAGCAATGTGTCAGTATACTAATTAATAGTAACTATTAACAGTTGATGGAATAAACTTTAGCATATTATGTGAATTTAAAAGTGTTTTATTAAAATTAAATATACAATTAAAATATATTAGTTTACTACACAGATGATAGCATTAGTCCTGAGGTAGATATTTCTGAAAGGACTCTCTGGTTTAGCAGATAAAGAAAGAGTAGATCAGTTGGCTAAGAAAGTGGCTTCTAGATTTAAAGTTTTTGGTCAAACAATACCATAATTCAAAGGTGGCAAAAATATAATTTGTAATAACAAAGGAACATTTTTTGCAAAATGCTATACCATATATTAAGTAGGCACTTTTGATTTGCTCAAGTTCCAATCAATAAATATTAATAATATCCATGTGCAAAATCCGAAACTAATCATTTTATTTGCGGGGTTTATTTAAATAAGATCAAAGGTAGTTAATACCCCATTATGTCCAAGATGTGGAGTTTGGAAGGGTCTGGAACATGTGGTTATAATCTGCTCTCAACATTATGTCTACGTAGAGAACAGTTGTTTAATATCATAAGTAAACTTGTCCCATTTAGTTATAATATTATCTTATCAACTAAATACAGAAGTTATGGTGGAACAATAGCCAAAATTTAATTTGATTATATAATTTATTTATATGAAAATTGTCAACAACTTCAGAGATATTTTCCGTGATAGCCTGCTTCTTTTTGTAGTGATCGACCGGTTTTCGGATGTTCGCCCTTCATCGGGATTTCGTTTGTCAAACAGTGTGATAACATAGACTTGCACAGAGCAAATTTAGTTGTTATACCGGTTTTTATTAGGACCTAACAAGATTAAGAGGGGTATTAGTACCTGAGTGAGAAAACACATGTTTGGTCTTTAAAGGGGGCATATTGTTCCCTTTAAAAAATGGAAACATCCAACAAGTAGAGATGTGTAACTTAAACTACGGTTTTTGAAGGAGATTTACTTGATAATTAATTACCCATACTATCCTACTATTTTATTTATTTATAACAGAGTGAAAGAACACTGTGTCAACCGTAGAAAATACTGTGAAATAGTTACTGACAAGAAATGATAAAATATGAGCTGAATAATCATGAGATAGTATAGATAAATAAATATGTTGTTGAACAATTTATCTAAATAAGCAAATTGTTTGATAATTACGCATTTCATTCCACAATTCACACACATAATACGCACGCATGTATACTTAATTTTTTTTTTCCTACTCCACGACTTCGGCTATTCAACCATTCAGCGTCGCGCGGCTTATTATAAAAGAACTAGGCTGCGCTGGCGATTGATGTTGTTCGTTTAGTTGGATATCCAGGGGGCACGTGAGAACAATCTCTGACGCGAACAACTTCACCCCCCATATACTTAAATATGTCTATACACACATTTACAAAGGCCTTTACAGGCCTAAATATAACAAGTCTAAACGAGCTTAAATACGGACTTTTATAAATATATCATTGAACTTTTAATAACTGTGTTCTCCAATCTTAATGTAACATATTAACTCCACATTAACATTTTATTTTCTCGTCTTGTTTACATTATTCACATACTAATGTACAAAATTTAAAAGCTGTGCTTTGATTCGGAAGTACAGACTTAAAAACTAACAGATTTAAAACTACAATTGAAATCTATTTGATTTTTATAACTTCAAAACTATTTGGTTCAGATGAGTTGCGTATTGCTTATCGCGTTTTATTGTTATTATTATTATTATTATTATTAGGGAAGATAGTTTTGAATAGTGGTTAACTACGGGGAATAGTTGCTCTGTGCAAGTCTATGTTATCACACTGTTTGACAAAAAAAACATTCTGATGATTACCACAAAAAGCATCAGGATATCACGGAATATATTTCTAATGCTTTCCAGCTCTGCGGAACCAACCACAACCACAACAGTTGTCAATAATTTGTTGTCATTCTAGCTAAAGCAAAAAAAAAAACAAAATAATAATTTTTTGCAACTCAATAATTTTTCAAGTATTTAATATGTATAGATCGTTTACATATCAATTATAGTAATTTATTACTATTGTTTTCTTTTTTTTTTACATTCATTTAATAGGTAATCTTGTGGCAAACTAGAAGTTTCAGTCTGAAGTGCCAGATCGATGACAGTTTATTTCTATCATTGACTTATTTTTGATATTGTCACAAAGGCAAGTCATTTGAGTGTTTCAAGTTTTTTTTTTTTTTGACGTTTCTTTAATTAAAAAAAAAAAAAAACGATCTCTGTTACAATTAATCATGTTAATATTTCACTAACTTAGGATAGTGATACATTTTGAAAATAAAATTAAAAATATAAACATTAATAAGGATTAATGATTAATATACTTACCAAGTTTCCGTTCACCATTTATAGAACTAATACTTAATAATATAGTAATCTGTAAAAAGTTTATGGAATGTGTAATTAACTTCATCGTGTTCTTCTAAGTGGCTGTATAATAGTCACATTAATCACTATGAATTGAATTTACACATAATTGCTTATATAATGTACAAGATAGATTGATAGAGAAAGAGAGAGAATCTGTATTTTTATCAATATATTTGTAATAATCTTGTCCCATCTTTGCACAGGATGTTGGAGAATGCTCCCAAGGACAATGATATATTTTTTTTTTTTTATCTTAAAGTTAATTTACACTTAAATTATTTATGTACTGATTGAAGAAATAATATTGAATTTAAATCAATAACAATATACAATTAAAATCTTTATAAACCACATTTTGTGAACAATCTCAACTTTAATTTCTTTGAATCAGAAAATATAAATGAAGACAATGGTCTTTAAATGTAATGTCCTTCAAATGATCCATGATATGTTAGATTTTTTTTTTTTTTAATTTCTTATAGCGCATCAACTCCTGAGGTCATTAGCGCCAGAAATGCAATAATAATACAGTTAATTATAGAATAGATATCAAACAATCTAAACATTTTATCACACAAAGCATCAAACTGCAATAGTTAAAATTATTGAATGTGTAAGTGTTTTGTTTGTGTGAACAAAAAAAAAAAATCTCAAATATGAAAAATTGTAGGAAGCTGAAATGGAATAATATTTTCACTTTATACAATCCATCATCATCATCATCATCATAATATTCGAAACTAAAGGTTTCGATTAAAATCCGTCAGCCAAAAATGCGTTTGTAATGGAATCAATCGCTTCAACGAATTTTTTTTAAACTAGAAATGCTAACGGCACATAGGTAAAATTTTTCATTTTTAATTGAAAAATATTTTGCAAACAGTCTTAAGAAATCTTGGATATTAGATTTCAGTAGGTGTTGGGAAATTATCCAGGGCTGAGTTAGGTGACAATGCACCCGGGACCTACTGAGCCATAGCCAAAGGAATATATACGTGTACACTGTAGGGCAAAATCTAGCTAGATTGTAGAGACTCTAGCTAGATCAATCTAGTGATCTGTGTACACTGGAGTGATTTTATTCTCTATATAGAGTGACATTGAGCTCTCTGAGATTAATCTAGCTAGACTTCTCTAGTTGCTGTGTACACTGGAAGCGTGTGAGACTTATTAAGGTGTATCCTACTTGGTGTGTGCATCGTGAATTTCCCTATAATGTCTCAGAGGAATAAAATAGCAGCCGCTGCCATTATTATAATTAAGAATAAGAAGAAAAGGGAAGAGAAACGGAATAAAGAGAAACGTAGTGTGTGGGTAAGAAAGTGGGTTTTACAAAGAGAAGAAAAAGGACTTTTCACAAATTTATTAAAAGAGTTACAAAAAGAAGATGACAAGTCTTACAAGAACTTTTTGAGAATGAGCCATGAAGATTATGAATGTTTATTAAAGAAAGTGGAACCCCTAGTAAAAAGAAAAGATACTCATTTAAGACGGGCAATTTCAGCTTCAGAAAGACTTACTCTTACCTTTTATTAATTTTCCTTTTTTATCTCTATTTCGGTATTCTTTTAAAGTCACATTCCACAACTCAGCATTCATTTCAATCAATTCGATTAATTTTAGAGTATTACAGATATCCTATTTTATTTTTTGAGACATATCTGTTTATGTTCGTGCACTTGAAAACAGCCAGAAAATATCACTCTAGGTAGAGTAGGTTACTCTATTTAGCCGCTCAAATAGATTCAGAAGTCTCTGAGAGTAAACTCTAGACAGTGTGTCCACTACACTCTAGCTAGATTTATTTTTCTCTACCGAGATCCTAGACTAAGTCTCGCTAGACTGCTCTCAACGCTGTGTCCACTTGTAATTAAGATCTCAGACAGCTTTGCGAGACTAAATCTAGGGAAAAAGTCTACAGTGTACACGTAAAGGCTACGGCATTGTAGGCTGAATAGGCACATGCACCAATTACTACTTGCACACAACGCTTTATGCCGATTCTGCAAAGCCGAGGAGGAAATCTCGGTACACATCCTTTGTGTGTGTGTGCCGGCCTGATGGGACAAGGTTTCTTCAACTGGGAACAAGCAATCCCGAAGCCACGAGCTTCAAGACCGAGCCACTTTTAGCTTTGCTAGGCCTAATTGTGAAGTTGAAGAATCTGCTTTAATCCTAAGGTATCTACAATAGACCTATTATTGCAGGTCGCAGTGGAATGAGGCTCTACCATCCTCGTCTATCAATCTAATCTAATCTAACGACAATGTAAATCACATTTCATAAATGCTGAATACCAAGATCTATCCCTGCGTTACTATATTTAGGTTATGGGAGTTATGATGAATGGGGCATTCCAACTTTTAGTGAAAACTCTAAGCAAAGGAAATTTGTCAAGTAATTTTTATTAAGACACGATTTTCTAAATCAGTCTCAATCCAGTCACAATTGACCTAATTATTTGAAGGGATATTATATCTACTGAATCGTGTTTGTAAATACCATTGTAAGCCCATGGAACTTTGTTAGTTTAGAAAAACTAATAATTTTTTTGTATACACCCCAGGCATCTGTAGTTTTTTCAGCGACGCAGTGCAGGAAGTGAAAAAAAAAACTATCCAACTTGTTTCTGAAAAAAAAAAAAAACCCCTGGTGGAATTGGTTAATTAATATTAATTGTATCGAAAAATGATCTCATCCTACCCATTCGATATTATCATTTTTGAATTTTTTATTGTAAATTGGAAAAACGATAAGTTAGTCAACATTAAATGTTTTTTTTTTTCTGTTCTATATACTAGCTCTTACTATTTTAAGAGTAATTTTGCAAATTTGATTGAATTCTCAGTAGAAAAATATATTTTACGGTCCCTTGAGTTCGAAAAAGAAGTCTTTAGAAACTGATTTCTATGTTTGTAGTTTAAACGAATGAAAAGTTGTACTTTATTTTACAAAAATAATAACAAGATAATATTAAAGATATGCTCACATTTAAATATAAACAATAAATTACAAACAAACCAGTCGCTCCTCACTATTCTCCCAAATATTTTACATTCTTTGAGATAGAGCCGCTGAAAGTTTAATTTTCTAATAATAAAGGAAGTTCATCATCATTACTGGATGAGATCTATTTGTCATTAAATATCATAATATTATATTGTTTTGTTTCTCATTCAATTTATGTTATGTCTAAGAGTTTTAATTAGGGAAGTGAATAGCTAAGTGGTTAGCGTACTGGACTCCCATGCGGAGGTTCCGGGTTCGAGTCCAGCTGTGCTATTAGTTTTTTTTCTTCCTAGGAGCCTCTACAGCTCACTGTTCGGTGATGGACAGTGTTGTCTGTAGCGAGAGAACACTATCCGGAGGCCGGCAATGCACTGAGAAGGCTTCGGGCGCCAATGACCATACGCGCCTTAATAAAAAAAAAGAGGAGTTCTAATTAAAATTAGTGATCATAATAATTATTATGTAAATTCCAACATCCCGACCTATAATTGCAGTTAAAATTAATAAATTGATAACTTATAAATTTGCATTTTTTGTCATTTAAAAAATTATCACAAAACTAATTAAACTATATTAGTTTCCAAATATTTTTTGGAGTTTATTTATGTAATTTTTTTTTTTTTTTTTTTTATGAGATTGTTGATAAGAAATCTTATGTTGATGTAGGTTAGTGAGGTATGATAAACTCTTGTCCACTGGGCAAATAGAATCATTAATTTGTTAATTAAAAAAAGAAAAAATATCGATATTATCGAATATTGTCGATATTGGTGCAGAGTAAAAAGTAATAATTAAAAAAGAAAAATCGTTTTCTATTATTAATTTTAGTAATAAAGTAATCTGAGCTATTTTTTTTTTTTTATTAACTTAGATTTTTTTCATTGTTTATTTAAAGGAAGGGAATAGCTAGGTGATTGGCGTACTGGAGGATCCGGGTTCGAGTCCAGCTGTCTACCCTTAGATTTTTTTTTCTTCCTAGGAGCCTCTACAGCTCACTGTCCGGTGATGGACATGTTGTCTGTAACGAGAGATTGTCCAGAGGCCGGCAGTGCACTGAGAAGGCTCCGGACGCCAGTGACCACAGATATAGTCGCGTCTTAAATTTAAAAAAAATAATTTATTTCTAGATTTTGCAATTAAAGAAATAAGCAACATTGCACTGCAACTTAACAACAGCTGTTTGAGGTAGTTTACTAAATTTACTTGCTGAAATATAAGATTGGGCTCCCATGAAGGGTCATCTAGTTCTTATTACTAACCATCATTCTTCTTTGCCTCTTTATGATGCAAAGTGATGTAACATCTCACTGAACCTCAAAAGCAAAAAGAAATAATTTTTGTATAATAACTTGGAGCAATAAATGCTAGATTGTAGCTGGAACCGCCATAAAGACATATCCACAGAGACCTTAAAATTTTATTGATTTCCTTAGATGTCCATGTTAACTTGAAGTCATAACTAAATAATGTGTGTTGAAATAAGAAGATGTGTTGTTTCAAGCCTGCATTTTCGTCCATTTAATTCTAGTGTTAGGTTAACATTATAACTACAGAATCCACCCTTTTAAAGGTTTCGTACCTATATGAAATCATCGGAGAAGCTGCATGTTATGAAATTATACATAATTGAAGTCAGCGAATGTAATAGTTTTCTACAGATTAGGCCTAGTAAGTTTTTTTTTAGACAGGCTTCTAATATTATGGCTTCAGTCTTCTAATCTCTAAAAATAACCCTATGGCGCAACAGCCCATGAAGGACAAAGGCTTGCCCAGACGGCGATTTGAATGGGAGGCGTGTGGTAAGCAGGCCGCAGTTCCCACGCCGTTTAGTTCCTAGGGCGCTACTCATTGTAGCTTCCCACTTTTTATCACGATGCTGGGTCAACACCGAATTTGCCCTCACGGGAATCGAACCCTGAATTCTCGCACAAAGGCGAGTGCGCTAGCCAAGATTACAAGATATTAATTGTCCAATGCGTGAGGACTTTCTAATCTCTAGCTTGATTGAAAAATTGAAAACAACGCTGCAAAGTGATTGATTGTGTTATTCTTCCGCCCCCTTACCACCCATATATATATATATACACATATATACTTAAAACTGTTTACACTACTGATTTTTTTTTTATTTGCTTGAAATGTCGAGCAAAGGTTGCACTTGTCAAAATAGTCATGATATTAAATGTCCAAAATTCATTCCCATAGCTCCACCAAGTCGACATAGATTTGCTGAAAACAGAATTGTTTTTGAGAACATTGAAACTGATACAAGTATCCGGTTGTGCTATAGGACACAACAATATGCCTCCTGGAGTCAAATATCCTCAATTTGGGAGACATTCCTGGAATGAGGAGACATTCCTCTATCGGAATGTATTGGGAATGCATACATTCCGATAGAGGAAATAGAGATACCTCCTCTACGAAACAATTCGTCAATTGCGTGGACGGTTCATTGTCCACCAAGTCTTATCCACGCAGCGAAATTTCCAACTTGAAAGCTTTCAATAATGAAATTTTTAAAAAGGAACATAGAAAAGCCATCGATCTCTTCCTCATGTACTACTATCAATGCCGATTCCCACACATCCACATCATACACGTCTGTTTATACAGCAACAGATCGTGTAAATGCTGGAAAAATTACCACAACAAAAAAAAGCTCAACAACGGCGAATTCTTTAATAAGATTAAATTTCTTGCATAACAACTAATTTTTTTTTTTTTTAAACTATCCTTAACTTTAAAAAACTGAAATACATATTTCTTTCTGTACTATTTCTAAATTGCACTACCAGTTAATGTTTATCTTCAAATTTGGTTTCTTTAAACATGTTAAATTCTCTTCTAAATGATATATAGAAGTATATTCTAAATGATGTATAGTAGTTTATTTTCGGAATCTAGAAATACTTTACGGGTGTAGAATTTCATTTCTGAGAAAATCCTGGGGTCTCCTAGAGCTTTTCAAAAGCAATTTCCCTAGAAAAATTAGTTTCTAATTAAAAAAATCTTATGTGAAAAACTTAGACGAGGAATTTTCTGTTTTGTTTTAATTACGTTCCAGTGTTTAGTTGGGCTGGCCAAAAAATGGTGGTGGAGATTAAACTTGAATATCTGAGCGGCTTAGATGGAGCGATCTAATATCAATACTTAGAAAGGTCGTGAAACTTTAATTTCAAACTAACTGACAGTACATCCAATAAATACCCTTCTAAAATTAATTCATCAGCGGATCTAACAGGAAGGTTTCAATAAAAAAAAAATCATCTGAAGTGCGATTTTATTGAATAATTTTTCAATTTTTAGCGATTTTCTCAAGAATGCTCCAATGATTTTTTTTTTTTTTAGTATTCGCATACTAACTAAAATCATACACGGTTTTATTTGAAATTTGCGTTGGGGGGGGGGACTACAAATGTGAAGTTTTTCTCCAAAGTGCCAAATCAGTACAGTGTATGTATGGAACTACCACTTACAAAACAGTACTATAGAAAATAACTTACCGGGCGTTTTTTTTGGGGGGGGGGGAGAGATTTTCTTGAAATTTGGAAAGGTTAGTCCTCACGCGTTGGTCTAGTGGCTAATGCACTCGCCTTTCGTGCGAGAATTCAGGGTTCGATTCCTGTGAGGGCAAAGTCGGTGTTGACCCAGCATCATGATAAAAAGTAGGAAGCTAGGTAACTAAACGGCGTGGGAACTGTGCTTACCACATGCCCCCCTATTCAAATCGCCGTCTGGGGCAATCCCTTGGTCCTTCGTGGGCCGTTGCGCCATAGGTTTTTTTTTGGAAAGGTCAGCTCTCCAGCTACAAACCCATCACTTTTATTTCGAACATTTTTCCGAAAAAAAAAAAATTGATCGCAGTGGGTTCTGGTAACTCACCAGACTTAGGAATAACTTTGATATTCAAGTGTTATTTCAAATCGGTCCTACGCTTTTTAGCATCCAAGTATAGCTCTGCGCTTTTCAAATCAGTCACTTCCTAAATTCCCTAAGCATTCTTGTTCCAAGGAAGGACACACGCCGCCTACATGTTTTGCCATCATAATATGACCAATTTTTGCACAATGGATAATTTGAGTCATTATAAACGCCGATTTTATTTAAATGGTTCTGGAGATAATCGGGTCCTGTCAGCATTCTAAAGCCCGCTATCGACAGACCTATCTCGGAAGGTCTCGAAGTCTATGTCTTGCCCACTTCATCTCTCCCATATTTCCTTCGATCTTGTCATAATAAAACACGTTCGTTTGGAAGATTAATTTTGCTTTTGGCGCTTTTTAGGGTGAGCGGATTATTATTAGGTTGCTCCATTTGTGAGCCCTTCTTAGCCAATCGGTCCTGCCTCTTCCATATTTATGTGATGTAGGCACCAGTTTTCTAGTGCTAACTGTCTATTTGCAGAGAACTAATATAATCTCCACCATTACTCTATTTTTTGTAAAGGGCAACTTAATTCTTTGTTAAAGACAATTTATCTATTTTATAATTGTATTATTAGATAAATTCTTGTGAGTGTTTCACACCAGCCTTTTTTTCATTTAACGTTGAAAGCTATATAAGAGAAAGTCTGTGAGTGTTTCATTCCAGAATTTTAGCTTTTACTATGACTATCCAATTATTTTATTTCATTCCTTCAGTACGAGTATTTGCAAATATTTCCATTTACATTGACAAAAACTAAAAGCCAAACCATCAATAATTCCTTTTATCTTACCTTCTTACTACACTCTCTTATTGTTAAACAAGAAGTACCAATCAGTAAATGGTTAAGAGAATATAAGATAATATCGGATAACCCGGAAGAGCGTTTTTACTTTAACACTTTACTAATTGATGTTTTCACTTTTTCTCGATTTTCTCAGAAGAGACTCCGACGATTTTCTTGATACTAAGTATATAAACTAAACATGCAAAGATCTACATCTTTTTTTTAAAACGTTTCTCGGGAAAAATTCATTTAAGGGCACTTTTTGGTGGAGGGGTGGGGTTATGTTTTTCTCTAAAATGCTATCATACTTGATCATACAATGCTATCATCCAAAAAAAATTAATTAGAAATAAATAGATGGCCAAAATTCCAAGATTCAAGAAAATTAGTAAGACGAAAGTGTGCTTTTACTGAACAGTTTTTTTCAGTTTTCGACGAATTTCATTAAATTTGGTACACAAGAACTATAAAATTTGTCAATTATAATTTTGAAAAAAACTGGAGTAAAAGAAAGTTGTGTGAGTGTTTCACACCAGATTTTTTTTTTTTTTTTTTGTTACAATATGGAATTAATTATTTAATATTTGCTCAGATTTTTGGGTGATAAAAATTAAACAAAAATTAATATGTAACTATTTTATTGAAATTGGTAATAGGCAAAGAAACATTTACAGATTTTTTTTCATTGTTGAGAAAAAAACCTAATATTAAAGAACAGTTATGTTGTTGGTCTGTTCACATCGCTTTCATATCTGTGTACGATAAGGACATCCTTGAAGAGAATATTTGATACATGTAGATTATGTTCATGAACTGGCCTGTCGAATGGGAAACCCAATGGCCGGGTATCGAACAATTTTGAACTGCCACATGGTGAATAAAAGTTTTTCTCTTCTCCTTCATAATGTTTATCATACGGTGTGACGACCACTGCGATGGTGAAAGGTTTGCCACTCTTTGAACCTCTTGGCAATTGGTATCTGTGTGGTACTCCGCAAGAATTTCTCTGTAATAACAATGAAGTAATTTATTTATATATATATATTAAGTTCTCTACAAGAAAAAAAAAAAAATCTGGTGGTTCAACACTTACACAACTTTCTGTTACTCCAGTTTTTTCAAAATTGTAATTGACAACACACTTTATAATTTGTATATCAAATTTAATGAAATTCCGTTAGTGTTTTTATGGAGAAAACTCACAAAAACAAAAAAAAACTGTTAAGTAAAAACGCACTTCCGGTCTTGTGATTTTCTTCATACTTGGAATTTCAACAATATATTTAATATTATTTAGATGATAGAATTGTGTAATAAACTGAAATAGCACTTTAAAGGAAAGCCTAACCTCATCCCTCCCCAAAAATTGCCCTTAAATGAATTTTCCCGGAGAAATGTTTTAAACAAAAGTTGTAGCTCTTTGTATGTGTAGTTGATATACCAAATTTGAAGAAAATCGTTGGAACCATTTTTGAGAAAATTGCAAACAAGTGAAAAAAAAAAAACTATTAAAGGTGGTACTGCCGGTTGGGGAATTTTAACAGATAACCTTACTGTTGGATCCCATAATGATACCTAAACGGAATATCAAGTTTGAACTTTCTACCATTTTTCGTTTTTGAGCTATCCTGTTCACATACACACATACATTGACCATTTTCTAAAAACCACTTTTTTGGACTCAGAGGATCTCAAAACGCATATTTCCAGTGAAAACTTGATATCGAAAATTTGGCATGATTACAATACTTCCTCTTAAATAAAAATAAGTTTAAATTGAATTTGTTTACATTATTATTGTCACGAACATTGAAACTTGATCATCTAAATTAGTGCACCAAATAGAAAAATATTTTACTCATACTTACATTCCTTTACTACTCTAACAGAAAGTATTATGTGAACTTATTAAATTTTAATAATCAAAAATACATGTTTTGAGGTCCCCATAAATATGGAAAAATAGTTAAACTAAAGGTCACTCAAGTATATGTAAACTAAATATAAGGGAAGGGATTAGCTCAGTGGTAGCGCGTTGGACTAGCAACGCGGAGATCACGGGTTCGAATCCAGCTGTGGCTACCCTTACATTTTCTCTTCCTAGGAGCCTCTACAGCTCACTGTCCGGTGATGGACAGTGTTGCTTGTAACGGGAGGACATTATCCTGAGGCTGGCAGTGCACTGAGAAGGCTCTGGGCGCAAATGACCACAGATGTTGGGACTCCTTAATTAACTTTGGACTGCCAATTAGAACTGACAAACAATGCTGCCATACATTCAATGAACTTTGTGGCCTAAAAATAATAATTATAATGCCACTAACTATATTTGGTTGCAATGTGAAGGCCAACTAAACGTCAAATGAAAATTCAAACTTCCGTAAACTTCTTCATTTAGAATTCCAGTAATTGCCACAGAGAAATATTGTGAGAATTTAATACGATTTTTTTTTGTTTTTGTTGTTTTACATAAATTGGTATTGAAATGTATCATGGAGGTTACGAAAGTCATATGCCAATAGACTTCATGATAAGGTTATAATAACCTTCTTCACTCTGTTATAAAAAAAAATCCTTTAATACAAACCTCTGTGTAATAGTATTGTTCTCCAGTGTTCAAAGCATTGTTGACTTTATTGTACAAGTGTTTGAATCCTTCATGATCGGATTCATAGAAAGGAGACTCCTTAGAATTACGTTCTAATACATTTTCTCCGGCAACCACTGAAATTTTTATTATAAAAATATTATTATTGTATTCAAGTTTATTTAAATACATAAAGGAGAAAAAAAAACTTGAAATAGGCCAAGTTTTTTTTTTTATAACTTACATTTCGCTGGGAAACGATCTATTTCTACAAAAGCTAATCTCTTTTGTTCAACTGTAAGTTCACGGTCTTCTGGATCGTATTTCGGTCCAATATAGACACGTACGAAAGCTTCTTTTGCATCATCACTGTTCACTGTGAGTTTATAGTTGAATGGTTTATGGTTTAGCCTGTATTGTCTGGCATAGTAGTTCAAATGTGTGTATTCTTTTGGATCAGTTACTGGTACAACGTTGGATACATCAAATTCAAAGTTATCATGGTAAGTTACCAATTTGTCCACTTCAAAATCTTTTACTTTGACACCATGGAAACTCAACTGTAAATTAAACAAAATAAAATAATTAAATGAGGGCATGCAATCAAGAGTTATACTAAAAGTTTCGAAATTGAGTTTTTATCGAAATATATATAAGTTTTGAGGTACCCTGAGTACTAAAATAAATTTTTAGTGAATGGTTGTGAATGCGTACGTGTATTTGTGTACAAAATATCCATATAAATAAAGTACATAGGAAACTAAACTAAATATTGCGTTTAGTTTTAGGTACCACCATCGAATCCGATAGGGACATCAACTGTTAAAAATCCATGAACCAGAACTGATTTATTTTTAATTTTTTCGTGATTTACTGGAAATCGTTTTAACCATTTTTACTTTCTCTTACTCCTATTTTTTTTATAAAACTTCGTATACACTTATAGCCTTATCATCATTTTTTGGGAAAATTGAATTTTTGAAGAGTTCTGGGTATAAGGTAACTTCAGGCTTTTTACTAAAGTTTTATACAGTTTATATCAAATAGTTTTCCGGATAATGTTTTATCAAATTAAAATTAGATGGGGCTGTTTAGTGTAATTACATTACAGACATATCGTTGAGAAGTTTTCTATAAAATTTCGATTACTGGTTGTATAGATTTTTGGTCACAATCATAGTGCCCAATGGTAATCCCTAAATGAAATGTAAGATTTCAGCATCCTGCTGTCTTTTTCCCTGTTATTTTTACATCTTGCACTACTCCCCCATACATAGACCATTCGCTAAAAATGATTTTATTGGTTGTCATAGGATCTCCAATTTTTTTTTCAAGTAATTACTCAATTTCGAAAATTTTATATAATATCACTACTTACTTGTTCTTAACGCAACAAGTAAAATTAAAAAAAAAAAAAAAAAAAAAAAAAAAAAATTAGCAATAATAAGATACCTCTTCGTGTGTGTATTCTGGGAGACGGCTCTTGTAGTACTGGAAGATTTTGACTAGACGGCCAAGCCATTGATAGAATAATGGATCTCTTAAGGTGGTTAGTGAACTGGTAAGTGCGCCACCAACATACTGTGAAAGAATCAAGTTTTTAAGAGCTGTAATTTTTTTTTTAGGTTCATAAAAAAAAATAATAAAACTGAAAAAAGTCCAAGAAAGGAACGTATTTCTTGAAACAAGGCACATTTTAATTGCTGAAATATGGGTAAATGAAAATTTACCTTAAAAGAGTGTGATTCGTTTGACAAAATAAAAGAAGTGAACACTCTTAGCCCGATAATTGACTATAGAGGCTCTTTTTATGTGCAGTATGTAAAATTTTTATAAAATATTTTGCATGAAAGAAAAAATGCATTATATAAAAAATGATATACATAGATTATTCGCAGATGTTTATGCGGATTTCGTGCTAAAATATCAAGCAGTGATCACTCCAACAAAATATCTAAAATTTTTAACTTGAAATTCAAGTTTAAGTTTGCTCGAATTTAGGTTTTATTGGAAAATATTAAATAATAATAAAATTATGTGCAGCAATAGAAGAACTTGCAGTATTTACTTACCTGATTAATTATATGGCAAAATTACAACAGAATATCTTGTCAGAATTCATTCTGAGCTCTCATTGCCCTAAGATGAACAAATCGATTAAGACAAAGAAATGCACTTTCTTGTCTTCTATTTTTAACATTTTGCTAAGTTATCTTCTGTAAGGGTCCTTCAGAACAATTAAGAAAGATTCTGAAGTTCAGCATCCATAAAATTGAAAGATTGGCCAAAAATATGGGCCTAATTATTTCTTCACTGGCTTCCCTAACGTATATTGGTGATCATTATCATCATCATTATTTATACTTTGTTGAAGGCTGCAATTCCCAGTAGATTTCCCTGAAGATCTGTTTTAGGCACTTATAAATTAACTTCATTATTTCAAGTTTTTGATTTTTTTTAAATTTTTTTTTTACGGTTTTGAGGACATTCAGCTTCTTTTCTAGTTTTTTAGCAGTTTGTTATTGATTACATAGATCATCCAAGGATTCTTTAATATTCATCTGTAGAATCCTTCCAGTTACCTACTTTGCAATGTTGTTTTTGTATATACCATACCACCGCAGCATCCTTAGCCTCTTAACACGCATTACATCTTATTATGTGCACAAAGAAAGAGGATTAGTAAATCCTGAAGCTTGATACCTTTCGTATGATGAATTCTGTTACACGTTATAAATTGTGATCGGTCTGGGCATTTTGCTCTCAAGATAAGTGATCGTGGTAACCGTGGTGGAGGAGGAGGAGGAGGAGGCACTTATCGTTGCCGTAAAAGTTGCTATAAGCGCTATTTCGTCAAAGAATGCCAAGAGGGCCAGGACAGATTTTTATTGATAAAACAATGTCGGTCATATCGTTAAAGATCGTCGACAAAGTGTATTCCTGATTAAAATAATAATAAAATTATTTTATTTTAGGGTAGATATTTAAAGAAATGAAGGAATATGGATTTTCAAAGAGTGGAAGTTATTAGTCTGTTCGTAAATGTATGATTTGCTTGTTGGTGTGATCTTATTTGTTGGTATGAATGTATTTATTAGATGAACATATTTAAATTAACACAAAAACTAGTCACAAAATCGTTTGAATGTTCTGTCCGTGCTTGTTCTTCTAGATCTTTTTATGGTGACTACTAAATCTTTTTCATCTTTATCTGAGCGCTTTTAAATATAATGTTTATTAAGTTGTTATATGTCAAATGGCTTATAAGTATCGCCGGTCTCGGGTAAATATTCTCTTTCAACTATATTACCTATCAGCAGACAGGAAGCGATCTATAGACAGATCATTCGATTGCAGTTTGTTTGGACGATCTTTTATAAGATCATGTCACCCCATAATATTTACTTTTTTTTTTTTTTCTTTAGAAGAAACACACTTCTTGAGAGTCATTTTATGCCTCCATCATGAAAAATTTTGGACATTTTTAACGCAATTTTCCGGGTCAGTTGTTTTTCGTCTTTTGTTTAATAGTTCTTGTTCTTCTGTTTCTGATTCTTGATCTTCATATTTCACGGGGATTTTAAAATTCTGTGATCTATACTTTATAATTAATGTTTAAAAAGAAACAGTTTCTATTTTTTTTTTGTAGTTTCTGCTTGGAAGTTGAACGGCTAATATGCTGCCAGCACATAGCTATGGATTGATGCGATTATTAAAAGTCAACAGAAGTGTTGGCATGTAAAACAAGGCAACATTGACTTGAGAAAACTGATTACTTGAAATAAAGAGCTTAGTCTCGATTTATTTAAGAGAAAACTTAAGAAGAGGAGAAATTAAAATATGGAAGGAAAGCAGATGAATAGACCGTCATATAATGTTATACTGGAGGAAAGGGTGTAGCTCCGAATAAGTTGACGTATTTTCTCACCGAAGTCCTTAAAGGGACAGTTACCACAGTTTTGAATATATGTGAGGAAAAATCCAACGAATCCAATTGCTTCTTTTGCAAGTAATTACTAATCGTTGAGGGTTGGTTCCGCATAGCTGCAAAGCAACAGAGATATTTTCCATGATAGCCTGCTTCTTTTTATGTCATCGACATAGTATACTAAATGAATTTGCTTTGTGCAAGTCTATGTTAACACACTGTTTTGACAAAATTGACGCCTGAAACCGGTCGATAAAGTAAGGTAAGACACCAAAAGAAACAGGCTATCATGGAAAATATTTCTGATAATTACAAATCCCTAAAAATATGCTGAATAAAAAAAAAAAATAATTAAATAAGAAAAAAATAATTAGCAAAAGAAGTAATATTTACTTCATGGTCACTGCTGGTATGGGCAGCAAAGCCGAGGGCTTCCAAAGCTGCACAATAATAGCAGCCAAAGTATTTCTCGCTGGGTCTGCCGCTTACACCAAATATGATTTTGCCCAGTAAATCTAAACCATCATCACCTTTCAGTGGAAGTAATGTTGAATTGGACTGTAACAGATATTTTTAACTTTTTTTTTATTGTTGTTACTTTTTGCTTATATTTACTTTAAAAATAAGATATATAGGTATAATGAATAAAAATATGTATTATAATCAATGTTCGAACTATTTAGAGGGGTTTTTTCATAATATTTTTTGCCGCTTTAGGAGAAATATTATATAATCTTCCCATATATTGAACATTAACTCACAGTCTTGTATGTAATTTACTCAAAGCGCTTAATTATTTGTAATTACCAATTATAGCACATTCTCATACTTCATGCTCTCAAGTACATCCAGCAGAGAGAAGAGAGGCTCTCTCTGGTTAACAGAGACTACTCTCTGACTTAGAGTGGGAGAACCTGTATATATAAGCCAGTAAGAATCTATCTAGAATATATATCTATCAGATTCAACCATACATCGCATCGTATCATATCTCTGCTCCTACCTTTTATACTATCAGTTTCATTATAAAGTCCAGTGCAGTTAGTGTAAACTTATAGCTATATTATAACAGTGTCTTCATATCTCTTCTAATTAATCAAACCTAATTTCTTCTCCTCAACAATTCCATTATACATATTTTTACTCATAATACTTAGTATTTTGATTGATTTAATTGCTATTGTACTTACAATTTCCCAAAAGGCTCCTGAATCGATAGCATCGAATATACGTTTTTCCAAGTGTTTCGCTTTCTTTACTTGAGCCTTATTTGTCTCTACTGGTACTAAATGGTCAGGTCTGACATAGAATGGTAAGCCATTCACGTGTACAACTCTTGGATTGTAACCAACTTTGACCGGACTATACCAGTGTAAAAGTTCAACATATGGTAAACCATTAGCTATACGTTCTAAGACGTATCTAGCATAGATCTGTTGATGTCTATAATATAAAGATTCTCCTCTTCTATGCCAATAAGTACCTCTGTATTTTTCTGGATTCATCCAAAGTGGAAATTTAAGATTTGAAGTGGAATACCAATTGTTTGCGCCAACATCTTCTCTTAAGTAACTAATCTTATATTCTAAATGTCCAACGGCATCCGGATCCAATGGACCGCCATACATGCTTTCGTGATAGTTGTATTCATAGCCAGTATTGTTGTAGGTGAATTTTCTTTCTTTAACTCCTAGAAATAGAAACATACAATAATTATTTGGTTTGAAACAGTCACCTTTTCTCTCTTTTACTGTAGTCAATATACTTTTGGTAAAAACAATTTCTAAATTTGACATGAATTTTCTAAAATTACACAAAATTTAAATTACTTTCACGATAAAAAGAAAGTAATTAAAAACAAGAAGAAAGTATGCTTGATTTATTAGTTTTGGGGATCTGTTTATCCTAGTTGTTAAACTAAACCTGGGCATCTCTCTCTCTAACTTGATATTGCGGGAAATGCAATATTGAAGGGAAAAAAACAGCTAAACAGAAAATAAAAGAATAGGGCAACTCCTTTAACCAAAAATTGCCGCCGGACGTTCTATAAATCCTACTATGAAGGAGTCATATATGCTAAAAAATTTCTTCAAATTTGGCTTGGTTACAACTGCATTTTTCCGGAAAGCAAATTAAACGCGAGTGTGGACACTTAGTTTGTTAATTGACTTCGTAAATTTAGTTAATTTATACAGAAAAAAATGTTTCAATTAAAAGGCCATTTTTGAGAAAAACGTAAAAATAAAAAAAACTAACTAGTAATGTGGTACTTCCGGTTGAGGAATTTTGACAGATGACTCAATGTCGGATCCTATGATAATAACTAAACGAAATATTAAGTTTCAACTTACTACGATTTTTCCGTTTTTGAGTTATGCTGTTCACATACATACACACGCACAGACCATTTGCTAAAAACCACTTTTTTACTTTCTCTTACTCCTAAGTAAGAGGAAGTATTGTAATCGTGTCAAATTTTCGATATCGAGTTTTCACCGGAAATATCCGTTTTGTCCCTTGAGTCCAAAAAAGTGGTTTTTTAGCGAATGGTCTGTGTGTGTGTGTGTGTGTATGTATGTATGTGAACAGCATAGCTCAAAAACGAAAAATCGTAGAAAGTTCAAACTTGATATTTACGTTTAGGTATCACCATGGGATATGACGCGTGCGTCTATGTGTCAATATCCTCAACCGGAAGTACCACTTTACTAGTTGTTTTTTTTACGTTTTGGCAATTTTCTCAAAAATGGTCAGAAGATTTTCTTTAACTTGTTATAATCAACTCACAACAAAAGCTACAAATTTTATTTGAAACATTTCTCCAGGAAAATTCATTTAAGGGCACTTCTGGGGGAGGGGTGGGGTTAGGTTTTCATCCTAACTGCTGTTTCAGTATATTAGACAATTCTGTCATCTAAATAATGTTAATTAGAATTAAATATGTTGTTGAAATTCCGAGTTTGAAAAAAAATAGATAACCGGAAGTGCGTTTTTACTGAAATATAATTTTCAGTTTTCTGGTATTTTCTCGAAAATGGCTCCAACGATTTTCTTTAAACCAGCGTTGTTAACTATACATATAAAGAGCTACAACTTTTATTTGAAACTTTTCCCCTGATAAATTCATTTAAGGGGACTTTTGGGGGAGGGGGGTTATGTTTTTCTTTAAAATGCTATCACAGTTGATTATACAATTCTGTCATCCAAATTGAAATAACTAGAAATTAATATATGACCCAAATTCCGAGTTTCAAGGAAATTAGTAAACCGGACAGTTTTACTGGACAGTGTTTTCACTTTTCGACGAATTTCATTAAATTTGGTACACTAACTATAAAATTTGTCAATTATAATTTTGAGTACTGGAGTAAGAGAGTTGTGTGAGTGTTTCACACCCATATTTTGTTTTAGACTCAGGGGACCTCAAAACGGATATTTCCGGTGACAACTCAATATCGAAAATTTGACACGATTACAATACCTCCTCTTACTCTAGGAGTAAGAGGAAGTAAAAAAAATCTGGTGTGAAACACTCACACAACTTCCTCTTACTCCAGTTCTCAAAATGATAATTAACAAATTTTATAGTTTGTGTACCAAAAATTTTATGAAATTCGTCGAAAACTGAAAAAAACTGTTCAGTAAAAACGCACTTCCGGTTTACTAATTTTCTTGAAACTCGGAATTTTAGCCATCTATTTATTTCTAACTAATTTTATTTGGATGATAGATAATCAACTATGATAGCATTTTAGAGAAAAACATAATCCCCATCTCTCCACTAAAAGTGCCCTTAAATGAATTTTCCCAAAGAAATGTTTTAAATAAAAGTTGTAGATCTTTGTATGTTTAGTTTATATAGGATATTTCTTTGAAAATCGTCGGAGCCATTTTTTTAGAAAAGTGAATAACTTCATTTAGTAAAAGTGTGGTAAAGTAAACGCACTTATCCGATTTTTTTTCAAACTCGTAATTTCAACAACATATTCAATTCTAATTAACATTATTTAGATGACAGAATTGTTTAATAAACTGAAATAGCACTTTAGATGGAAACCTAACCCCACCCCTCCCCCAAAAGTGCCCTTCAATGCATTTTCCCGAAGAAATGTTTCTAATAAAAGTTGTAGCTCTTTGTATGTGTGGTTGATGTTTAAAGTTTACAGAAAATCGTCGGAGCGATTTTTGAGAAAATCGTAAAAAAGTAAAAAAATCCATCTAGTAAAGTGGTACTTCCGGTTGAGGTATTTTTACAGATAACGTAGTGTCAGATCCCACGGTGATACTTAAACAAAATATCAAGTTTCAACTTTCTCCGGTTTTTCGTTTTTGAGCTATGCTGTTTACATACACACACACACACACACACATACACACACACACATACATACGGACACTCTAGGAGTAAGAGAAAGTAAAAAACAGTGTGATAACATAGACTTGCACAGAGCAAAGTCAGTTAATACACTGGTTTTTAAAAAGTATTTTCGTTTGGATCTAACTAGGTTACCGGGGTTCGTTGATACCTGAGTGGGTAAACACATTTTATTATTCACTTTTTAAAAAAGGGGTAAAAAGTGGAAATATCTCTGATGCTTTTGCTCTCTACGGAACCAAATAATATCATTCAACCCCCACCACCACCACCTATTTTTTTTGTAAATGATTGGCAACCCATGCATGTCCAGGATCATGACTCTCAATCGTATTCTGCTCAGGGAGAGAAGTTACTTCCCTCCTCTTATAACTTTTATAAAACTCTTAGCCTCCTCTTATAACTTTTTTAAAACACCCTTCCGTGTCCAGCCAGTGCTTCTCCAGTTCCCTATTCTTCCTTTGTTTGACTTTCCAAGAGAATTTTGATTGCAAAATTGCTTGGCAACAGCTATTGCTGATCATAAAACGGTAGTGAGGATCCTACTTTAGCCAATTGGTCCGCCCTGCCATTGCCGTCCTTTACACGCATGTCGTCCCATACACGGGTACCCAGAAGAGCTTCAATCTGCCCTTTTGAGCAAGGTCAAATAATTGCGTTTCAATTTATTCTGGATATAGTGTTAAAGTTGAAATAATGAGGAAATTTTACTACTTCCATTTATAAACCTAATAATATAATTTTTACTTTCTCTCACTCCTAGTAAGAGGAAGTATTGTAATCGTGTCAAATTGTCGATATCAAGTTTACACCCGACATATCCGTTTTGAGATCCGCCGAGCCCAAAAAAAGTGGTTTTTAGCAAATGGTGTGTGATATATGTGAATAGCATAGCTCAAAAACAGAAAAACCGCAGAAAGTTGAAATTCCGTTTAGGTACCATCATGGAATCTGACAGTACGTTATCTGTCAAAATTGTCAAAATTCCTCAACCGGATGTACCACTTTACTTTATATTTTTTTTTTTTTTTTTTTTTTTTTGCGTATTTCTCAAAAATAGCTCTGACGATTTTCTTCAAATTTGATATATCAACTACACATACAAAGAGCTACAACTTTTATTTGAAACATTTCTCTGGGAAAATTCATTTAAGGGCACTTTTGGGAGAGGGGAGGGATTAGGTTTCCATCTAAAGTGCTATTTCAGTATATTAGACAATTCTGCCATCTAAATAATGTTAATTAGAATTAAATATGTTGTTGAAATTCTGAGTTTGAAAAAAATCGGATAACCGGAAGTGCGTTTACTTTACCACTTTACTAAATAATTTTTTTTTCTTTTTCTCTATGTTCTCAAAAAATGGCTCCGACGATTTTCTTGAAACTTCTTATATAAAGTAAACATACAGAGATCTACAACTTTTAATTAAAACATTTCTCTGGGAAAATTCATTTAAGGGTACTTTTAGGGGAGGGGTGGGGTTATATTTTTCTCTAAAGTGCAATCATAGTAGAATATACAATTGTATCATCCAAAGAAAATTAATTAGAAATAAATAGATGGCCAAAATTCCGAGTTTTAAGGAAATTAGTAAACCGGAAGTGCGCTTTTACTGGACAGCTTGTTATTCAGTTTTCGACAAATTTCATTAAATTTGGTACGCAAACTATAAAATTTGTCAATTATAATTTTGAAAACTGGAGTGCGAGAAAGTTGTGTGAGTGTTTCATACCAAATTTTTGTAAATAAAGTAATGCCTATTTTTTTTAGCCGGGCTTTACATCCAACAATTTAAACACAACAATCCGAATATAATTATTTTTATTGTTATTAATTGTAATTATATCTCTTTTAATGAATATTCACTAAATAAAAATCAAAATATAACTTACCTAACAGTTTAGCTTCGAAAATTTGGTGTAAAGTATCAGCAGGTACGAAGTAATTGGGGAATACTTCATAAATTGGTGGCAGTTCGTAATGTTGGCAGTCTTCTCTGTGCAATAAAGCCAAGGTGTAAGCGAAGGCAAACTGTACTGGATGAATATGTTTCTTAGCCCAGCTGGCTGCTCTATAGAATGTATCAAAATCTTTGGCAAAATAGAATAGATCGAACAGTTTGACTGATTCATGTCTAGTGTGATGGCAGGACAAGGTGAATATACCATCTATTGGTAGGAAACCATGGTGATAAGCTTCTAGAAAATCAGTCACAACTTCTGGTTTCTATAAATGAAACAGCAAAATAAATCCATAGATTAATCAGTTGTAGTTATTGTAAGAATAAGATTTTTTCAGATTAAATACTACGTTCCTGCATATATCAATGAAATCAGAATTAACTCGGTTTTAGTAAAAGTTTAAAATAATAAGTCATAATTATTAAAGTAGCTTATTATCTAATAGCTATTTATCAAATTATATGTTCCGCAGAAACATTAAACTTGCGTTTTCTCTTACTGCTGCTGAGAGAAAGAGAAATGTAATCGTGTCAAATTTTCGATATCCTAGTTTTCACCGGATATATACGTTTTGACGTCCTCTAAGTCTGAAAAAGTTGTTTTTAAAAATTGGGACTTTCCCCCCCACCTACCACCAGAACCAGTGCTGATAGAGTTTTTTATTGTATATACTAGGGCAAGATGAAAAGTTCTCCGCCTATCCCATAGATGGCACTGCTATAAATGAAATTACTGTTTTGTTATGTTGGCACACTTGTTGCAAAAGTAAATACCAAAAATGTGAATTTGGTCAGATAAATAGGTTGTTTAAAGTAAGTGTCTCGTGAAAATGAATGAATGAATACCATTCATCGTTTTGGATGGTTTATCACCAACAGAAATTCCTCAAAAGTGTATAAGGAGTCGGCACCTTCGTTATCAATAGTATAAAAAAAATGGGCAGCTGAGTTTAAACATGGTCGTACATCAATTGAAGTCCACGTGAAGGTCGGCCAAAAACTGCAACTACCGAAGAAAATATCGAGAAGATACACAATATGGTACTAGTTGATCGACGATTAAAGGTGTATGAGATAGCTAAGGCTGTAGACATCTCGGAAGAAGAAAGGGTACAGCACATTTTTACACGGAGAACTCAGTATGAGAATGCTTTGTGCAAGATGGGTGCCTCATTTGCTTTTAAATGCTGATCACAAACAAATGTAGAATCGAGTTTTTTTTTTAGCAATGTTTGTGCATTTTAAGAAGAGTTCATTACGATTGATGAATCATGGGTTCACCACTTTACACCTGAGTCAAAACAACAGTCTAAGCAGCGGGTAGAAGCCGGTGGCTCTGCACTGTAGAAAGCAAAGACAATTGCATCGGCTGGAAAGGTTATGGCCAGTGTTTTTGGGGATTCCAATGGGATTCTTTTAATTGAATATCTACCATAGCGTCGAACAATTAATGGTGAATATTACGTGCATCTTCTTGTCCAGCTCGATGAAAAAATTAAGAGAGAAAAGGCCGGTTTGCAAAAGAAAAAAAATCCTCTTTTACCAGGACACCCGCTCACAAAGGTGCTTTGGCAATGGAAAAATTGAGGGATTTTAATTAAGAATTGTTGGAACATCCTCCATATTCATCAGATTTGGCTTCCTCTGACTTTTATCTGACTGTCATCTAAAAATAATGTTTATTAGAATTGAATATGTTGTTGAAATTCCGAGTTTGAAAAAAATCGATAACCGGAAGTGCGTTTACTTTACCACGTTACTAAACGATTTTTTTTTTTATACTTTTTCGCAATTTTCTAAAAATGGCCCCTCCAACGATTTTCTTCAAACTTCCTATGTATAAACTAAAACATACAAATATCTATATCTTTTATCTGAAAACATTTCTCTAGGAAAAATCTTTTTTTTTTTTTTTTGTTACTGGAGACTAGAAAATTCATGCTTTGAGGAGAATCCTGTATGTGAGTTCGTAAATATATTTTTAAAAATTGGATAGAAGTTTCTTTCCTTGAAAATGAAAATGTCAAAGGTTGCAAGCACCAGTTATAACATGCCAGATGTAGAATTGGATATAGGACTTAACAGAAGAAGTTTAGTGAAAAGCTTATAATCCGAGAGCTTTCTATTTGCAGTAGTAACCACTCGATAATTACCACACGATTTTAACCATTTTATATTCATTATAAATCTAATAGAATAGATCGAAAAGACAAAACAAAATTGTAGAGCCGTTTATTATAATTATTAATTTTTTTTTTTTTGTAAAAATAAAATCAATTAAAAACTAGAAATCAATTTTTGAGCAAAGACAGATTTATGGAAAAAACCAAAAACTTTATTTATTTATGCTACAAAGCAAACTGAAATTTTTATTTCTGGATTATGCTATCCGTTAAAAGAGGTTTAGAAAATATGTCACAGTTTTACTATTTTCTCTCACATATTAATGTTAAAAAAAAAAAAAAAAAATCTGATGTGAAACACTCACACAACTTTCTCTTACTCCACTTCTCAAAATTATAATTGACAAATTTTATAGTTATAGTATGTTATAGTGTACCAAATATAAAAAAATTCGTCGAAAACTTAAAAAAAACTGTTCAGTAAAAGCTCACTTCCGGTTTACTAATTTTCTTAAAACTTGGAATTTTTTTGCCATCTATTTATTTCTAATTAATTTTTGTTTGCAGGATAGAATTGTATAATCAACTGGGGAATTATATAATCAGCTATAAACCCAACCCCTCCCCTAAAAGTGCCCTTAAATGAATTTTCTCAAAGAAATGTTTTAATAAAAGATGTAGATCTTTGCGCATGTTTTAGTTTATATAAGAAGTTTCAAGAAAAAAAAAACTCATCGGACCCATTTTGGAAAATCGCGGAAAAAGTGAAAAAAAAAAAAAAAAAATCATTTAGAATAAAATGTTTAAACAAACGCATTTCCGGTTATCCGATTTTTTTTTCAAACTCGGAATTTCAACATTATATTCAATTTTAATTAATATTATTTAGATGACCGAATTGTCTAAATAAACTGAAGTAGCACTTTAGAAGAAGCCGTAATCCCAACCCTCCTCCAAAAGTACCCTTAAATGGATTTTCCCAGAGAAATGTTACAAATAAAAGTTGTAGCTCATTGTATGTGTAGTTGATATACCAAGTTTCAAGAAAATTGTTTGAACCATTTTTGAAAAAAATCGCAAAAAAAAAAAACTAGTAAAGTGTTACTTCCGGTTGAGGAATTTTGATAGATAACGCACAGTCAGATCCATGGTTATACCTAAACGTAATATCAAGTTTGAACTTTCTACGGTTTTTACGTTTTTAAGCTATGCTGTTCACGTACATACATACACATACACAGACCACTCGCTAAAAAAACACTTTTTTGGACTCAGGGGACCTCAAAACGGGTATTTTGCGATGAAAACTCGATATCGAAAATTTGACACGATTCCTCTTACTAGGAATTAGAGAAAGTAAAAAATGTAAATAAAATCATTCACATTACTCCCCTCTTACTGCCGTTATCACAATTATTTGAGATGATGGTGTGGGGAAAAATGCCTACCCAGGAAATAGAAGTAATTACTTATTGCAATCGTAAAGAGAGCACCAATATATTTATATAGAAGGGACCATAAACCATATAACATTTAGAATTTACTGCTACAAAATTCCATGGAACTCTGGAATAATATATAAACTTTTTTCAGGGAAATATTACAAATAAAAGTGGGATAGGTTTCGAAATATTTGTTTTATTCCAAGTTTCAAAATTATCTTTATGGTTTGTATTCAACAAAACTGCAAAAGAAAAAAAAACTTATTACATAAAGTCGCGGTTAATCGATTTATTCAAATTTTGGCTGAAGTAGTACTTTAGAGAAACGCTTAATACTATTTAAAACCAGAAACCTCCCCCCACCCCCAAAAAAAAACAATTTTTCTCAGGAACATCTTATAAAAATGATGAAGTATTTATATAATGTAGATAATGTATAAAGTTCAAAGAAAATCACGAAAACTGTAAAAAAAAAAAAAAAAAAAACAAAAAAAAAAATTAAAAATCACTGTAAAAAAAAAAAAAAAAAAAAAAATTAAATTCATTAAAGTCGCACACTTCCGGTTTATGAACTTTGCCCCAAAATCTTCGAGCCCAGATGCGATGGTAATACGAAAAAAAAAATAATCTAGTGTAAAACGCTCACAACTTTCTCTTATTCCAGTTCTCAAAATTATAATTGACAAATTTTTATAGTTTGTGTACAAAATTTAATGAAATTAGTCGAAAACTGGAAAAAAAAAAAACTGGGTTCAGTAAAAGCGCACTTCCGGTTTACTAATTTTTTTGTTTTTTTGAAACTCAGAATTTTGGCCATTTATTTCTAATTCTTTTTTGTTTCGATGATAGAATTGTATAACCCAAACTATGATAGCAGTTTAGTGAAAAACATAACACCTATCCCTCCCCTAAATGAATTTTCCCAGAGAAGTGTTTTCTATAAAAGATGTAAATCTTTGCATGTTTAGTTTATATAGAAAGTTTCAAGAAAATCGTCGGAGCTATTTTTTGAGAAAATCGCGAAAAAGTGTGCAAAAAAAATCATTTACTAAAGTGGTAAAAGTGAACGCACTTCCGGTCATACGATTTCTTTCAAACTCAGAATTTTCAACAACATATTTAATTCTAATTAACATTATTTAGATGACAGAATTGTCTAATAAACTGAAATAGCACTTTAGAAGAAGCCATAATCCCAACCCTCCTCCAAAAGTACCCTTAAATGAATTTTCCCAGAGAAATGTTTCAAATAAAAGTTGTAGCTCATTGTATGTGTAGTTGATATACCAAGTTTCAAGAAAATCGTTGGTGCCATTTTTGAGAAAAACGCAAAAAAGTAAAAAAAAAAAAAAAAAAAAAAATTGTAAAGTAGTACTTCCGGTTAAGGTATATTGACATATAACGTACTGTCAGATCCCATAGTGATACCTAAGCGGAATATCAAGTTTCAACTTTCTACGGTTTTTTTCATTTTTGAGCTATGCTGTTCACATAGAAATACAGACACACATACATAGCCCGTTTTCTAAAAACAATTTTTTTGGATTCAGGGGACCTCAAAATGGATATTTCCGGTGAAAATTCAACACGATTAACAATACATCCTCTTATTAGGAGTAAAGACACACACATAGAGGCCCATTTCATTAGTTATACTTTTTTTTCTCAAATTATATATATTTCCGTTAAAAACTCGATATCTTTCAAAAAATTATTCAATAAAAGAAAGTAAAAATAGATAAAAGTAAAATATCTACTTACATGGAAATGATCAATATTGGCTTTGAAATCATATTCTGTATATTCATTATGGAAGTGTTCAGTATTTCCTAGGCCGAAGTATAATTCTAATACTAGCTTCTGTCTTTTAAGGAAATCAACGTCAGCTGAAAATGAAAATGGTCAATAATAAAATGAAAATAAATTAATATGAAAACAATTGATTTACAACTAAAAAAAAAAAAAAATAATATTTTTAATTTTATGGTTGTTTTTAATTAACGAGAGTCTTACCCAATTTTCTTTCTGGCTTTGTAGACACAATAGATGAATAAGTGGTGGCCAATACTAGGCCTAGCACAAATAGTGTTAACTTCATCATGACTGTACACTAGTCTCAGTAATGGGTTTTAACCAAGAGGTGTACGCTGGATACTCGGGATTTGTTCCTTATATATACCTTCTGATTATCTCGATAACATCCTTAATTCAGCCCCCACCATCCTCAGCCGTTATAGAGATAGCACTATGATAGATTTATCAATATATTGTTCTTTTTTTTTTCCTATATATACCCCCTCCACCTAACCAGATAATAGTATCTATTAGTTTCTCTTACTACTGTAAGAGAGGAAATTATATTTGTAAAAATTTTCAATATCCAGCTTTCACCGCAAATACATGTATTGAGCTTCTCTGAGTCCCGAAAAAATGTTTGTTTTTTACTTTCTCTTACTCCTAGTAAGAGGAAGTATTGTAATCGTGTCAAATTTTCGATATCGAGTTTTCACCGGAAATATCCGTTTTGAGGTCCCCTGAGTCCAAAAAAGTGGTTTTTAGCGAATGGTCTGTGTGTGTGTTGTGTCTGTGTGTGTGTATGTATGTGAACAGCATAGCTCAAAAACGAAAAATCGTAGAAAGTTCAAACTTGATATTACGTTTAGGTATCACCATAGGATCTGACGGTGCGTTATGTGTCAATATTTCCTCAACGGACTAGTACCCATTTACTAGTTGTTTTTCTTTACGTTGTTTTGCAATTTTCTCGAACATGCGCACGATGTTATTTTTATAAACCCCGTTGTTACAGCTATACATATAAAGAGCTACAACTTTTATTTGAAACTTTCCCGGATAAAATTCCTTAAGGACTTTTGGCGGGAGGGGGGTTATGTTTTTCTTTAAAATGCTACACGTTGATTATACAATCTTGTCATCCAAACATGAAAATAAACTAGAAATTTATATGACCCAACCCGAGTTTCACGGAATTATTAAACCGACAGTTTTACTGGAGAGTGTTTTCACTTTTCGACGAATTTCATTAAATTTGGTACACTAACTATAAAATTTGTCAATTATAATTTTGAGTACTGGAGTAAGAGAAAGTTGTGTGAGTGTTTCACACCAGATTTTTTTTTTTTTTTATAGAAATGTTCGTGTAAGTTTACGTATGTGAACATCTTAGCTCACCAAAAAAAAAAAAAAAAAAATATCGCAGAAAATTCAAATTTGATGAAACCGAATGAAGTCAAAGTCGATGACCACAAAATGAAGCAGGCAGGCTACCACGGAAAATGTCTCTGATAAATGTATCAACTATACATACAATGAGCTAAAACTTTTATTTGAAACATTTCTCCGGGGGGAGGAAAATTCATTTAAGGGCACTTCTCTGGGAGAGGGGCGAGGTTAGGTTTTCATCTAAAGTCCTATTTCAGTTTATTAGACAATTCTATCATCTAAATAATGTTAATTAGAATTAAATATGTTGTTGAAGTTCCGAGTTTGAAAAAAAAATCAGAGATAATCGAAAGTGATTTTTTTTATTTACTTTTTCGCGATTTTCTAAAACATGGCTCCAACGATTTTCTTGAAACTTCGTATATAAACTAAACATGCAAAGATCTACATCTTTTGTTTAAAACATTTCTCTGGTAAAATTCATTTAAGGGCATTTTTAGGGGAGGGATGGGGG
Source organism: Triatoma infestans (assembly GCA_011037195.1). Classification (NCBI taxonomy): domain Eukaryota; kingdom Metazoa; phylum Arthropoda; class Insecta; order Hemiptera; family Reduviidae; genus Triatoma; species Triatoma infestans. The sequence goes on from JAAEAF010000780.1 coordinate 123,196, forward strand.
TGTTACAGCTTCCTCTAAAGTGCTATCATAGTTGATTATACAATTCTATCATCCAAAAAAAAAAATTAATTAGAAATAAATAGATTGCTAAAATTCCAAGTTTTAAGAAAGTTAGTAAGTGCGGAAGTGCGCTTTTAGTGGACAGTTTTTCCAGTTTTCCAAGAATCTGACAGTACGTTATCTGTCAAAACTGTCAAAATTCCTCAACCGGATGTACCACTTTACTAATTTTTTTTTTTTTTTTTTTTTTGCGTATTTCTCAAAAATAGCTCTGAAGATTTTCTTCAAACTTGATATATCAACTACACATACAAAGAGCTACAACTTTTATTTGAAACATTTCTCTGGGAAAATTCATTTAAGGGCACTTTTGGGAGAGGGGAAGGATTAGGTTTTCGTCCAAAGTGCTATTTTAGTTTATTAGACAATTCTATCATCTAAATAATGTTGATTAGAATTGAATATGTTGTTGAAATTCCGAGTTTGAAAAAAATCGGATAACCGGAACTGCGTTTACTTTACCACTTTACTAAATAATTTTTTTTACTTTTTCTCCATTTTCTCAAAAAATGGCTCCGACGATTTTCTTGAAACTTTCTATATAAACTAAACATACAGAGATCTACAACTTTTAATTAAAACATTTCTCTGGGAAAATTCATTTAAGGGTACTTTTAGGGGAGGGGTGGGGTTATATTTTTCTCTAAAGTGCAATCATAGTTGATTATACAATTCTATCATCCAAACAAAATTAATTAGAAATAAATAGATGGCCAAAATTCCGAGTTTTAAGAAAATTAGTAAACCGGAAGTGCGCTTTTACTGGACAGTTTTTTTTTTTCCCCCAGTTTTCGACGAATTTCGTTATATTTGGTACACAAAGTATATCATTTGTTAATTATAATTTTGCGAACTGGGAGTAAGAGAAAGTTGTGTGAGTGTTTCACACCAGATTTTTTTATTTTATTTTATTTTATAATATAAATAAAGAAAAATAATAATAATAAAAAATTTTTATCAGAATATAGGTAGTTTTTTTTTTTAATATGTAAACTTTTTAATATCTAAAAAAAAAAAAACTTTCCCTTGTTTAATCATCACTCTGTTTAATTTATTTATTCTTTTAACTAATCAGTAATATTATTTAAACATTTTTTTATATTATTATTATTATTATCAAACCTTATGAAATTATTTATATTTCTATTTATTTTTATTATTTTTTTTTTTAATAAAATAACTCGCTGTCTTTTTTTTATTCGGGGTAATTATTATCATATTATCAGAAAATGTTTGGGGTAATAAAAAAAGACGCTAATCAAACATATAATAATTAATAGTTTTTATGATAGTGATAGTATTTAGATTTGGTGGTAATTAAAAAAAGATCCTAGTTTAATTTTTTTTTTTTTTTTATATATAAAATAATGATTTGTATATTTCTCTTTAGTGTAAATATTTTTTTTTTATTAAAAGTAAATTTCCATATAAAAGTATTTTAAAACCTCTGTGACTTCATTGTTTACAGTTTTTAGATTAATAAGTAAATAAATAAATAGGGAAGGGATTAGCTCAGTGGTAGCGCGCTGGACTAGCAACGCGGAGATCACGGGTTCGAATCCAGCCGTGTGCTACCCTTAGATTTTCTCTTTCTAGGAGCCTCTACAGCTCACTGTGTCCGGTGATGGACAGTGTTGTCTGTAACGAGAGAACACTGTCCGGAGGCCGGCAGTGCACTGAGAAGGCTCCGGGCGCAAATGACCACAGATGTTTGAGACGCCTTAAATTTAAAAAAAATAAATAAATAAATATATTAATAAAACCACAAAATAAACTGGTTTGAAATATTCACTGGACTTTTTCTGATTATAATATTAATATAATTTAATAGTTAATTGCTTAAAAAAACAAGTTATTTATTGTACAATGCAGGGCGTAAATTTTTGCTGAGAAAATCTTTCAAATAAAAGTCATAGATATTTGTCTTTGTAGATAGATAACTGCTTCACAAAAGTATTGCATAAAATTTTGAAAATATTATAATTTGAGGTTGAAAGTATTTAATTATTATTATTTTTTTTTTTATGGATTCATGTTGTTGAACTCTAATCCAAAGGAAAAAAAAAAAATCTGGTGTGAAACACTCACATAACTTTCTCTTACTCCAGTTCTCAAAATTATAATTAACAACTTTTATAGTTTTTGTACCAAATTTAATGAAATTCGACGAAAACTGTTCAGTAATAGCGCACTTCCGGTTTACAAAATTTCCTTGAAACTTGGAATTTTGGCCATCCATTTATTTCTAATAAATTTTGTTTGGATGATACAGTAGTATAATCCAACTATGATAGCACTTTAGAGAAAAACATAACCCCCCACACCTCCCCCAAAAAATGCCATTAAATGAATATTACTAGAGAAATGTTTTAAATAAAAGTTGTTAGATCATTGTATGTTTAGTTTATATATGGAAATTTCAAGAAAATCGTCAAAGCCATTTTTGAGAAAATTGCAAAAAAGTGAAAAAAAAAATCATTTAGTAAAGTGGTAAAGTAAAAGCACTTCCGGTTATCCAATTTTTTTTCCAAACTCGGAATTTCAACAACAACATATTTAATACTAATTAACATTATTCAGTTGTCGGAATTGTCTAATTAAGTGAAATAGCACTTTAGATGGAAACCTAATACCACCCTTCTAAATGCTATTAGGTTGCCTTTAAATGCATTTTCCCGGAGAAATGTTTCAAATAAAAGTTGTAGCTCCTTGTATATGTAGTTGATATACCAAGTTTAAAAAAAAATCGTCGGAATCATTTTTGAGAAAAAAGTAAAAAAAAACAACTAGTAAAGAGGTACTTCCGGTTGAGGAATTTTGACAGATCCCACTGTCAGATGCCATGGTGATACCTAAACGGAATATCAAGTTTCAACTTTCTACGGTTTTTCATTTTTGAGCTATGCTGTTCACATACATAACACACTCACACACAGACCATTTGCTAAAAACATCTTTTTGGACTCAGGGGACCTCAAAACGGATATTTCCAGTGAAAACTCGATATCGAAAATTTGACACGATTACAGTACTTCCTCTTACTAGTAGTAAGTAAAAGTAAGAAGAGCAACTACCAAAAATTAAAAAAAAAAAACCTGGTTTTATTACACAGAATAAAAAATAAAGCTAAAAAATAAATCTGAAAAATTCAAAATTAAAATGGTTTTTATTTATTATCACTTCTTCGTTTTTTTTTTTTCAACAGTATTTAGTGATACCTCATCTTACTCTGATAACTGCAGCAATGCCTCCTTGGCATTGAAGAGATAAGATTTTGGATAACCTATTGAGAAATCTCATTCCATTCTTTAATAACTGCTGTACGTAGCTCCCTGAGAGTGCTATCAGGCGAAGTCTGAAGTCGTCTTACAATTGTGTCCCAAAGATGTTTTATTTGGATTTAGGCCTTGAATATTACAGTCTGGCGACTCTATGTGCTCTGGTGAGAAGAGGGCCAGTAACGGATATCCTGGAAGCCAAATTTGCTTCATTTAACCTTCTTCTCACTGTCCTACTTGAAATATGGACATTTACGGACATCAGCGATCAAGTGACGTATTTGATTGCTAGTGACAAACCTATTCCTTAACACATTCAGCTAAATAAATAAATCACTCATCTTTCCGGGTTGTACTTCTAGGGCTGACCGCAAATTGCCGTCGGCAGTAGCTACCAGTCTCCCTATGATTGGATCATTCCTAGACGCTGAGCAATTGTTACTTGATTTAGCCCTTCCTCATGTCACCACACACGTACTGCAATTTCTTCCGAAGAATTACCGAATTATGAAGGAACATGTTAAGAACAAAAAGAAAAAAGAACTGATAAAAGAAAAAAAACTAAACAAAAGTAGTATGTAGGAGAGAGAAATGACCACAAACAGTGAAAGTGAAGAATTGGAATTTGTATTGTATTTTTTTAAGAGTTCAGAGAAATTAGTCACTTAAAAACATAAAAAAAATGATTTAATTTTTTATTTCTCCTTGGATCAGAGTTCATTTACAACGAATGTATAAAAAAAAAGTATACTGTAACTTCAAATTATATTTTGAAATTTTATGCAATACTTCAGACAATAGCAGTTTAGTTACATTATTCTAAGAAGATTCAATTAAAAGGGCCATTAACCTTCCATCTAGAGCCGTTCTAGAGAAACTCACGAAAAACTAAAGTGAAGTTGCTGCTGCTTTCGATTGATGGATTTTGCAAGAAATCATTTTGTCTAATGCGATGGTATGTACCTAAACGGAATACCAAATTTGATGCCAATTTATGAGATATTTTGTTAACAGACACAGAATATCGCTAAAAATATTTTTTTCGTATTAAGGGGATCCCAAAACATTTATTTCCGGTGAAACCCCAACTTTCGAAAATCTTCCATGATCCAAATACTTGGGGTAAGAAAAAGTAAGGAAACTCAAAGTTAATAATTCATTTGGGAATCACCAAGGTGTCCGGGCATTTTTTTTTTTTTTTCACTTTTTTTTTTGCAATATTCTCAAAAATAGCTCCAACGATTTTCTTTAAACTTAGTGCGCTAAGTTTCACATTTATAGTTCTATCACTTTTATTTGCAACATTTGGGGAGAAAATTCATTTAAGAATAAATGAAATTAGCCTTCCCTCGAGATGGTGCAAGACTTTCTGGGATGTTGCAAGGGGCTTGTTACTCGTATAATGGTTGCTAAAATTTGAAATTGAAAAAAAGAAACCTGAATTTTTTTTTTAGCATTTTGCAATTTTTTTCTTTGACCACACCGTAAGGTTTCTTTAAACTTGATATATTAACTATTTTTATTTGGGAAATTGACTTGCTTGACGAGAAAATGGCAGCCGTAATGTTTCAAATAAAAGGTCTACTAAATGCTTATTTACATTTCGAACTTTTTTTGGAAAATGTGTCTTTGTTTAGAACTAAAGAATTGTATTAAGAGAAACGCCGTACAGGTTTTTTTTTTGCACCAAACTTTTCTCTTTGATAATATTTTTAAATTAAGTATTCATTATTTGTTTAGATTTTGGGGTTGATAAAAAATAAACCAATAGTAATATGTAACTATTTTATTGAAAACAGATAAATGGTAATAGGCAAAGTAACATATACAGATTTTTTTCATTGTTGAAAAAAAGCCTAATATTAAAGAACAGTTATGTTGTTGGTCTGTTCACATCGCTTTCATATCTGTGTACGATACGGACATCCTTGAAGAGAATATTTGATACATGTAGATTATGTTCATGAACTGGCCTGTCGAATGGGAAACCCAATGGCTGGGTATCGTACAATTTTGAATTGCCACATGGTGAATAAAAGTCTTTCTCTTCTCCTTCATAATGTTTATCATACGGTGTGACGACCACTGCGATGGTGAAAGGTTTGCCACTCTTTGAACCTCTTGGCAATTGGTATCTGTGTGGTACTCCGCAAGAATATCTCTGTAATAAATATGAAGTGATTTATTTATTTTAAATATATATATCAAGTTCTCTACAAGATTTTAAAATTTAAATCTGTTTACATTATTATGATTATTTTCTGGAACATTTAAACTTGATACTTCTAAAATATTGCACCAAATAGAATAATATTTTACTCATGCTAACTTTCCATAACTACTTTAACAGCAAGTATTATGTGAACGTATTAAATTTTAATAGTAGAAAATATTGGTTTTGAGGCCCTCATAAATACGAAAAAATTGTTTTTTAACTAAAAGTCTCGTAAGTATATTTAAACAAAATAACTTTGGACTGCCAATTAAAACTGACAAACAGTGCTGCCGTACATTTGGTAAACTTAAATTGGCCAAAAAATAATTATAATCTCATCAACAACATACGAGTATATTTGGTTGCAATATGGAAGGCCAATTAAACGTCAAATAAAAATTCAATCTTCGGTAAACTTGTTCATTTAGAATTCTAGTAATTGCCGAAAGGGAAATCTTGTGCGAATTTACTACGATTTTTTGTTTTGTTTATGTTTTGCATAAATTGATATTAAAATGTTTCATGGAGGTTATGATAGTCATATTCCAATAGCCTTCATGATAAGTTTAGAATAACCTTCTTCACTCTGTTATACGACTGTAGGAAACTGGGGGAATAAATCCTTTAATACAAACCTCTGTGTAATAGTATTGTTCTCCAGTGTTCAAAGCATTGTTGACTTTGTCGTACAAGTGTTTCAATCCTTCATGATCGGATTCATAGAAAGGAGACTCCTTAGAATTACGTTCTAATACATTTTCTCCGGCAACCACTGAAATTTTTATTTTACATATATTATTATTGTATTCAAGTTATTTAAATTAATAAAAAAAAAAAAAAACTTGAAATAGGCCAAGTGTTGCTTATAACTTACATTTCACTGGGAAACGATCTATTTCTACAAAAGCTAATCTCTTTTGTTCAAGTGTAAGTTCACGGTCTTCTGAATCGTATTTCGGTCCAATATAGACACGTACGAAAGCGTCTTTTGAATCATCGCTGGTCACTGTGAGTTTATAGTTGTATGGTTTATGGTTCAGCCTGTATTGTCTAGCATAGTATCTCAAATCTGTGTATTCTTTTGGATCAGTTACTGGTACAACGTTGGATACATCAAATTCAAAGTTATCATGGTAAGTTACCAATTTGTCGACTTCAAAATCTTTTACATTGACACCATGGAAACTCAACTGTAAATTAAAAAAATAAAATTATTAAACTAGGGCATGCTAAATTAAAGTTATACTAATGCTTGGAAAAGTTTCAAAATTGAATTTTTATCGAAATACATGTTTTGAGGTTCCCTGGATACGCAAACAAATTTTTAGCGAATGGAGTGTGTGTGTGTGTGTGTGAGCATTTGTTCACCAAATATCCAAATAAATACGCGAAAATTTATTGCTTTCTATCTATCTACGAAAATCGGAAGTTGGTCTCAAGAACCTTGCTGCGAATGTGTCCGCGGGTGATGACAGTGGTCGTGAAGAGGCCGAGTGATGCTGACAACATGGAATTTATGAATGTGGATAGATTACACCTTATAAACATGCGAGACAACACATGTTGGAATGATGAACACTGTACCTCAGTATTGCTTCCGGTCAACATTCACACCCGTTGAATTTTAATTTACAAGCCTAAGAGCTTTCATTTCCGGCCTTATTCCTTCGGTTTTGGCGAGATAATTCAAGCCAAATATCACAGTCACATGGTATATGATGTGTGTATCTCTGAGGTATGGCGAAACGATCGCCATTGGTTCACTCCCAGTCACGTTCTATCTATGATGATGAAAACATTGCGCATACGCGTGAGGAACGGGATCTCTTGCCACATTTCGGGGCAGTGTTGCGTGTGTGGTCGCATATTGGAGAAATTGCCATAACAAAGATAACTATACCCAGCAATCATCAAATAATTTTGGCAAACCTCAATATACATCCTGGGACTTTCTTATAATGACATCAAGCTGCCCATTATAAGCCATTTGATACAATAGTATACGCATTCGAACTAGATATAACAATAACATGCCGTTTGTATTGATGGGCGATTTCAACACTAGTGACGAAAATTTAGAACTCTTACTGGCATTCACCTTCCGAAATTCTTTAAACTTATCCTGTATTCCATACATGTAACTTGAAAATGAATTAAACGATTCAATACAAAAATTTTATTCAATTTCAATATACTATATACGATTGATGTCTTCAAGAAAATAACTGCGATTCACACTGCATTGTTACAATTATTATTATATTATTTTTTTTCTCAATAATAACTCAATTATGAAAAATATTATACGATCTCAGTACTTGCTCTTAACGCAATAAGTAAAAAAATAATCAGGTACCTCTTCGTGTGTGTATTGTGGGAGGCGCCTCTTGTAGAACTGGAATATTCTGACTAGACGGCCGAGCCACTGATAGAATAGTGGATCTCTTAAAGCGGTTACTGGATTGCTCAGTGCACCACCTACATACTGTAAAAGAATTAATTATTTAAAAAACTGTGATTTTTTTTTTAGGTTCAAAAAAAAAAGAAATAAAATAAAACTGAAAAAAGTACAAAGAAAGGAATGTATTTCTAGGAAGCAAGGACCCATTAAATTGCTGAAATATGAGTAAATGAAAATTTGCCTCAAGAGTGCAATACCAATATGATTTTGGTCTGACCAGTGTTTTTTTTTTTTTTTTTGTAGTTTCTGCTTGGAAGTTGAACGGGCTAATGCTATTGCTGCCAGCACATTGCTATCCATTGCTGCGATACTTTCAAGAGTTAGTGATACCAAAGAAACAGAAGTGTCGGACTATAAAACAAGATCAATACTGATATTGGCTTAAACTGGTTGGCCTATAGATTGTGACCTGTTTGTTGACTTGACTATTTGTTAACCTATAGATTGTGGGTCCGTTGAGGATTTAAGTCATATAATAATGGAATGCCCTGTTATGTCTAGGATCAATGGTAATTATAAGATATTATGAAATGAAGACTTTATTACTTATTGACAAGATTCACATAATAATATGACGACTAATAATAGACTACGTCCGTGGACAACACCTACGACAGCTGGTAGGACCAGTGTTGCCACCATCTCACAACAAGCCCTAAATTCAGTATGCAAAGGAAAATAATGTTTGATGGATTTAGCAAAAAATTAATTTGTCCATTTTCATACTGGGCCAGTATTAAGTGAGAAGGAAGTTTATGTATTTATTTTATAACTTTTTAAATGATATTCATGCATTAGTCTGATTAAGATTATTAAGTTATTGAGGGGGAATAAAAAGTGTATGCAAAAGTCTTTATAGGGAGTAAAGTTTAAAATAAATATATATTTGTTATGGCTAGTATAGCGAAAGCTGAAGAAGAAATAAAAAAAAAAAACTGGTTGGAAGGTTTCTTAAATTAAACCGCATAATCTCAATATATTTGAGAGAAGAAACTTGCTGGAAAAGATCTAAGAAGAAATTACAAAAAACTAAAATAAAATATTGGACGAAGAGGAGAAGACAGGATGAATAGATGTGAGATAAGGTTGTTATAATGGTCCTTAAGAGTGGAAGAAAAGGGCGTAGTTGAGAGAGAGTTGACATATCTTCTCAACGAACTCCATTCCTTAAATGACAATAACCACAATTTTGAATGTATGTGAGAAAAAAAAGCAAACGAACCCAAAAAATTTGATGCAAGTAATTACAAATCCCTAAAAATATGCTCAATAAAAAATAATAATAATTAAATAAGAAAAAAATAATCTCAGAAGGAGTAACATTTACTTCATGGTCACTGCTGGTATGGACAGCAAAGCCGAGGGCTTTCAAGGCAGCGCAATAATAGCAGCCAAAGTATTTCTCGCTTGGTCTGCCGCTTAAACCAAAGACCATCTTCCCCAGTAAATCTGTACCTAGATCACCCTTCAGAGGAAGTAATGTTGAATTGGACTGTAACAGATATTTTTAACTTTTTTTATTGTTGTTTCATTTTGCTTATATTTACTTTACAAATAAGATATATATGTATAATGAATAAAAATATGTATTATAATCAATGTTCGAACTATTTAGAGGGTTTTTTATTATATTTTTTGCCGCTGTAGGTGAGATATTATATAATCTTCCTATATATTGAATATTAACTCACAGTCTTGTATGAAATTTACTCAAGGCGCTTAATTATTTGTAATCACTAATTATAGCACATTCTCATATTTCATGCTGTCGTGTACTTACTTACTTTTACTCATTATACTCAGTATTTTGATCGATTAATTGCTATTGTACTTACAACTTCCCAAACGGCTCCTGAATCGACGGCATCGTATAAACGTTGTTCCAAGAGTTTTGCTTTCTTTACTTGACCCTTATTTGTCTCAAATGGTACTAAATGGTCAGGTCTGACATAGAATGGTAAGCCATTGAAGTGTACAACTCTTGGATTGTAACCAACTTTGACCGGGTCATACCAATTTAGAGGATAAACGTATGGTAAACCATTAGCTATACGTTCTAAGATGTATCTAGCATAAAGCTGTTGATGTCTATAATATAAAGATTCCCCTCTCTTATGCCAATAAGTATCTCTGTATTTTTCTGGATTCATCCAAAGTGGGGCTTTAAGTTGTGAGACCATGTACCAATTGTTTGCGGCAATATCTTCTCTTAAGTAACTAATCTTATATTCTAAATGTCCAACGGCATCCGGATCCAGTGGACCGCCATACATGTCCTCATGGTAGTTGTATTCGTACCCAGTGTTGTTGTAGGTGAATTTTCTTTCTTTAACTCCTAGAAACAGAACATACAATAATTATCTGGTTTGAAATAGTCACCTTATCTTTCACTCTGTAGTCATGTACTTTCGGTAAAACCAATTTCTAAATTTTGACACGAATTTCTAAAATGATACGAAATATACTTTCTTACTATATACGAAAAATACTTTCTTTCACAATAAAAGATATTTTTTCTTCAAACTTTTATAGAATATTTGCAGTTGCGCTATGGATAAACTAGTAAATAGGTTATGGAAGAAACAAATGAGTGAGAAGCCTTGAATGGTGTCACCCAGTAATGAGCACTATGTGTACCAATTGGTCGTGGGGCCAGCGAGGCCTCAGCCGTCTTCGAGGATTGAAGGGAAGTGTACTTGAGAACAAATCTTCCGCCAGATTAGGATGTGAAGAGATGGTTTGGTGATCTTCATTGTAGCGAGATTTAGATAGATCAGTTATAAACGGGAATTTTGAGATCTCTTTGCAAAATTGAAATTACTAACATAGAAGGGAGCATTTACAATGAGACAGAGGATTTTTAATTGCAAAGTTTTATTTAGGTTAGGTAGATCGTAAGTTCATTTAGATGCAAGAAAGTACAAGCGTCGTTTCTTCTGTAGTATTAGTTTTGAATGTTTGTCAAGAAGTCTGTCAAAAGTATTTGTATCTTTTGTTAAGTTTAGAGCGTCAGTTTTGTGTAAGGGTTCCAGGACAAGTCTTATCTAGATATAGTCTGAAGATAACGCACCAAATCAGCTGCTGAATTGGAATATTGAACAAAAAGACAGGAAAACAAAGTAAAAAAACAAAAGTGTGCATGATTTATTTAGTTTTTAGTATCTATTTCTGCTATTTATTAAACTAAAGCCCGGTGGTCTCACCTCACTAACTTGATATTATGGGGGATGCAGTATTGAGTGGGAAATCCAGTTGCAGAATACAAGAACAGTATGAAACTTGCGACAAGCTGATGAATAGAGTCCCTCAATCAAATTTGCCGCCTGGCATTCTAAAATCTGCTTTGAATCTGTCCGGGTTTCACTCTGCTCCTCTGAGCGAGGTCAAATAATATCCTTAATTTCATTTAGCAACACATTAAAGTAGAACTAATGATGAAATTTTTCTAGTTCTATATATAATACTACTACTATGGTTATTTTAAGTAATAAGTATACTACTATAGTAGTTTAAGAGTAATGCCTATTTCTTCAGTCGGGTTCAGGTACAATAAGTAAAATATATTGTCGGTTATTAATTGTAGTTATATCTCTTTTAATGAATATTCTCTAAATAAAAATTAAATATAACTTACCTAACAATTTAGCTTCGAAAATTTGGTGTAAAGTATCAGCAGGTACGAAGTAATTGGGGAATACTTCATAAATTGGTGGCAGTGCGTAATGTTGGCAGTCTTCTCTATGCAGTAAAGCCAAGGTGTAAGTGTAGCTAAACTGTAATGGATTTACATGTTTCCTAGCCCAGCTGGCTGCTTTATAGAATGTATCAAAATCTTTGGCAAAATAGAATAGATCGAACAGTTTGATTGTATCATTTCTAGTATGACGGTTGAACATGGTGAATATACCATCAATTGGCAGGAAACCATGGTGATAAGCTTCTAGAAAATCATTCACAACTTCTGGTTTCTATAAATGAAAAGCAAAAATAAATGCATAAATTAATCAGCCGTTGAATATGTAGATAAGTCCGCAATGCTGGATCATATTTGGTATTTTTTATCCATCGCAGCATGCATTCTTATATTCCTGACTGGTTTCGGATTTTCATCCAAGCAAATTCACCGAGTTCGTGTAGAGAGTTCACTTCAACGCAATGTTTCTGTTACATTCGACAATCGACACTTATAAGGATGTAAGGTTATCTTATAACCTCATAACACAAACCAACAAGTGTCAAGTGTAACAGAAACATTGCATCAAGTGGAGCTCCTCTACACGAACTTGGTGAATTTACTCTGATGTATAAAAATTCGAAACCAGTCAGGAATATAAGAAATATTCATGCTATGACGGATAAAATACCAAATGTTAATTAATCAGTTGTGGTTATTGTTATGATAAGATTTTTTTCAGACTAAATACTACTTTCCTGTATATTATAAATGAAACCAGAATTAATTCAATTTTAGTAAAAGTTTAAATAACTAATAAATTATTAAAGTAACTATTTATGCGAATGGCATGATCCGCAAAAAACATTATTAAACATGAGTGTTTTACTTCCTGAGGAAGTTTTGTAAGTAATCGAAATAATTTTAAAAAAATTATTTTTTTTTTTTTGTTAATACACGTCATGGATGGGGCCCACTGAATCTGCTGTGAAACACTCACGCGAATTTCTCTTTACTCGATTTAATAGAATTTAATTACGAAATTTTTCTTTAAAATTGTAAATTTACCATGTTCAGTTGGGCTGGCTATAAAAATGGCAGTGGGGTTTTTAATTGTAAACCAAAGTGGCCTAATGTGGAGCGCTCTATGTTAAAAACCATCAAAACTAGTTGAAATTTAAATTAACTAGCAAAGCTAAATATATACCCCACTAAAATCATATTTTTAAATAAAAGTGATACATTTCTATCTATCTATACAACAAAACGTATTCCCCTGTAGTACCTACCAAGGATAGCGGACAATAAGGTTTTGCTCAACCGGAAGTATCATTTTATCAATTTCATTTTTCAATTTTTACGATTTTCTTTAAAACGATTTTTTATTAAAGAGATAACTCTTTAATCTGAAATATTTTTCTGAGAGAATTCATTTTTTAGGAGTGTTCTCGGAGGGGGGGGGAGGTGACATTTCGCGTTCCTCCTCTAAAATTTCAGTATGTTATACGATTCTATTACATATTAATAGAATTTATTGTGAATTTGAAGAAAATTGATTAACCATAAGTGAAACTTTTTCATAAACCTTACAAAAAAAAAAAAAAGCCTGGTGTGAAACACTCACACAACTTTCTCTTACTCCAGTTTTCAATTATAATTGACAAAATTTTATAATTTGTGTACCAAATTTAATGAAATTCTTGGAAAACTGAAAAAACTATTCAGTAAAAGCGCACTTCCGGTTTTACTGATTTCCTTGAAACTCGCAATTTTTGCCATCTATTTATTTCTAATTAATTTTTTTTTTTTGGATGATAGAATTGTATAATCAACTACGATAGCACCATAGAGGTAGAGGTAACCCCACCCCTCTCCCGTAAATGTGTCCTTAAATGAATTTTCCCAGAGAAATGTTTTCAATAAAAGTTGTAGATCTATGTATGTTTAGTTTATATAGGAAGTTTCAAGAAAATCGTTGGAGCTATTTTTTTGAGAAAATTGCGAAAAAGTAAAAAAAAAACAAAAAAAAAAAACGGATATTTCCGGTGAAAACTGGATATCGAAAATTTGATTCGATTACAATACTTCCTCCTACTAGGAATAAGAGAAAGTAAAAATAAATAAAAGTAAAATGTCTACTTACATGGAAATGATCAATACTGGCTTTGAAATCGAATTCTGTATATTCATTATGGAAGTGCTCAGTATTTCCTAGGCCGAAGTATAATTCTAATACTAGTTTCTGTCTTTTAAGGAAATCAACGTCAGCTGAAAATGAAAATGGTCAATAATGAAAATGAAAATAAATTAATATGAAAACAATTTATTTACAACTAATTAAAAAGTAATAATAATAATATTTTTTATTTTATGGTTTTTTTTAATGAACGAACAGTAAACTTACCCAATTTTCTTTCTGGCTTTGTAGACACAATAGATGAATAAGTGGTGGCCAATACTAGGCCTAGCACAAATAGTGTTAACTTCATCATGACTGTACACTAGTCTCAGTAATTGGTCTTAACCAAGAGGTGTACGCTGGATATTCGGGATTTGTTCTTTATATATACCTTCTGAATATCTCGATAACATCTAAATTTAGCCCCCACCATCCGCAACCCTATTAGAGATACCACTGTGGTAAATTTATCAATATATTGTTTTTTTTTTTTTTTTTTTTTTTGGCTATGTATAAACCCTCCACTAAACAGATAATAGTATCTATCATTTTCTCTTACTACTGTAAGAGAGAAAGATATATTGAGATCGTGACAAATTTTCTCGATAAGGAGCTCTAACCGGAAATACAGGTTTTGAGCTCCTACGAGTTGTAAAATTTTTTTTTTTATAAACTGTGCGTGAGTGTGTGTATGTATCTGAACGGCATAACAAAAAAAAAAAATAAATAAATAAATTGCAGAAAATTTAAACTTGACGACATTCCGTTTAGGTATCACCATTGGATCCCGGTCAGTAAAGTTATCTGTCAAAATTCCACAACCGGAAGTTCCACTTTATTGAATAGATTTTTTCAAATTATTTGCCAATTTTTCGAAAACAGCTCTAACGATTTTTCTTGAAACTTTGTATATACATTACGTAACACATAACTCATGACTTTTTTTTATTTAGAAGATTTCAGGGGAAAATTAATTTAAGTGGAGTCTTGTGTGAGCGGAGGAGTTGTAAATCCCTTTCAAGTGTTACTTTAGTTTATTTAATACAATACTATCATCTATGTATAAAAAAAAAAAATCAGGAAACTAGAAGAATCATGAAACTAGTTTAACGAGAATTCATAAGACAGGTTTTGGGGTAAGGGTTGGTTGGGGGTTATGATTCTATCTAAAATTATTACTTTAGTTTATTGTCAGATTCTATCGTTTATTTTATATTAATTAGAAATTAAATGTGTTATTATAATTCCGAGTTTCTAGAAAATCGATTGATCGGAAGTACGTGTTACAGAAGTTATTTCATTTTCTTACATTTTTATTAAAACAAAAATCTGGTGTGAAACACTCACACAACTTTCTCTTACTCCAGTTCTCAAAATTATAATTGACAAATTTTATAGTTAGTGTACCAAATTTAATGAAAATTGTCGAAAACTGAAAAAAAAAAACTGTTCAGTAAAAGCGCACTTCCGGTTTATTGATTTCCTTCAAACTCGGAATTTTGGCCATCTATTTATTTCTAATTAATTTTGTTTGGATGATACAGTTGTATAACTAAGTATGATACCACTTTAAAGGAAGCTGTAACCCCTACCCCTCCCCTAAAAGTGCCCTTAAATGAATTTTCCCAGAGAAATGTTTTCAAATAAAAGTTGTAGATCTTTGTATGTTTAGTTTAAATAAAAGTTGTAGATCTTTGTATGTTTAGTAAATTTTTAAGGAAATCGTCGAAGACATTTTTGAGAAAATCGCGAAAAAGTGAAAAAAAAAAAAATCATTTAATTAAGTGGTAATGTAAACAAACACTTTTCCGGAAGTACCACTTTACTTTTTTTTTTTTTTACTTTTTTGCGTTTTTCTCAAAAATAACTCCGATGATTTTCTTTAAACTTGATATATCAACTATACATACAAAGAGCTACAACTTTTATTTGAATTGTTTCTCTAGGAAAATTCATTTAAGGGCAGTTATGGGGGAAGTTTAGGGTTAGGTTTCCATCTAAAGTGCTATTTCAGTTTATTAGACAATTCTGTCATCTAAATAATGTTAATAAGAATTAAATATGTTGTTGAAATTCCGAGTTTCAAAACTGGAAAAGTGTTTGTTTACATTACCACTTTACTAAATGATTTTTTTTTTTTTTTTTACTTTTTGTCGATTATTCTCAAAAATGTCTTCGACGATTTTCTAAAAATTTACCTAAACATACAATGATCTATAAATACTTTTATTTAAAACATTTCTTTGGGAAAATTCATTTAAGGGCACTTTTGGAGGTGGGGGTGGGGTCATGTTTTTCTCTAAAGTGCTATCATAGTTGATTATAAAAATTCTATCATCCAAACAAAATTAATTAAAAATAAATAGATGGTCAAAATTTCGCGTTTCAATGAAAATTAATAAAACCGGAAGTGCGTTTTTACTGGACAGTTTTTTTTTTTT
The DNA here is from genome assembly GCA_011037195.1 of Triatoma infestans. Taxonomy (NCBI): domain Eukaryota; kingdom Metazoa; phylum Arthropoda; class Insecta; order Hemiptera; family Reduviidae; genus Triatoma; species Triatoma infestans. The sequence continues at coordinate 139,503 of JAAEAF010000780.1, forward strand.
TTCTAGTTTTGCGACGAATTTCATTAAATTTGGTACACAAACTATAGAATTTTGTCAATTATAATTATTTTGAAAACTGGTGTAAGAGAAAGTTGTGTGAGTGTTTCACATCAGATTTTTTGGATTAATATGTAAAAATTTTTAATCATTACAAAAAAAAAAACTTTCCCTTGTTCAATCAATTACTATTTAATTTTATTGTTTAACTGATCACCCTATTATTATTTTAATTTTTTTTTTTATGTTTAATTATCATATGAGTTCATCTCGTACAGCCTATTTTTTTCGGGGTAATTCCAATCATATTAATAGAAAATGTTAGTGGAAAAAATTCGCTAATCAAATTAATATGATTAGTATGATAATGATGTCATACAGATTTGGTGGTAATTAAAAGAAAAAAAATTATTGATCTTAGTTAATTATTTTTTTTTTTTTTTTTAAATAATAATGTGTATATTTCTCTTTAGAGTACTATTAACACTATTTGTCTTTATCAAAAGTAAATTTCCATCCATGATTGTTTAACCTCTGTAAATTCGTTGTTTACAGTCTTTTAGATCTCATTTAAAAATAAATAAATAAATAAATTAATAAAACAAAATGAATCAGTGAGAAAAATTCACAACAACTTTCTCTGACTATAGTTAATGTTATTTTCATTATACTTGTATATACGTTTAGATAGATGGGCTTGTCATAATAAGATGTATATCATAGTTTAACTGGTGAAGTGGCGCCCTCTCAAATTGATTAGGGAAAAGATTCGAAGCTTTTACCCACAAAGCAATCAGTAAATTAAAAGTATTAATTTAAAAAAAAAAAAATTATTAAATATTTTAGTTTTCTCGCATGTTAAAAATTTTTGTGAGGGAAGGGATTAGCTCAGTGGTTAGCGTGTTGGACTCCCACGCAGAAGGATCCCGGTTCGAGTCCTAGTGTTTACCCTTAGATTTTTTTTTCTTCCTAGGAGCCTCTACAGCTCACTATTCGGTGCTGGACAGTGTTGTCTATAGTAGCAAGAGGAACACTGTCCGGAGGCCGCCAGTCCACTGAAAAGGCTTCCGGGCGCCAATGAACACAACATGTTGACGCGCCCTTAAATTAAAAAAAAAAAAAATCTGGTGTGAAACATTCACACAACTTTCTCTTACTCCAGTTCTCAAAAATTATAACAAACAAATTTTATAGTTTTTGCACCAAATTTAATGAAATTTGTCGAAAACTGTACAAACTATTCATTAAAGGCGCACTTCCGGTTAATTGATTTCCTTCAAACTCGGAATTTTTTGGCCATCTATTTATTTCTAATTAATTTCATTCGGATGATAGAGTTGTATAATCAAGTATGATAACACTTTAGAGGAAGCTGTAACCCTACCCCTCTCCTAAAAGTGCCCTTAAATGAATTTTCCCAGAGAAATCTTTTATATAAAAGTAGATCTTTGTATGTTTAGTTTATATGTGAAGTTTCAAGAAAATCGCGTCGGAGCCATTTTTGAGAAAATCGCAAAAAAGTGAAAAAAATCATTTAGTAAAGTGTTAAAGCAAAAGCACTTCCGGTTATTCGATTTTTTTTTTCGAACTCGGAATTTCAACAACGTATATAATTCTAATTAACATTATATAGTTGACCGAATTGTGTAATAAACTGAAACAGCACTTTAGATGAAAATCTAACCCCATCCCTCCCCCAAAAGTGCCCTTAAATGACTTTTCCCAGAGAAATGTTACAAATAAAAGTTGTAGCCCTTTGTATATGTAAATGATGTTACAAGTTTAAAGAAAATCGTTAAAGCCATTTTTGAGAAAAACGCAAAAAAGTAAAAAAAAAAAAACTAGTAAAGTGGCACTTCCGGTTGAGGAATTTTGACAGATAACGCACCGTCAGATCCCATGGTGATAAATATACGTAATATCAAGTTTCAGCTTTCGACGGTTTTTCGTTTTTGAGCTATGATGTTCACATACACACACACACACACACAGACCATTTGCTAAAAACCACTTTTTTGGACTCAGGGACGTCCAAAAAAAAGGTATTTCCGAGTTTGAAAACTCGATATCGAAATTTGACGCGATTACAATACTTTCTTTACTACGATAATGAGAAAGTAAAAATATATATGTATTTTCTTTTTTTAATATTTCAGTGTATTTCTGTTTTTACTATATACATTCATTTCTCTTTTATTTGTTTATATCTTTAATGTTTTGTGGTGTTGTGATGTTTTGTGTTGTTGGTTGTGTCGTGAGCGTTTTAGCGAAAAGGGATTGGGTGTTGTTTGGAGATAGATTATAAGAATATAAGAAGCACACTGTTTTATAAATTAATAATATTATCTCTTAGTAAATGAAGTATTTTACATTTCACATTTAGTTTAAGAAATTAAGTATTTATCAAGATTAATGCAAAGCTCTTATGTTTTAAGTTATAACTGGCACTGATACTAAGAGAGCGATTCCTGAAGCGTCCTGTTTGAAGGTAGAGTTAAGTCTCTCTTAAAACTAATGTTAGAATCTATTCTTTGGAATTGCTCTCTCTCTCTAGAGGGGGAAATTAGCTTGTACAAAGGTTTGACCTAACGGGATTTGTGCCTTTGTTTAATGATCCAAATTTGCAGTACCTGACACTAAAGTACAATCTTTTTGAAGATAATTTCACAGTCTAATATATTATAAAATATTAACAAAAATACAATTTTGGATACTATAAAATATTCAGAAACTTTAAACTATTATTTATCGATTTTGTCCTTCCACTACATTATCCCCCCTCCTGGAGAAATTTTTCGGCACGAAAAATTTGGGAGATAATCTGGAGTTGTAGAGGCATGGAAGTTATCGAGAGGCGTGTGTGTAACCTCTGCAAGGTGGCCGTGTGTTGTAGGGTGCAGTCATCTTCTTCTGGAGCAAACGCTGCTTGAAGGTGTGAGCGTTGCTGTGGTGTTTGAATGTATTCTACTCGAGCGAACGCTGCGTGAGTGGGTGAGCGTTGCTGTGGTGGTAGGCTGATAGCCGAACACTGCTTGGCGAGTGAGAGTGTTGCTGATGAAGAAGTGACTGGCAATGGGTAGACAAGGTGATCAGTGTAGATAAGTCGGTACTGTAGGTGTGTATGTACTTTCTTGAATTAACTCTATATGGACAAAAAAAAAACTCTTAAGTATTTCAAAAATAATTAACACATAAATACACAAAATATACAAATAAAAAAAATATATATATATTTAATAAGCGTGCAAGGAAGCGCAAGGATGTGAGGATATCGCAAAGGGTATGAGAAGATGAAGATCTTTTCCTTTTGTAGAAATCTTGTGTTTCTGAAAATAATCATACAGAGTTATACATAAATTTATATGATAAAATTTCTAACAAATAACGTGCAATATTGACTAATCATAACATGCAATTAAATTATTCGCATGCAATAACATTCGTGCTCATGCAATGGTGCAGTCGACGAAGATTCTTGGATCTGTAAAAGAGAGGTTAAACAAATTTAAATTTCAACAAATATTAGTGTAAAAATTATTAAAGCTAAGAAGTAAAGATGAATATATATCTTGAGGGAGTATGCACAAGGGTGAAGCCGACTGTATGTTCATCAGCTCTTCAGCTTTGCTGTGTTTTCTAGATACCTTAAGTTAACAATAACATTAAAATACAAATGATAAACAAGTACAAGAATAATACAAATTATTTAATTTCCTTTTAAGGCGAACTGAAAAAAAAATTTTAATTAATTAGGTAAATACAATATATAAAAAAAATATTAATATCATCTCATCAAAAGTAACTACGAATTCACTTGGTGATCTTGATTTCTGCAAAATAAAAAAAATTACAATTATTATTTAAATATACAATGCAATAATTACAAATATTAAAGCCGGAATAATTTTATGACTCGAAGTACGATAGTTTTCAGTGCTGAAACAAAAATAATATGTCATTATTGCAACAACTTAATTAGATATAAACCTGATACATTTATTGTTACATATAACATTTACATGTGGTGTAGTATGTAAAGTTAAGAAGTGTGATAGATTGAGAATTATTTCAAGAGATTCAATGTATAGTTGTGTATGTATTGTGTGCGCGAGGTGGCACAGAAATTTTGTGGCTAGTTAGTAGGAATTTTAGTGAACTTAGCGATTAGTACTAAATTGGTGTGTTTGAGTACTAGTTGACAATTGAATGTTGAATTTAAGTGTTAGATACGTGCGCAAATTAATGATTGCCCTGTAAGAATGTTTCTACAAGTATTCATTAGAAATTGCCTTTTAATTGCGAAAGTATGAATTCGCCAGAAAATTTGGAATTTTCGACATTGTCCGCATGCAAATGAAGGGACGTGATGCCATAGTTAGGTATTACCTAGTTAGACAGGACTGATGGAAGCAGCTATGATTGCGCCATAGTCATATCAGGTTTTCGAGAAAGCGACTGAGGGCTAACTCGTTTTGGGCTGTATTTGGAAACAATTACGAGCCGTATGTCCAAATTTTGAACAATATTGGCAAGTGGGCCTATTTTGGAGGTTATTGCTAGTTTCGTTACCATTATTATGACTATACTGGGGTCTATCTGAATAAGGGTTAAATCGCGAATTGTTTGAATTAATTCGAGGGCTATGATTATTACTAAAATATTGATTATTATTATTATTGTTATAACGATTATTATTATATACCCTACGATTGAAATTTTTTGGTACATTAAAATTGTTAGGCATTTTGCCAAAGTTAGTGCGAGGTTTTGGTCTAAATTTGTTGGTGCAATCCACGTCAAAATGTGGACCGGAACAATGGCGACAAGGTTTGTTCTTTATTACATTAAATACTCTACAAGTGGTAGTTGGTTTTAATTGTGGCTTTTGGCTTTTATTACGATGTGGGCATTCTCTGTGGAAATGCATTTGTCCACAGTAACGACAAGGAGATGGAGGTGTACGATTAGAATTTTTCGAAGTTACAGCGAAAACTGTGGGGTTTGTTTCAGAAGCCTGAACTTCTTTTAGGGCATTGGCATAGGAAAGTGCTTCATCTAATTTTTGAGGAAGCTTCGTTCGCACCTCATTACGAAGCGGTTGAGGAAGCGACTTCAAGAACGCATCAGTGGCCAGTTTATCTAGAATTGCTTGTAAGGCCTCGAGTGGGTTAGCTTGAGCTTTTAAATGAATGGCGGATTGGATATGTCTAATCCTATCCGCGAATGTTTCAGGAGACTCAGTGGGCAAGGACTGAATATTAGTCATCTGTTGTAAGAGGACTAAGGGTGTTTTTCCTTACGAAATCGGGCTAGAAGTCGCTCTGAAATTAGAGGATACGTTATAGTTGTACCCTGGCGTTGTAATTCCGCTTTCTGGGTGTCGTAAAAGATTTTTGCAGACCCTGAGAGTCTAAGTGCTAATATTTCTAATTTAGCAGCGTCGTCCCAGCCAGAAAGACTAGCACAATGGCTAATTTGGTCTAGGAAATCTGACACTTTGGCTGAATTTTCGCCATCGAAGGTAGGTAAGCTATTGATTAATTGCAAATTCCTTAAGGGACTAGGTTGATTATTAATTGGAGGATTTGCTAATTGCTGCTGCGCAAGTAAATATTCTACAGCAGCGTCGATGCCCATGTCTTGTCCATTAATCTTATACATTTTGTCAGTGAACGAATTGCTTGGGGAAAGATTATATTTTTCAAGACGTCTACGTAATTGGAGTAAATTGCCTCCAACAGAAAGGTTATTATCGCTTAATATCTTTATAATTTGGGATCTATTAAGTACACTCATAAATTCAAAATTCGAAAGGGATTGAGATACAAATGGTACAATTACAAAAATTTAAAAATGAAATTCACTAGAAAATTCAATAATGGGAAATATTGAAGATATTTCCGCTGAGAAAGTAATTTAAAAAAAACAATCAAATTATCTGATGGATAATTTGTGTAATTATGAAATTGAAATTTTTACGTACTTGTAAATTTGTGGATTCTCGTTGAAAATATCCCAAACAGCTGGCACCAATGTAATGTTTTGGTGTGATGTTTGTAGTTGTTGGTTGTGTCGTGAGCGTTTTAGCGAAAAGGGCTTGGGTGTTTGTTTGAGATAGATTATAAGAATATAAGAAGCACCACTGTTTTATAAATAATTATATTATCTCTTAGTAAATTTAAGTATTTTACAATTTCACACTATTATGTTTAAGAAATTAAGTATTTATCAAGATTAATGCAAAGCTCTTATGTTTTAAGTTATAACTGGCACTGATACTAAGAGAGCGATTCCTGAAGCGTCCTGTTTGAAGGTAAAGTTAAGACTCTCTACTCTTTACTCTTTTAAAACTAATGTTAGAATCTATTCTTTGGAATTGCTCTCTCTCTCTAGAGGGGGAAATTAGCTTGTACAAAGGTTGACCTAACGGGATTTGTGCCTTTGTTTAATGATCCAAATTTGCAGTACCTGACACTAAAGTACAATCTTTTTGAAGATAATTTCACAGTCTAATATATTATAAAATATTAACAAAAATACAATTTTGGATACTATAAAATATTCAGAAACTTTAAACTATTATTTATCGATTTTGTCCTTCCACTACATATCTCATTCACTGTTTAATTTGATCTCTTATAACTAAACTGTATTATATGTAATATCGATTGTGAGACATGTAGATTTTATTTAATAATAATAATAATAATAATAATAATAATAATAATAATAAATAAAATAAAATAAAAACAAGCGAAATATTAGTTAGCTGGGGGTCAAAGGTAGAATCTTTTTATCTTTGTTTTATTCTTATAAAAGTTTATTTGACGTTTCGGACATCTTTGGTGTCCTTCCTCAGGAACTGTTATGGAAGAATAGAGAGCTGAATATTAGAGCAGGTTATTGTTTCATATATAACCTCTTCCAAGAAGTGTCCGAAACGTCGAATAAACTTTCAAAGATAATTTTTTTTTTTTTTTTTACCCCAGCCAACTAATATTTTGCTTGTTTGATAAACAACGGCCAAACATAACTATTGTTTATATAGTAATAATCTATTAAAATAGGTGTTTTTCTCTGAGCAGCAAACCATCTAAGATGAATGGAAATCATTGCTATTTATTACTTTCTTTTCTATTACATACTCCAAGTAAGAGGAAGTATTGTAATCGTGTCAAATTTTCGATATCGAGTTTTCACCAGAAATATCCGTTTTGAGATGCCCTCAGTCCAAAAAAGTGGTTGTTAGCAAATGGTCTGCGCGCGCGCGCGCGCGTGTGTATGTATGTGAACAGTATAGCCCCAAAAACGAAAAACCGTAGTAAGTTGAAACTTGATATTCCGTTTAGGTATCACCATGGCACCTAACAGTATGTTACCTGAGAAAATTCCTCAACCGGAAGTACCACATTGATAGTTCTTTTTTTTTACGTTTTTGCGATTTTCTCAAAAATGGCTCCGACGATTTTCTTTAAACTTCGTATATCAACTAAGCATACAAAGAGCTACAACTTTTATTTGAAACATTTCCCCGGGGAAATTCATTTAAGGGCACTTTTGGGGCAGGGATGGGGTTACGGCTTCCTCTAAAGTGCTATTTCAGTTTATTAGACAATTCTGTCATCTAAATAATGTTAATTAGAATTAAATATGTTGTTGAAATTCCAAGTTTGGAAAAAACTCGGATGACTGGAAGTGCGAGTTTACTTTACCACTTTACTAAATAATTTTTTCACTTTTTGCGATTTTCTCAAAAATGACTCGCAACGATTTCCTTAAAATTCGTATTTAAACTACACATACAAAGATCTACAACTTTTATTGAAAACGTTTCTCTGGGAAAAGTCATTTAAGGATACTTTGAAGACGGGTGGGGTTATGTTTTTCTCTAAAGTGCTATCATAGTTGATTGTACAATTTTTTCATCAAACTTAATTAGAAATAAATAGATGGCCAATATTCCGTGTTTCAAAAAAAAATTAGTAAACCGGAAGTGCGCTTTTACTGAACAGTTTTTTCAGTTTTCGACGAATTTCATTAAATTTGGTACATAAACCTATAAAATTTGTCAATTATAATTTTGAGAACTAGAGTAAGAGAAAGTTGTGTGAGTGTTTCACATCAGATTTTTTTTTTTAGTACTATTATAATGTTATACCAATTAATTATAATTTAATATTTTTTTTAATTTAATAATATTGAATTACATTTTTCAGGTTCCAGTAGAGTATATTCGTCATCGAAGAAGTGACATCACTGAAAGGTGTAAGTAAACAGCTGATACTTCAAAGGCAAATACAGCAGCCAGTGGATATAAGTTAATAATTTATTATTATTTAACATTCAAAATGAGTCAGCTGTTCTTAATAAAAATATAAAATAGGTAACATTTATAGTATTAAAAATTATTTTGAGAAAAGTGAACTATATAAGATGCTGGTGTTTTAATGTTGTATGTTATGCAAATTAATTATTATATAAACCGATTAAATAAACAATTTGTAGAGTAATTATTTAAAAAAAAAAAAAAAAATTGTAATTAACAAATCAATGTCATTTTCTGTTTAATTAGGTTATAATAGAGAAATATCTGTGCACTTTTATGTTTTTCAGTTTCTGTGAAGGGTTTTCAAGTTAATGAGGGCTAAACAAGTTTTTGTAGAATTCTACATCCGATGTAACGGATCACGGATCCGAAGTTACTCTTATCGATTAGATTTTTTTCGTAATTTTTTGAATTTATGCTTTACTTTTTGTTTTTTACTTTCTCTTACTCCCTAGTAAGAGGAAGTATTGTAATCGTGTCAAATTTTCGATATCGAGTTTTCACCGGAAATATCCGTTTTGAGGTTCCCTGAGTCCAAAAAAGTGGTTTTTAGCAAATGTCTGTCTGTCTGTGTGTGTGTGTGTGTGTGTGTGTGTGTGTATGAACAGCATACCTCAAGAACGAAAAATCGTAGAAAGTTGAAATTTGATATTCCGTTTAAAAGTCACCATGGAATCTGACTGTACGTTATTTGTAAAAATTCCTCAACCGGAAGTACCACTTTACTAGTTGGATTTTTTACTTTTTTTTGCGATTTTCTCAAAAATGGCTCCGACGATTTTCTTTAAACTTTAAACATCAACCACACATACAAAGAGCTACAACTTTTATAAGAAACATTTCTCCGGGAAAATGCACTGAAGAGCACTTTTGGGGGAGGGGTGGGGTTAGGTTTCCATCTAAAGTGCTATTTCAGTTTATTAGACAATTCTGCATCTAAATAATGTTAATAGAATTAAATATGTTGTTGAAATTCTAAGTTTGAAAAAAAATCGGATAACGGAAGTGCGTTTTACTTTACCACTTTACTAAATGATTTGTTCACTTTTTCGCAATTTTCTCAAAAATGGCGTGGACGATTTTTTTGAAACTTCGTATATAAACTAAACATGCAAAGATCTACAACTTTTATCTAAAACATTTCTCTGGGAAATTTCTTAAGAGCACTTTTAGGGGAGGGGTGGGGTTAGATTTTCACAAAGTGGTATCCTAGTTCATTATACAATTCTATCATCCAAACCTAATTAGTTAGAAATAAATAGATGGCTGAAATTCCGAGTTTCAAGAAAATTAGTAAACCGGAAGTGCGCTTTTACTTAACAGTTTTTTCAGTTTTCGACGAATTTCATTAAATTTGGTACACAAACTATAAAATTTGTCAATTACCATTTTGAGAACTGGAGTAAGAGAAAGTTGTGTGAGTGTTTCACACCAGATTTTTTTACTTAATTTTCAATAATTAAATGTTATGCCAAAGTTCCGAATTTTATAGAAAAATCTGGATAACGGCAGAACAGCTTCAGTTTACTGCAATTTTCTCCATAAAGACATTATCAGGGTTTCATTAGATTTGAGTTGCTAACTTATACATACAGATACCTACCATTTTTTTGTTTTTGTAACTTGTTGCTCAGAAAGTTGATTTAAGAGAGGTTCCGGGAAGTTAGTAAAAATTCTAACATCTGGGATTTTATCAGTCATAGCAAGCATATTTATGCTGTTCCTGACCGGTTTCGGATTTTCATCCATCATTACAGTATAGTTATCAAATTCGTGCGTGTAGAGAGCTGACTTCATCCTAATGTTTTCGTTACCACTCTACATTCGTTATCAACAATTTTGGGCTTATCCGACATTCTTGTAATTTTTCCTTTTTTTGAGATATTTTGTTCAAACATACACAATATATGTATTTCCGGTGAAAACCAATTCCCTAAAATTGGCATGATCGCGATAATTCAGAACCAAGACAGGAAGTATAAAGGGAACCGTTTTTAGGTTAATTTGAGGTTTTTTCTTCATGGCCTCTTTTTTTTTAAAAAAAATGAATAAATATTGTGTGTTTACTTTTATATAAACTATCATGGTTGATTCTAATTTCGTGGGACACAGGATCTTGATTTTGTTGCACTGATTGCACATAATAAATTGGTTTCCTTGTTGACTATTCATATTTTAATGATTCCTTATTCATTTCAATAACTAAACCTAAAACATGGCGGCACCCTATTACCAAAAAAAATTACAGTTTTTTAATAATGTTACTGCAAAGGAAGCATGAGGAATTTCTCATGAGGAATGCTTTTAACAACCTACTAGCCAGAAATAGGAATGGAGTTCTGTAAATTATCTAGTTAGTTCTTACTTTTAACTTATTAATTAGGAAAATAAAAATAGAACTTTGGTTAACTTAACGAATCTTTGTTATTGAACAGCTAGTAAGGATTATACTTCAAATTTTTAAGGAATATAAAGATATAAACAAAATATTTTCAAAATATAAACAAGATGTATTAAAAAAAAATATTTTAACTTAGCCAAACCATAATTTTTACAAATTAGACTATTATATTAAAATAAAGAAAAGAAACAATTTAATTGCAAAAGATTGTTTGAACAAAATAAATAAATAAATTACGGGACTTCTCTTCCGCCTCATTGAATACAACTTCCCTCTATATCTTATTAAACTCCTACACTCATACCTTGCCAACAGAAAAGTTTACATCCAACTAAACACGGCCTCTTCTGATTCCTACCCAATAGCAGCAGGTGTTCCTCAAGGTTCTATTCTGGGTCTCGTCCTCTTCATCACCTACATTAATTCTCTATCCAAACCTCCTCATATCAACCTAGCCCTTATACACTGATGATATTGCTTTGTATACATCATCATGGAGAATTGATACTATCACTAACAGACATACATGTGCAATAGATAAACTGACAAAATACGGCACTAAATGGAAAATAAAAATAAATCACGACAAAACAAACGCCATACTGTTTACTAAACGTAGACCTATAATCAACAAACAAATTAAACACAATAATATTTTGATCCCTTGGACTAACAACGTCAAGTACCTCGGAATAACTCTGGACAACAAATTGAACTTCACGACCCATGTACAAGACAAAGTGAATGGAAAAATGACTGTAAAACTACTCTTCCCGGTCATGCGACACAAAAATGACCACACAAAACAAACTCCTACTACTGTACAAAGTAGTCATCAGACCGATGTTACTTTATGCTTCCACCGCCTGGAGCCTGACTAGTAACAGTAATATCAAAAAACTTCAGATAACCCAGAACAAATATACCTAAGACTTGCGACTGACTCACCACGACACACCAAAATCTACCTACTTCACTTAAAATCTTCGGTATTATTATTACCAACCTCGGGTGGGCTATATCCCGGCACTGCAGCCATCAGAGGCTTATTGTGCTATCGCCGATAGTTCCTAGTAGACAAACCCTCCCTCCTTAAGGAGTTTGAGGGCCTTCACCACCAGGTCATTTTGAGCTACTATCTCCTCAGGTCGTAACGTACCAAAGGTCTCATACCTCAATTTAATTATTGCAACGCAATCAAACAACAGGTGAGGGGCCGTTTCCTCTTCTTCCTGACATAATCTGCACAAGGGTTCCGCTCGAATGAGCACTACCTTTGTACAGATGTTTCCTGAACCTATCATGACCCGTAAATAGTCCCGTCACCAGAGAGATCTGGCTCCTACTCAGACTAAGAGTCATTTGGGTCCTTCGTTTGCACAGTCCTGGCATCATCCTTTTGCTGTGTATAACACCCGGGCTCCCTCTCCAGAGCTCTTCATACTTACTGCGACACCACTCTTTAATCGCTGCACGAATCGCTCCGCCAGTTATCCCCAGGACCGGCTCTCGACCAATGAACGGAGTGTTTGCCCGTTTCCTGGCCAGTTGATCAGCTGTCTCATTACCCTTAATCCCTGCACTCATAGCAGCTATACCTTGTTGTGCCTGGAGAGTCTCACCAATGCCTTACGACATTCTTTCACTAGGGATGAGGTAGTTCTGTAAGCGTCTAGAGCAAATGCGTATGACCTTGCCCCTTGGGGCTCTACGCAGGTTCTCCTCGGTACAGACAAAAAAAAAAAATCTTCAGTAACCCCAGTTTATTCCTTCATACAAAATCGTCTCCTGAAACTCCTCTCCACTCTAGACTGTCATCTTAATCCACTCTGCTGCGAAATAGCCTCCTAGATCCCTCCATACATTACAAGTATAAATGACTGAAACACATCCCTCTCGTAATATTTTCCCTAAAGCTGCAGGTTTTTTCCCCTTTTTCCCTGCATATTGTACCTCGCCTTATCCAAAAAATCACTATACAAACGTTGTAGGAACGTTATGATGTTAATGTACATTGGAACTTCTATTAATTATTATTGTACATATTTGTAAATTTGTAATAAAAAATGCACAATTTTATGGACTGATGAATCAAAGTTTACCAACCCTGGCCTTCTTAATCGTTGGAACTTTAGAATAGGGGCTGAAGAAAATCCACAAGTTACCTTCGCCACACGCCATCAGGTTGTTTTTTTCTACAAACGTTTGGTGTGGAGTTTTAGGAAACCAACTAATAGGCCCAAACTTCTACAGAGAGAACTTAACTGGTGAAAAGTATCTAACTTTTTTAAGAGACATTTTGCCAGTTCTGCTTGAAGATGTTCCTCTAAAACGTCGGCTAGATATGTATTTTCAACAAGATGGTTGCCCGGCACATAATGCGAGAGTTGTACGACGTTACCTGGACAGAAATTTCCATGAAAAGTGGTTAGGAACTCATAGTCCGATCCAATGGCCACCTCTATCTCCGGACTTAACCCCAATGGACTATTTTTTGTGGGGATATCTAAAAAATAAAGTGTACAGTAACCTTAATCCCGTGGCTTCAGTCGAAGATCTGGAACGTCGAATAACTCTAGCCTGCCTAGATGTTGACTTTGCCACCTAAGTGCTGCTACAAACAGAGCGTGGGAGTCCAGAGCTTTGGCTTGCCTATCCGTTGATGGTGCCCAGTTTGAACAGCTTCTTTAAAGAAAAAATAAGGTAATTTTGACATTAAACTGAAATTTGTTTTTCATATTTTAAATTACCATAACTTTTGAAAAACCTAACCGATTTAAAATTTTTTTTTTTTTTTAGAGGCTCAAGTACTATAAAAATATGCAAAAAAAAATATAATGTTCCATTTGAAAAAAAAAAGTTGGATGCTGTATCTCGGGATATTGGGGTTTAAAAAAATGGATCAATCACTGAAAATAAACTAGACTAAAAATGATTAAATACGTGTTTTCTATTTTTTCGAAATTTCCCGCAGCTTAAAAAAAAAGTGGGTGGAGCATATAACTCTGGTCACCCTATATAAACTATTTTTGTAAAATAATGTTTTGGAGAATTATATTATTTTAATTATTCAATGTAAAATTAAATCTATGAACGTAAATTTGTTAAATAGTATAACTCAACCTCAACTACAATATAATTATTAAGTCTCGTAAAATTGATCAAAATACAGTGTTAGTTTACAAGAAATTGAAGTGGCATTTCATGACATGAGTACCTGAACATAAAATAAATTTATTCTCGCATTAAACGTTTATATTGGTTGGTAATTATTGTTTTAATGAAAAAAAAGAAGGTTTACATGATGATTGTTTCTAGAAAGTTAGGTTAGAATTAAAACAATTTTTTATTATGTTCAATTTATTGTTATATTGTATTTTAATTTAAAAAAAAAAAAAAACATGATATACTTGAATAAAATTTAACATATTTTAGCAATTATATATAAACTTTAAAATTTGTTTAATTGGAAGATGGCAACAATGTGATTACTATTAATTTGTAGTGAGCAAACTAACTTTATTCATTACTGGGATCAACACATTATTGTCATGTAAAACAAGTAATATTTAGGCTACGGCTAGACGGACGGATTTTGACGCACTTATTTTGCGTTAAATAATGCAAGAAATATGGATTACGCTGATAGTAGGGGAAGTGGCTAGACGCTTCTGATATTATCGTACGAAGTAGATACAGACACACGTTCTCAAGGTCATAACGCGAATGATGGATCCGAGCCCATACTTCATCGAGAAATAACGCAGTGTGACTGGCTAGACGGGTGGAAAACCACGCAACGGAAGTTGCCGTTCCTATTTGTATAGCTCTCTTGTACTCGCTATTGAATTGTGGTATATTTTATATATTCTATTTTTTTTTTTTTTATTTAAGGCGCTTCAACATCTATGGTAGGTAATTAGCGCCCGGAGCCTTCTCAGTGCACTGCCGGCCTCCGGACAGTCATGCTTTAGTGGCTCCTAGGAAGAAAAAATTTAAGGGTAGCAGTGGACTCGAACCCGTGACCTCCGCGTGGGAGTCCAACGCGCTAACCACTTAGCTAATCCCTCCCCTCTATATATCCCATTATTTTGGTGCATTGTTTATACAACATGGATTATTACATTGACAGTGAAGTATTAATTTTTGAAGTACAAAAGCACAGATGTTTATATGATCCCGCTGATACGGACTTTAAAAATCGAAACAAATAACAGACGCATGGCTAAGTGTATGTGAAGCTGCCATTGGAGATTACGACGTCGTCGTCTTACAACCCATTAACGAAATAACTACTTCCGATGTAATACTTAATTTTGCCATGCTTTTTGAACAATGTATTTCTGCAAAATTTTTCTGGAATGATACGTTCTCCACAGATGAAACTACTGTACTACGTTAAAAATCGATCATGTAGCCGTTCCACTGGGAAACCTACTTCATTTAACGCGTTAATAATTGCGTTATTTATCGGACAGTTTAGCCAGAGCTTCACGTCATAAAACGTTCCGTTAATTTCTGTAAGAAAGCCTTCGTTAAAATCCGTCCGTCTAGCCGTAGCCTTACTTATCCTATATCTTGTTCATCTGGATTAGCATCTCTAGATACGATGAAATTTATTAAGTAAATTTCTCCATTAAGTTGTTTGGAGTAATATCCTTTTTTTCAAAAATAGTAATAATATTATATGTCCAGAAAGTAAACATGATTTCAGAATTATATCTATACAGTCTTGTAAAAAAAAATGACAAAAATTTATGTAGATCAATGGTGGTCTTCTGGGCCTAAATCTAAAAAATAAATTTTATAAGGTAGTTGGCAAATATTACACAAAAAACAAAAATTGAAACATTATAACATCATTATAAGCCATTATTATACTATTCGTCAACTAATATATTAAGTGCGAGTGTAATAAAAAAAAAAAGCGATCATTTATCCGTCACACTTCACTATTTTTCGTTGGTGTAGAGATGCGCATTTTCATTCAATAGTATCATGGAACTTCTACATTTTTTTTTCTTTTTTTTTTAAGAGAATTCAACAGAAATCAGTTTACTGAATATGTGAGGTGAGTCCGTATTGTTGGACAACATCTGATATTTGATCATACATACATATTCCATTTATTCCTGACCGGTTTCGGATTTTCATCCATCGTCAGAGCAAATTCACCAATTTCGTGTAGAGAGTTCACTTCAACGTAATGTTTCTGTTACACTCATACTTGTTGGTTTGTTGGTTGTATATATGTAAGATAGGTTATAAGGTTATATGTGCGGAAGGTTACATATACAACCAACAAACCAACAAGTGTAACAGGAACACTACGTTGAAGTGAACTGTCTACACGAACTTTGTGAATTTGCTCTGACGATGGATGAAAATCCGAAACAGGTTGGGAACAAATAGAGTATATATACACGTTATTACGTATAAAATAACAGTTAAATCAGTTTAGTTCAGTTTATGTTAAAAATGTAGCTTAATTAATACATAGCTTAAGTTTATGTAGAAGCTTTAAAGAGGAAGCGAGCTAAGCAAAATCTAATATATACTATATTTAAACGATCTTGTAAAAATTGATTAACTATTAAGAAATGTTTGAATATAATTGAGCATGCCCAATATTGTCTTTTTGGTACAAATAGATGTACACATTGAACGAGGTATCATCACCTTTTAACCAAATTTGTGCACCATCTGATGACTGGGATCAAGAGATAGTTTAAATATTTTTATTATAAAAATAGTCATGAAATGATGACCGATAGCTTTAAAATATACCCTTGTTTACTTTCTCTTAGTGATGATATAATGTAAAATATTAAACAAACTCATTATTTTTTATAATAAAAAAAAAAATCAAATAAAATAAACATTATAAAAAAAAAAAATGATGATAAACTGATGTGGCCTGCGAACTAACATTGAATTTATTTTGGCCCCTTATTTAGACAAAAGGTTGGCCACCCCTGATATATAGATAATGAATTTTACAAATGTTATTTAGAAGAAAATATTATAAATGCAAATGATATCAGTACTGATAATTTATGGCACAATTAAAAGCAATAATTCCGCCTTCACAGAATTTATTAAGCTATTTAGTGCTTAAAACTGCCCTGGAAAATCTCTTTGGTAATTCCTAAAAATAAAGTTTGAACTTCCTTCGACTTTTAGTTTTTGTGTTATATTGAATATATTAAACCTATTCGCTGAATTTGAAAACATATGTTTGCGGTAAACATTTAATTTCGAAAATTTTACTCAATTATTGCAATCCTTGCTTATGCTAAGTGTCCACTAGAGATAAAATAGTCTCGAAACTAGTGTCACAAATGAATAGGGGCCTGAGAATGCGCGGGCTTGTCTCCGAGAACGTAACTGTCACAAGTGGACATGTTTATTCTTGCTCTTGTGACCCAGTCTTCCGTCAGTGTTGTAAGATTGTTCTCAGCTCTCGGAGACTTGATTTCATTCTTGTGTGTATTTTTCCTTTTTATTTCTGAATTCAATGTTTTTATTTGTTTTTTTTTGGTTAATTCTTTTTTAACCTTCCAATAGGCGCGCATATAAAAGGGACACGAAAAGGCGCAGAGTATCTGAGAGATACATTAAGTTTCAAGAGATGATGTGCACAATTAAATCTCTTCGCGCGCTACTAAAATATGGTGGGAAGTAAAAGTCATATGTTTGCCTCAGATAAACGCGCCTATTGGAAATTTAAAAATGAGCTATAACAAGATTATGTCCGATAAAAAGGGAGTGGACTGACGATGAAGTGATGGAGTTAATGCATCTCTATAAGGAACATGAGCTTTTGTGGAATGAAAAAACATAAATTGTATAGGAATCACGATAAAAGAGTGAGTATGTTTAACGAATTTGCATCAAAATTTAAAAACCGTAGTGGAAATGAAGTTCAATGGAAGATCCATAACTTACGGGAACCAGGTATGTACCTATATCTATACAATTGAATTAACTCAAAATTCGCTGCCACTTCCTGCAAATGATTAATTAATTTTACTGTCACTTTTACTTTTCAGATATCACACGAAATCCAAAAAATGAAGAAACTAAAGAGTGGTGATGGTGCAGGGGACAGATTCGAATGCAAATGGAAGTTTTAATCTGCATTACACTTCACTGTGCCTAGCTTCACACCAACAAAATCCACGTCAAACCTTGTGAGTAAATTTATTAATTTATTTAACTGATATGATTTTTACTCTTAATGAATTGGTTTAATATTTCCTAAATAATCAACCTATAGAATCGACCAAAAAAAAAAATTATTTTGGCATTCGATTCAGCTATTGATTCTGTGACCAAACAAATTATTTATTAATTGATAAATTATCCATACTACTAATTAACAAATAAATTAGTAGTATTGATGTACTCGTGTAGCCAATAGATGGCATGACCTGCCCTAAGGGCCTAGGGTTCTCTCTCCGCCGATAGGTAGCAGAGCTGTGCCGGCAAGGAGTAGGAGAGAGCGGCACGTCTGACTGCCTTGCCGTATGTATGTCGGCATGTCTGTCTGCCTGTCTGGAAAAGTGAAAAAGTTGAATTCTTTTTCGAACGATACCGTGATACCACCGACGAACATTCTCTGCTGGACTTCACTATGGGGTGTGAAAACGTTTACGAGTGAATATCGGGTTACTCAAACTAACCAGGCGCCCAACGAGCAATTATAATTTCGTTATACTTAATGATAGTAAGTAGTTTATAATTAATGGTAACTTTGTCTATATATCTGTTTGGAATATTCAAATAAAGGAAAATTTTGTGTATTATTTCAAGTATTTATTTCAGTTTATTTCAAGTATTATTGAACCCAACAAAATTCTGGGTTACAATAAAAAAAAAAACTGGCGCCCAACGTGGGGCTGAAACCCATGTAATAATTAAATATATATAAATTACATTTCATATCATTATTTAACAGTGTTCAATTATTTCTTTCAAACAATTAAAACAAATTTTTAAGTTAATATAATGCATGTGAAATTAATCTCACAAGAAATTGAAATAACAAATACGTATGTGATAAATTTTATTTGATTTAATTTGGTGAATTGGAAGAAGTTGGGAGATAAGGTGACCTTGAGGTTTGAACTTACTTTTAAACAGTAAGTACAAACATCGCAAGTGTTTACTTTCTTCTTTGTGAATCATATTTACGTATTAATATTGCATACGTATAAGATAAAAATAGCAAAATAACTTTCGTAATTATTATTCTCTTAAAATGTTGTAATTGAATACTGGTAGAATAAGTATTCGAATATTTAACGAATTTTAAATAAATTTTTATTCATAAAAGTAAATAAAATTGACTTGTTTTCAATTGAACTTTAAGAAATTAAGTTTATTTTAACTAAAATTCAGATAGTAAATTAGAGGGCCTGCGTAAATTAATAGCCTGAGTTAATTTTTTATTTCTATTTAACAAGAAAATTGGATAAATTATTCAATTAATTTTGAATACTTTGGTTATATATTTTGAAAACATTTCCTCTGCATATAGAAAATTGTCTTATTATTTGCCTCACTTTTCTGATTCTCTGTAACTTTGTAGGAATCTAAATTTCTATAATTAAGGCATGTTTTATTAGAATGAATTATCTTCTTTGATTTTTTTTTTCTGATTTAAGTTTTCTTTTGTAAATATATTTCTATATTTTTATTACTTAGTTAACATTATTTCGTTCTGATTTCAGTATCTTTTGTAAATATTTCTAGTACTACTTAATTAATTAAGTAATTACTTAAATAACTAAGTAATATTTCTTTTATTACTTAGTTACCATTATTTCGTTCTGATTTCAGTATCTTTTGTAAATATTTCTAGTACTACTTAATTAACTAAGTAATTACTTAAATAACTAAGTAATATTTCTTTTATTACTTAGTTACCATTGTTTCGTTCTGATTTCAGTATCTTTTGTAAATATTTCTAGTACTACTTATTTAACTAAGTAATTACTTAAATAACTAAGTAATATTTCTTTTATTACTTATTTACCATTGTTTCGTTCTGATTTCAGTATCTTTTGTAAATATTTCTAGTACTACTTATTTAACTAAGTAATTACTTAAATAACTAAGTAATATTTCTTTTATTACTTAGTTACCATTATTTCGTTCTGATTTCAGTATCTTTTGTAAATATTTCTAGTAACTTTTTTCCTTTCTTTTTTTAGAGTTATAAAACTTTGATACATATTTCGATAATATTACAATTATTTTTTTTGATTCCATTACTTTTGCATGTATATACTTATATATATACATATATATTTTGTTTCATATATATATATATATATATGATATATATCTATTTATCTTTAATTTAATATAGTCAGATGACTTTTTTAGTTTGGTATTAGCAAATTCAATGCTGAGTAAGGTAAATTTTTGTTCATTTTAATTTTTAATGTCTAGTGCATGTAACTTTTATTCATTTTAATAGCCTGATTAGGCTAACATCAGTGATTGCTGTCTATCTTATTGGTTAGTTTGACCCAGGGCTCTACAATTCTGTTACTTTTGTCCCATCTTCGATTTATTTGCCCTGTATAATCGCATAAGCTTCCCCCTCTTTTTATGTCTGACGACAAACTACCTTCCTTAGTTCCTACCGGAAAAGAGAAACAAACAGTTCAACCCAGACTTCAATGGATTTATGAATTGAAGAAAATCGAATTGGTTGAGCTATTAGAGCGATATTCCTTGTCGATTGAGGGTAATGTTGAAACTCTGAGAGAGCGCCTTCGAGCTTTTTACCTAGAAAACCCATTACTCTGGACAGTTTCTTCAACCGGAAGCATGCCAACAGAAACAATAGCAGCTCCTTGCCATGCACAGGCGGGGCGCAGCCTACCTACACTTTCGCACAGTCTACCCCAACTACCTGTACCTCGGCTTTACCTACCCCTGGTTACTTAACTATGTATCCACCTACTCCTTTACCTTACATGGTGCCATTTGCGGACTTAAAGTTTGATGGATCCTCTACCTTTGGGGCAGAAGACTTTTTAATGTCATGGGACGAGCGAAAGAAAATCTATGGTATTCCGGATGCAACCCTAATCCTATGGCTTCCCCAAATGCTAACAGGCACACCCCTGCTATGGTATCGCCTTAATAAGTCTTCGTGGGTCCAGTGGGAAGACTTCGAACGAGATTTCAGAAATACATTTTTCCCATTTGACTGTCAGGATAGATTAAAGCATGAGATAGAACGCCGAACTCAAGGGGAACGGGAAGATATCTCCACCTTCAGTATTCATCTCCGCGCCCTCATGAGTCGCCTATTTAAACTACCTTCCCTTGAGGAACAATTAGAGAGAATCTATAAGAATTTACTGCCGAAGTATCAGTACCATATACGTTTTTCAGAACTAACTTCAATTGCCGATCTGCTTAGGAAAGGGCAAGAGTTCGAGCAACTGGAGGCAAGGGCACAATCCTTCCGAGCCCCTCCTCCTAAAGAACAATCTCTTTTCCTCGACACGGCATACGAAGCAACAATCCAGCCCAAGAAAATATCCATTAAAGTGAAAACAGAGAAACTTCCCTCTGCTGTATATTCGGTACAGGCCAAGTCTACCTCGCAGTCCAAGCAGTCCTTCCGCCGAAACGACTTCTACTACAAACCTATGCTGGAATTGCCACCCATCAGGGCATAAGTACCCGCAGTGTTAACAACCGCGAAAGAAGTTGTTTTGTTACCATTTTAGGAAACAGAACGTAACTTTTAAGACCTGTCCCAAGTGTTCTCAATCAGGAAACGAGAGTTGAGTCAAGGCCTTAACAGGGTCGACCCTGGCACTTCTAAAGTCAGCTCCGGGAACACAAGAGACAGTGCCGTCTCCAAAGACGTCAACGACTATAATTTCAGTACACCCCTACGGTCCTACTCAATCTGACTCTAGATTTTTGTTGAACTGTAGTGTTTTGGCCATACCGTCCTTGCCTTGTTGGATGCTGGAGCCGCGCAATCGTATCTTAACGAAGAGTTAGCCACCACCTTACAGCAACTTGGTGCAATTATTACAAATAATCGACCTTGCTCGGTTAGCATGGCTAACGGCTTAAAAGAAACCGTTTCTTCTCATCTTTCACTACCGGTGACCCTAGAAGGAAAAGTCACACAGCTGCATTTTGGAATCTTACCTTCTCTCTCGATTCCCTGCATCTTAGGACTAGATTCCTTGGCAGCTATGGAACTTGTTGTGAATTTAGCAGGCCTACAATGGCACTTTCGAAGAGTACCTACCTTTACCTATCCCTTTTGCATGGCTAGATCCGATGCCACCGAAAATGGCCTAGCAGGCTTACGGCAACTCACCCCTGGGGAAGAGACGCAGCTGGACAATTCCTAGCAAAGGAAGTAAAAAAGAAAGGTAACGGATTGAGAGGAATAGCTCTTTCAGTGGAACATGTTATCAATGTGGCGGATCACCCTCCCATAAACAGAGAGGCCTATCATGCTCTCCTAAGGTCCAAGAATACATTAACTTTGAGATAAATCATATGTTGGCAGCCGACATAATCGAGCCCTCAAATAGTCCATGGGCTAGCCCCATTGTAATGGTTAAGAAGCCCAACGGAACTTATCGATTTTGTGTCGACTATCGACGGGTAAATAAGATCACAAAAAAGGATAATTATCCTCTCCCCTTGATTAATTCTATTCTAGACCAGCTCAAATCATGCAAATATTTGAGTAAATTAGATCTGGCACACCGCCTACCACCAGATCCCACTCTCTACTTCTAGCCGAGAAATAACAGCATTCATAGCGTTAGGAAAAGGCCTATATCATTTTAAAAGAATGCCTTACGGTCTTTGTGGAGCTCTGGCAACCTTCTAAAGACTTCTTCATTCTGTCATAGGTCCAGACTTGTCCCCGTATGTCTTTGCATACCTGGACGACATTATTGTGGCGACATTTTCCTAACCATCTGAAATACCTGTGGGAAGTGATCAGGCGTCTACAAGAAGCCGGTTTGGAATTGAACTAAGAAAAATGCGAATTCGGTTGCTGCGAATTAGAATTCTTGGGATTTCTACTTAATGAGAAGGGTGTCCAACCAAATCTGGCAAAAATAGAGCCCATACGGAATTATCCACCTCCCTCGAACATTACTGAGTTACGACGTTTTATTGCAATGGTATCTTGGTACCGCCGATTCATCCCAAACTTTTCGGATAAGATTCAACCATTAACTAAATTGCTTGGGAAAGACCAGAGTTGGTCATGGGGTGACGATCAGAAGGGAGCGTTCCTGCTCTTAAGAGAGATTCTAACCTGGGCTCCTATCCTAGCAAGACAGACATTGCCTTGCCGTTTACGCTGCAGACTGATGTTAGTAAAGCAGGTTTGGGAGCGGTGTTAACTCAAGTCCAGTCTGGGGAAGAGAGAGTCATCGCTTATGCCAGCCGAAGTCTTAACAAATATGAGCGAAAGTATTCAGTATCTGAGAAGGAATGTTTGGCTATGGTAAGGGCCATAAAGAAATTTCGTCCTTATCTAGAAGGGTACACCTTTACCGTTATTACGGACCATAACTGTCTGCGGTACTTGCATAATCTAAAGAACCCAACCAGGAGGTTAGCAAGGTGGGCCTTGGAATTGCAAGGACACGGTTTTGAGGTAGTACACGTGCCGGATGCCCTATCTAGATTGCCAGAGACCTGCTGTGCTCCAATATCGGAGCCAAAGGACACCGACGACCTTTGGTACAGCTCCAAATTCGAGCAAGTTAGGAGAAGCCCATCCCAACACACCGTCTGGAAAATCGTAGAAGACAAATTGTACTTCTACAACCCGGAAGAAGTGAAGAAGGCAGTAGGTGATGAGCTTAATACCTGGAAACAGGTAATCCCGCCAGACAAACGCCAAGGCGTTATCGCTAGTGCCCACTATCGGCCGGATTCAGCACACTTGGGCATTGATAAAACCGCTGCCCGCATAAGAAATTTATACTTCTGGCCGCGATTATACCATGATGTTGCTAGGTATGTGAAGGCGTGCAAAACTTGTCAACTTCACAAACCGGAACAAAGGGCCCCAGTTGGGTTAATGCGCCCTGGGCTACCGCCCCTTCCTTGGCAACGGGTATGTTCTGACATAGTAGGTCCTTTACCTCGTTCCAGTCAAAATAACCTATATATCCTTGGGTTTCAAGATACCTTTACGAAATGGACCGAACTGCTACCTATAAGAACGGCTAATGCCGCGACGGTCATAAGAGGATTCAAGAGACATGTCATTTACCGCTGGGGAACTCCCTTAGTGCTTCACACCGACAATGGGACTCCGTACATTCACCACCTTATGGAAGACTTAGCCCAAGCCTTTGGCATTACCTTCTCTCGGACTCCTCCGTACTGGCCTCAGGCCAACCCAGTTGAAAGGGTAAATAGAGTAGTGAAGACGATGATTTCCTCGTATGTAGGGTCCAACCATAAGTCCTGGGACATGTACTTACCTGAATTTATGTATGCCTTGAATATCTCAGTCTACTCCTGCATTGGACGTTCTCCTGCTTACCTAAATCTCATACTAAGACCCCTTTAGAATCACTGCCCATAGAAGGCTTAGAGCCTAAAAATGATAAACTTTGTCGACAGCATCTCAAAAAACTTAGGGAACTTAGGTTACTAGTTGAGCAAAGTTTGACAACAAGCTAGCAAGAAACAAGCCCACTACTACAATCTGCGAAGAAAGGAGGCGAAGTTTGAAGAAGGTGACAGGGTGCTGAGGCGCCATCATCCCCGTTCAGATGCCTAACGCCAATTTGCGGCAAAACTGGCTCCCAAGTTCGAAGGTCCTTTAGTCATCCAAAAATTTGTATCGACCAATGTTTGCGAGCTGGCCACTTCGGAAGGGTCTAAGGCTGGTCGTAGTCATGTCGCTCAGCTAAAGAAATTTCACGAGTAAGGCTCGTAGGTCCATCGTCAAAAAGGATGGGAGGAGGTGTGACCAAACAAATTATTTATTAATTGATAAATTATCCATATTACTAATTAACAAATAAATTAGTAGTATTGATGTACTCGTGTAGCCAATAGATGGCATGACCTGCCCTAAGGGCAAGGGTTCTCTCTCCGCCGATAGGTAGCAGAGCTGTGCCGGCGAGGAGTAGGAGAGAGCGGCACGTCTGACTGCCTTGCCGTATGTATGTCGGCATGTCTGTCTGCCTGTCTGGAAAAGTGAAAAAGTTGAATTCTTTTTCGAACGATACCGTGGTACCACCGACGAACATTCTCTGCTGGACTTCACACTCGTGGGGTGTGAAAACGTTTACGAGTGAATATCGAATTACTCAAACTAACCAGGCGCCTAATGAGCAATTATAATTTCGTTATACTTAATGAGAGTAAGTAGTTTATAATTAATGGTAACTTTATCTATATATATCTGTTTGGAATATTCAATAAAGGAAAATTTGTGTATTATTTCAAGTATTTATTTCAGTTTATTTCAAGTGTTATTGAACCCAACAAAATTCTGGGTTACAATTCCCAAGAGCGTAACTTAACTTAATAATAATAAACAACATTATTCATTAATTTAATTAATTACAACTGATTTTTGTAAAACACCTCAAAGACCAAAGAATTTTTCTTTTGTCCTGAAACGGGAGCATTAGGAAATAAAATACCAGATCACATGACTTTGAAGCGTTTATTATTTAACATAAAACTATTTTTAAAATATTATTATTATTATTATTCAAGATATAAATCGATATTGCCATTGAACTTCACCAGCAATTGTCATGAACTATTTTCGAAATTCGTCTCTTACATCTTTTCGGGAGGCTGGAATAATATCGCCGATCGCCCCTCTGTATTGGAAAGAATGATACTTGCGGTAGAGGTTCATTCCGCCAATCGCCATTTACAATTTCATGAGTACTATGATCTTCAAAATCAACTAAAACCATTGCACAAATAAATTATTTTATTGTAGAAATTAAAAAGTTATACAATGCACATATTGCCAGAGTAACATCTTTTACTTTATTAGGTGCTAAAATTATTGGTTTTCTTAGAACTCTGATTTTACTAGACATAATGCCAAATATATTTTCTATAATACGACGAGCCCTACTTAGTCGGTAATTAAATATTCTGTTTGGTGCAGGTTGATTTCGTATGCATAAGGCTTTAATATGTATGATGTCATAGCAAAGGCATCGTCAGCTACCATTTTGTACGGAACTAGCAAACATCTTTGGGGTAATGGGTTCTGGTTCAAGAAGCGGTAACTGCTTGCTTTCCAAAGCATCGTGGAGGTAGCAGTTAGTAAAGACACTTCCATCAGAAATTCTACCGTTGCATCCAGCACCAACACAAATTAATTTATAATTAGCATCTGCGACTTCTATCAAAACAATGCTGTGTGGGTGCTTATAGTTGTAGTTAATGCTTCCACAGTTCGCAGGTGCAACCATTGTAATATGCTTGTCATCAATAGCTCCGAAGCAATGTTGGCATTGCCATTATTAGTGCAAATTGATCTGCGTATTCTTTCAATTCTTCAGCAGTTGAAGGTGGCTATAAAAGTAATGAAAAGATTTTTATATGAAATATGAATTATTTTGAACAAATTTTGTGACTAAGTTTTTGTTTGATCTTCTACATTAATTATTTTGATTTGAAAATAAATTATTTTTTGTTTTTCTGTAAGAAAATTAAAAATAGAATATTTGTATATGATATTTTCATTTTTTGGTAGAAAGGAATTTATGGAGTCAGAGAAAGAAAATTAGAAATTTTGATTGGTCGGATGATTTGATTAGATTGAGGGCCTTTTGTATTGCTGTGAGTTTTCCTGTTAGAATACTTGCAGTTTTGGGGAGTCTGTAACTATGAGCATCATTATTAAAAACTATCCCTAGCCCGACTCCATCTTCTTTTTTTGAAGCATCGGTGTATATGTGCTGGAATCCTTGATGTTTGCTAACTATTTCTTGAAACATCTGATGAAAAATTAATGAAGGTGTGGTATCTTTTTGGAAATTATGCAGTGACATGTCACACGGCATTGTCCAGTGTATCCAGGATGAGTGTTCATATTCGGACGTTATCAGATTTGGAGGAATTTCTGAGCCCAAGGAAGAAAGGATGTCCAAGAGCTGCCGATAGGTACTAGTAGGTTTTATCGATGAAAGGACTGTTTGTGTAGGATGGTTTTTAATGGAGAAGATTTTAGTAGCGTAGCGGCAGAATAGTAATTTTCTTCGGATTTCTAGGGACATTTCACCGGCTTCGCTGAGTATACTCAGTCTTGGGCTGGTAGGAAATGCTCCTAGAGCGATTCTTAAGCTTGTGTTTTGTATGAGGATCAGCATACTTAACGTTGTTTCTTTAGCTGATGAATAATATGGTGCTGCCATATTCAATTTTACTCCTTATGAGTGCTTTATTTAAATACTTTATAATATCACAACAATAAGCTTATTAAATCAAATATTAGCTAGATTAAATGTTAAACTCTTATAACTGGCACTGAAGTTAAGAGAGCGACTTCCGAAACGAAGTGTTCTGATTGAATGTCCAAATTAGACTGTCTAAAGAATGCTCTGCTCTAGCGGGGGATTTTCTCCTACAAAATAGTTGGCCAAGTGGCATTGTTTTACCCTAACGGATTCTTGTCCCTTTGTCTCTTCAATAGCACTGACCTTAATTTAATAGTACCTGACTCTTTTCCCCCCACTAAAATACACTATTTGAAGTAGCTAAAATTCACTACTTTATTTTCCAAAATTATTTCAGTTTTGCATTTGGTTCTTCCACTACACATTCTTTCTTTTTTTTAGAATTACACCCTGGACAACTTGGAAATTATGGAGGATGAGCAAGTAGAAAGTGAGCCAAGAAAAATCCCCTGCAAAAACCAATCACAAACTCAAGATGATTTTTTGGCATCGACATATAGTCATTCAGCCAGCATCCACCTCAATTGCAAATTGCTACGATACTCCAAGTGTTACAGCTGCGCATCTAAACATGACGAATCATGCTGAACTTTACATTCGCAGACAGAATCTAAATTCATTCGTTCACTCTTCCACACACTCATTTACAGTTTAGCTTTAAACAATCTTAAACTATAGGGTGGGGTGCTCTATATTCCTCCATCCCGTCAATTCAGCTTATTCTAAATTCATATTCACGCCAATAAATACATCCACTCCTTAAAACTCTACATATACATATTAAAAAAACTGAAACTATGGTTTCACTCTATATTCCGTCATCCCGTCAAATTCATATTCACGCCAATAAATACATCCGCATCGTAAAAACTCTACATATACATCTTATCATTCACACCTTCTAATAAATTCGAATAAAGCCTGTAACACTGGAGTTCTGTTAGAAAATAGAATATCCTCTATAGAATATAAAATAATCTATATATATAAAAATTCAGCATCCGTATATTTGTGTCCGCAAAACTCGAAAATTAGTCGATGGATTGACTTGAAATTTTTACACAACGTTGCATTTCTATATAAGAGTGTTTATATTATACTTTTTATTCCGAAGTTCCCATGGAAACGCGAAATTCCGAGCGTTTCGCGTGGTTGGCAGAAACAGACAGGCGCAGACGCGTTGCGATCGTGGCGCGCTCTCTGCCGAAGATATTCTGCACAGAATACGTCAAGAAACACATGTCAATTAACGGTTTTAAATGTAATTAAAACCATATTTAAATGATAAATAATAATTAGGGCAACACAACAATACACGTTTCACATGCTCTATATTTCACAAGTAGGAAGAACAAGAAGGTTACAAAATAAACTAGCTGCCACTGCCAACATGGCAACTACTCAACTTTACTATATATGTATCTCCTTAATACCCTCTCTCAATGAGATGTAATTATAACCTTTGCATATACTATAAATGAGACATGATTGTCAATGCATGTTAAATGAATTGAATAATAATAAAAACATCGAATTGACTACCAGTAACAACACATCCACAAGAAAAAATATTTCCAAAAACAAAATCAATTAGTAAGCAGTGAATTTCTAAAAGTTTCAAATTTTTCGGCTCCTAGAGCTTTGGTAAATAAATCTGCTATATTGTGCTTAGAACTGACATATTCAATTTTGATAACATTATTTAGACACAGATGTTTGATGAAATGAAACTTTATTTCTATGTGTTTGCCTCGTTTGGTATTTGAAAATGTGTTTGCTAAAGATATTGCACTAGCATTATCTATTTTAAGAACTGCTTTCATTTCATCAAGCTCTTGTCCTTTCTCATTAAGCACATCTTTAACAGATTTTAACACTTTTTCACATATCACTTCACTGCTTGCTCTTTTCACTTGGCTCAGATCACTTATCACACCACGAAGATTCACTAACTCTTGAGCAGCGAACCCAGCCGCGATGTATTCAGCTTCCATTGTTGATTGAGCAACACATCTCTGCTTCTTTGAGTACCATGCGATAGGGTTTCCAGCATGGAAGCATATAAATCCACTGACACTTTTTCTAGAATCATTCTGATCAACTCCCCAATTAGCATCACTCATACCTTCTAAGCCTCCTGTACTTTTAGTAATTGGGAGCCCTAGATCTTTTGTACAACTTAAGTATCGTAGGATTCTTAGGCCAGCTTTCCATGTCTGACTGGTTGGCTTGTCGAGATATCTACTTAAATATGATACAGAGAATGCTATATCTGGTCTTGTTGTTATAGAGAGATAACATTAGACTACATATCAGTCTCCTATATGGCACATCCTTCACAATATCCAAACTTTCATCTGCCTTGAACTTAGCTTCCATCGGTGTTGAGATTGTCCTACACACCTCCATGCCAAACTCTTTTGTCAAACGATCTATCATTTTAGTTTGAGACAAGTGTAACCCATTTCTAACATCTTTAATTTCCATTCCTAAAAACGATTTGGGGCAACCTAAGTTTTTTGTATTAAATTCCTCCTTTAGATCTTTCGATAGTGAATTCACATTCTCCTATGTCCCAGCCAGTATCGCATCATCTAAGAAAAGAACTAAGTATATATTATTTTTACAGTAAAGACAATAATCATAATCAGATCGTGTAAATCCAAATTTATTGTTCCAACATTTTGGAGCGGATCGGAGACCATATAGAGATCTATTAAGAATGAGAGTATTTTCTTGATATTTTAATCCTTTAGGTGTTTTAATATAGACCTCTGTATCTAAATCTCCATTCAAAAAGGCGGTGGGTACATCAATTTGAGTCAAAATCCAGTTATACTGGACTGCTACTGATAACAGGAGTCGAACGGTAGGAATCCTACATACCGGTGCGTAGGAAAATTCCAATTCTTCTTGAGGAACTTGAAAGCCACGAGCCACAAGTCTTGCCTTCTTGGTTACATCTTCTTTGATTTTAAACACCCAACGTGTTTCTATAGCTTTCATTCCTTCAGGTAATTTTGCAGGGGCCCAAGTTACAAGTTTCTCGTGCGACTCCAATTCTGAATGTATCGCACTTTTCCATTCTTCTGATTCCATAGCCTCTTCAAACGTTTTTGGTTCTTCATTAGTTGACAATAGAAAACAGTACGCTGTGTACAGCTCATAGTCATCCAGATATCCAGGTTTTTTCTTTTTTCTGTTAGTAGTAACTATCTCCTCTTTCGCATTTTTATCAATAGAACCCATTTGTGACTCATTCTGCACAACTTGTTCACCCTCTTGATTAATTTTTATCACAGGATTATTTTCAAACCCTTGAATTGGCACGACAATGTCTTGAGCATTTTCCTTGACCATACTATTATCTTTGTATTCCATGATGAATTCATCAAATTTGACATCTCTTGACTTAATTATTTTTCTTTCCTTTGGTAACCACAATCTATAGCCACCTTCACAGTAGCCGACCATTACCGCACGAACTGCTCGGGGTTCCAATTTCCCAGGTTTAGGTGTCACAGTATGCCATGCTCTACATCCGAATATTTTCAATTTGGACAGATCATTTCGCCCATTCCATAGATCCGAGGGAGTTTTACCTCTAGGTAAAACTGAGGTTGGAGATCTATTTGTTTCATATACAGTACATTTTAGTGCCTCTCCCCACAAGTATTTGGGAACTCCAGAGTCAATCAATTTAGTTCTTAATTTTGAGAGTAGGGCCCCATTCATTCTTTCACATCTGCCATTCATTTGAGGAGAATGACTTATAGTATATTCCATTCGAATGCCATTTCCTTTCACAAAGTTTAAAAGATGTTTCGATTTCGCTTCCCCACCATTATCAAATCTTATGCGCCGGATGCTTAAGCCGAACTGAGTTTTTATTTCTCTAATGTATGATATCAAATTTTCTGCTGCTTCACTCTTATGTTTCAACAATTTAACAACTACGAAGTGAGAATAATCGTCTAAAATAACCTGAAAATATTTCTCCCCATTGAGTGTACTCGGTGTGATGGGACCAACTAAATCGCTTGAAATGAGACTCCATATTTCTGTGGCACGCTTTTTGTTCTAATAAAAGGGTTGCCTCTTCGCCTTTCCTTCCGCACATGCTTCGCATATTTTGTGTGGAGTAGGTAAATTCAATTGTGAGAGCCCATCATTTGAAATATGCCCCATTCTCTTATGCCACAAATCTCCTTCATCGAGTGCTACAAGGTACAAGGCATTGTTCATTAAATCTGTCTGCTTCAAAATAATATAAACCATTTTTGGGTTTAAAGAAAAGAACAGGATTATTTTTAATGTAAACTGTTGTACCTAATTTATCTGTAACTATTTCTGCCCCACGGCTTGCAATTTTAGATGAAGACAATAAATTATGTTTCATACCTGGTACAATCGGTGCCTCGATTATAAATTTTTGGCATTGGTAATAAAGGCTCAACTCCCCTTTTTCATTTGAAGTCAATAGCTGGCCATCCACTTGAACGATTCTCACTATCTAATACTGTGATATTTTTCATGAAACGTTTTAACTCTCCTCTGACAAAATGATTTGAAGCGCCGCTGTCATATATAAAAGATTTTTCTTCGAAGGTCATACTTGAATTACAAGTTTCAGTAGTAAATAAATCAATTTCACTCTCACCTTGAGCATGATTTGCATGGCTATTCTTTTCTGTAAAATTTTCTTCCTTGACTCTGCTGTGAAGTGAAGTTGCTACCTCGGCTCCTCCTGGCTCTATGGTGTAATCACACCAATCGGTACCCTCTACTGTTTGATCCACGTCCTCTTGTTTGAATGCGTCCCTGGAAAGTTTTAGGATAGCTTGTGCCTGGAAGTGTGAACTGTCCCCACATCTAAAACAGCCACTATTTTGAGCTTTAAGACCTGTCTCAGAAGTATCTTGAGACTTAATTTTTAATTCATGATCCAACAGACGTGCCTTTACAAAGTCCATTTTTATATTTTCGACAATTTCCAAAGCAGTGACTACAGTATCATAATCTTCTGGAAGTGAAAGAAGCAAATGAGATATTTTGTCAATTTCGTCTAGTGTGGAACCTAGGTCACTTAGTTCTCTTATAATTTTATCAAAATTAAGAAAATGGTCTTCCAAACTTTCATACCTTTCAGTTTTTAAGTTTACTAGCTTTCTCCACAAAGTTAGTTTAGAAAAAGAACTAGACCTCGCAAATACATCCTTTAACGCCTGAACCATTTCTTTTGACGTTTTAGAGTCTTGAATAATGTCAAGATGTTTATCGGAAATACCTTGAATTATGATGGCTTTTGCTTTTGCATCGTTAATAAGAAAAATCTTCTTTGCTGCTGCATCAGTTGGAGGGTCACTTTCCAAAAAGTCAACTAACTGTTCTTTTTCAAGGACTGACTTTTTTTTTTTTTTTTAACAGCACTAATTGAAATTATTCGATTAATCACGTAACACTTAATAAACTTTTTCATACAGAGTCCCTGGGCCCAAAACCTGTCAATTAACGGTTTTAAATGTAATTAAAACCATATTTAAATGTTAAATAATAATAAGGGCAACACAACAATACACGTTTCACGAGCTCTATATTTCACAAGTAGGAAGAACAAGAAGGTTACAAAATAAACTAGCTGCCACTGCCAACAGCGGCCAACATGGCAACTACTCAACTTTACTATATATCTCCTTAACAACACATAATCATGGCTTGGATTTCACAGAAGAAATATATAATGAAGCGCTAATCTTCATTGTGGATCTTTGTCTTGCAATGTGTGGCAAGTTGTTGGCACGATTGAGAGCTACAGTACCGAATAGGTCGATCAATGCAACATTCGAGAGAGAACTGCTCAGAGAGCAATTATACACCAGCTATTCGTCCAAGAAAATACACTGAAACCTTCAAGAAAAAAAGATAGCATTTGATACCTTCATACAAGCTGGACCAACCAATCCGGTGGATTTACTTTTTGGACGCTCCAGGTGGAACTGGAAAAACGTTCTTAATTTCCTTAATCCTGGCTAAAATTCATTCATGGCCATATTGCGTTAGCAGTTGCTTCTTCAGGTAATGCTGCTACGTTGATGGAAGGAGCGAGGAAACGCATTCAGTTATGCAATGGTACACGATAAGTAGTTAAAAAATTGAATAATCTAATTGAAGCAACAATTATTCTCATTGGACCTCATAAAGGTGAAGACGTACTACTTCCACGAATACCACTCATTCCGACAGATATGGCGTTCGGGTTCAAACGACTTCAATTTTCAATACGCCTTGCGGTCGCTATGACTATCAATAAAGCGCAAGGGCAATCTTTGCATGTGTGCGGTTTGAATTTAGAAACCGAATGCTTCTCTCATGGGCTTCTCCCTAATTCGCATGCTCCAGAGTCGGTAAACCATCTGCTCTTTATATTTATGCAGAAAACGGACAAACAAAAAATGTAGTCCACTCACTCACTAGCTTTAAAATAAAAAAAGACTTACAGTTAAAAACATTTTTTCTTTCTTTCCGTTCACTTCATAGCAACGCAAAGTAGGGTATTAAATTGAATAATGTGTTTTCTTGCTGAATCTATGTCAACTATCATACTTCTATTTACTTCCTTAATAATTAAAATCCGACTGAGGCACAGCTAAGCGTGGCCGGGTTTAGCTAGTTCTCTATACAAACAATCTCTTTCGCTTTCATATTTCTGACATTCGATCGTTATGTGTTTGAAATTTTCCTCCACTTTACATACCGTGCACATCGGAGTTGTTCTTTGGGCTTTTCTGAACAGGTATGCTCCGCATATAGCGTGATTCGATCTTAGCCTGCTAATAGTTGTTACTACGTTTTTGTTCATTGAACTTACTTTGAACCATAAACGAGTCGGTAATTTTGGTACCATTGATTTATAAAATAAACCCTTTCTATTATTATTACATTCTGACTGCCATTTTAATAAAATATTCCTGGTAATCCACGCTCTCATATCAGCACCAGGTAGTTTGACCGTTATTGCTTCTCCGTCTCTCGCAGCTTCTTTAGCGAGAGCATCTACCGTTTCATTATGCACTATCCCACAATGTTCCTTTATCCATACAAAGCTAACGTATATGCCCCCTACCTTTAACATCGTCACCAGATCAATTATTTTTAAAACGATATCATCTACTGTTTGATTTATTTATATTTGTTAATTTAGTTATTGCACTTTGGGAGTCACTTAAAATAGCAAATTTACTGTAAGGAAGAGTATAAATATATTTTAATGCCATTGTAATGGCCACCAGTTCAGATGTGTAAACAAGATGATGATAACATTCTAAAGGAAGCAATAGAAATTATGAAAAAACCGAAAGGTGATTTTGATCGCTTTTGAGAATACATAGCGTTGGAATTGAAAAATTTAAAATCAGATTATTACAGGGGGCAAGTGTTATTCGTAAAGCTATAGTTTCTGATATGGATGAAATAAGCTAATGGTCCAGTGTACCATCCTTTTTAAATGCAAATGCTTCATCCTCCGAGAAAAACCACACTTCCAGTGTGCCATCCTCTTCAAATTCAAGTACCATACATTCCCCAATTACATCTCTATCTATCCCTTGTTGACAACAACTTTCCTCCATCAAGAGGTGAGATCCAAACAACCCAAGATTTTTTACCATTTGTAAAGTATAAATATTCATGTTTTTTCTGGTTTCTTGTTTCATAATAAAAAGAGTAACTTTTTTATTTGCCCTTTAATACTTTTCAAAAATACCTTTAAATATTCTTTCTTTAAATTATCATAAGTGACATACGTACTTCGGGAACTATTCTTCCAATTTTATAAGGTGGTAGGCGGAAAAGGTACTGCAGACTACAATAAACATCTGAAAATTCATAGGTATGTATACTCAATATTTAAAAAATCCAATTTCCAAGAGATAGGTACAGTAGAGTCCCGATAATTGGAACCCCGATTGTTCAAACATCCGGTTAATCCGAAAAGGATTTAAAAAAAAAAATACTAATAATGCTTACTGAAGCCAGGAAACAAAGTGTGACCATTATTCTGTCATGAACAAGAATTGTATTTCGTGGTTTTGTATGTTGCTTGACAATCTGGTGTTTCACTAAAAATTTAGAAGCAGTTCAAATTACATTGCAGACATCTGAATAAAATTTCTGAACTGTTGTATATCTTCCAAATCGCAACTCATTTACGAGTGTTGAACAAGCTCCGAATTCATTTCGTTGATCCACCAATTTCCTAACCCAGCACTGCCTTTTTTTTATCCACTTTCCGCTTTTTCGCAATCTTGGGCCTGACGCGAATCCATTATGAAAGAAAAGATACAAAATAAACAAACTGCGATCAAATCACACAACTGTAACTGCGAGTTGACTCTCAAGTGGACACGAAATGTTCCTGATCTCGAGACTGCAGTGACTGTCGAGTCGCAGAAAACTGTCTCGAGACTTTTTATCTCAAGTGGACACTTAGTATTATATAGCTGCAATAGGGATTAGAAGTTATAGTGCCAATATTAGTAGCTCTTACATTTTCCTTAAATAATGTTTAATTTTCTTTCTTAGTGGTTTTAAATAAAACTCGATAAAGTGGAGAAGTTTTTAATGAAACTTGATAAAGCTCATCTTTAAAATAGTGACCCATTTTAGTAAGTAGGTATTGCTTTTCTCTTTGAAGCATCTAATATTTACGTCTTCTACGGATCAGCCATAATAGACGGACGCGGATAACAATTACACTTCACTATTTATTGACTGAATGGTGTTTATTTCTCTTAATTTAATTTTACAAAGTACAAAATAAAAAAGAAAAATATATAATATATACATATATAAGGAGAAAAATTCTTTACAATTTCTAAATGTTATAAAGATTACATACTTAATACCATATATTATTCATATTAAATATCAAATAAAATGAAAGGCAAGACCGATAATCGTATCTATTAGTTTGGCGGTCCAAGCTTCTAACCGCTCAGCTATCATGTGCTTTTTGTGAAATATATAGTAATAAGGTGACCAATCGTGCTCCTTTAGGGAGGACAGTTCTTCTTTTGTAGGTTCTTTCCTCCCTCGAAAAGTGTCCTCCTTTTCGATATTTTAAAACTAATCCGTTAATCACTGTATTCAGAGATGCTCGCCGAACTGTTATGAGTCTTGTGACGGTACAGTTCGGAAAGACGCGATTATGAGACGCATGCGCAGGGCATAGGAGACCTACACGTGTCTCGCACCATTGCGCACTTCACTTTGTTTACTTTATGTTATACCTCTCTACTTCGAACTTAGAGGAATCAAAATCCAGGCATAATGGAAAAGTTTTTACCAAAGAAGTGCAGAATTTTTACCAAACATGTTTCCAATATGTCGAAGAGTGGTCTGAAACAAATATCACAGGAAATAACCGTTTTCAATGTTTGATTTTTGACTTCGTCGCCAATAAATTGGGCAGATATTGAAAATTGTGTTGAGTTTTTATCGAAAGAAATGCCTGATATTAAAATCGATGACAATTGTTTGTTTGAAGAAATTAGAAGTCTGAATGTATAATTTCAATTCGGATAAATTATAACAATGGAAAAATCGTTGAAATTGATAAAAGATATATTAACCATTAAGGGTGGATATATTTAACCATTTCGAAACTGAACAAATTCCATTTGAAAATTTAGTTATTCTTGTTGAATTTACGTTGTGCTGTCCTGGAACTAATGTAGCAGTTGAAAGAGTTTTTACAATTGGTAATGTCTTTTGGACAAGTGAGAGAAATCAAGATTGAATGTTGATACTCTAGCTGCAGCACTTACCGTAAAATTCAATAAGAAGGATATTGTTCCGAAATTTCCAATATATTGACAAAAAATATTCATTCAATGGAAAAATAATCGTTTAATTGGGGGCGGGTGTTGGTGTATTGGTTATGAGCATGGACTTGTAAGTGGGAGGACCCCAGTTCGAGTCCAGCGTATAACTAAATTTTATATTTGTTTAAAAAATGTTACTAGTAAAGTAGGTGCTTCCGCCCCCGTCCACGACACCTAATTTGGTAGTTGAACGTTAAGCCCGCCTGAAAAAATAGGTATTACTTTTACTTTTTGATCGTTTAATTAAATAAATAAAAGGGATGTAAGCATAATTAGTGTATTTTTGTTTGAATTAATAAAATGTTTCATTTATTTACGTTGTACGTTTTTCTTAAATTTTTTCGTCCTTCTTTTCATTGTAAACAAATTGGTCAACTTAATAGTAAATATTGTACAATTATTATGGACTAAGATGTGTTACTATATTCGAAACGTCTCATGCAGCACCAAATATCTTAATAAAATTCTGAGAGAAAATTGTTCTTGATTATCCCTTAAATTGTAAACGTACTGTATGTAGGGAAAATTAATTAATCTTCAGATAGTCTCCTCTAATTTCTTTTTTAACATTGAAAATGTTTATTGTCGGGTCCTATTCGGTGAAAACTGGACGCAGAAAGCGTCATACAAAACTGTCACACGAAGTAATGTATGGGGGTTGTTGGAGTCGTGAACTGGGTGGAAGTTTTTTCGGATTTGAGCGCGCATAGTTTTAATTGTCAACTGTGGAAATAAGGTTATTAGCAGATGTCTCTAGTGCTGTATAAATATAGGGAGAGGCTCAAAAATACATAATAAGCAATATAACAATTCCCGAAAATGTCAAATAATTCTTGCCCATCGATTACCTACTTCTAACATTAATAAATCGAATGCAGAATGAAGCAATGGGCATATAGGTTTTTAAAAATTAGCAAAACAAAAATTAAGAAAAGGAAAATAATAAAATACCTATTCATAGAATTGATGAAAGAAACAAATCAGATACCTCTTTAACGACAACTAAAACAAATACATGTATTGATTGTTGTATTTGTCGATAATCTTCATGTCAACTTGTCTGCCACAATTATATAACTTATTTTAATTACCATAATCCAATCCTATTCTACGTATAAACCGTGTCAATGCATAATTATGAATGAACAAGCACATATACAAAAGTTATAGATTTTAATTTGATTGATAAATACATTTTTTGTCTTTTTGCTGTTTACAAACAGCTATAAACACCAATAAAACATTTTCAATGTTCGACATTTTCGTAAAAAATCGGTAGCAGTATTTTTTTATTTGATTATTGCGACATTTCGGCATGTACGGCCATTTATAACAAGCTGCAACAAAGTTGTATATGAAATAAAGATGAAAATAATTACATGCTAAGAGTTAATAGTAATTACATGACTTGTAAACTATCTCGAATATTAATTAATTTTCCTTTACACGCTTCAGTAAAATGATCTATAAACTCTAAACGATATATTGTAAATATATTTAATTATTGTACATACAATAATTTATACTAAATATATGATATTTGTAGACAGTTTGTGCAATATCAAAAATTTATTTTTATTTTTTTATTTGTTATTTAGAAAAGGCAGCTGCAGATAATTGCAAAATTCAATTTATTTATGTAAATTTAATTAATATAATAAATTATTATCTAATTAAAAATATAGAATTTTTTTCCATAATTTTATGCTATGCTATTTGCAGAAGAAAAAAAAATTATTCCAATTTCATATTTCAAACGCTCGGAATTTGCCCAAATTTCCCAACATCCTCCAGGCAGAAATTTACGCACCTGGCAGATGTGCTTATTCCACTTTGACAGGAAATTATCGCAATCAAAAGATTCTGGATAGTTGGACCGCCATTAAAGCGTTCATATGTTATCAGTTCGAAAATGATATGGGAATAGCTCGGCAAACTCAACGACCTGGGGAGAAATAATCAAGTTATAACTGAGTACAGGGCATGTTGGCTTGTACGCTAACAAGATAGTCGATAGCGAGGAAAGCTGAAGTAGCGGTAATCACCTTCATTGGGCCAAAACTCATTTGTGGGATATGCGACCAATCTCTTGGAGAAAAGCTAAGCTAAGAAACTTGTCTGGACAGTTATGACCGGAAAAAGTCAGAGGTTTGTTCAGTATAAACAAAAGTAGGCTTTGCATGTTGACAGGTACCCTCGAGGAGCATTGTACGTTAAAGACGCTAAGCGTAGAAAGCCTAAAATCACCTGCAGATTCTGTGATGCCACATTCAGAGAAGGTTTGGAAGCCTGGGAATCCGCCGCGTGTTGAAAGATGTTATGTCCTCCATAGAACGTTCCCAGATTTTAGGATTTCTCTGGAGGTGAAGAGGGAGCCACAATAAATCTGTTTTGGTTGCAGTACATATGCCTACATACAATTGAATCTAACAATTGAAGTCTTCTTCAGTAAATTGATAAAGATCTGTGTTTTATGTTATAAACAACTAATAATACTTAGTAGTACAGGAATTAATAAATTACAAATCCTTTCTATAACATATAGAAATATACTTCATACACAACATATAGAAATAAACATATATACTTCATACGAGTAAATATAGTATAATATATAATGTGAAGAGTAATCTAAATATAAATATTATAGAAAGGATTTGTAATTTATTAATTCCTGTATTACTAAGTATTATTAGTTGTTTATAACATAAAACACATATCTTTATCAATTTACTGAAGAAGGCTTCAATTGTAAGACGAAACGTTTACTGAAAACTGATTATATAATTTTTCTATAAAAAAAAATAATAATCCTATTGTAACAACATAAGGCCTACTCTTCGAAAAAGTAATTGAAAGATAACAATCTAGAAAAGAAGTGTACAATATTTGTAAGTGAAGTAAATAAATAATTTATAAAACTAGCAATAATTAGTGGAATTATTTTTTTTAATTACAAAAAAAAAAAAAAAAAACGAAGATATTCTTTTATCTACATATAAGATTGATGAGAACAGTTCGTTGGACTGTATCTATATTTTTATGAAGGTTAATCAAGAATCTTCAGATATTTATCGGTCAAGTTCAATTTAATTTTAATGTTCACCTTTCAAAAAGGTTGAGGTTGTTATACAATTCGATTTATATAATCAATTTGTTATTTTTATTATTATTAATTCGTTTTCTTTATTGGGCTTTTACTTTAATGATAAATTATTATTATTTTTGTGCGTTGATGTTTTTCTAATTTCCCTATTATGTTTTAACAATAAGAAAGAAAACGTTGATAAAATTTATAAATAATAGATACGAAAATGTTGGTCAACAAGAGGGAAACTAAACAAGGAATTTAAAAACAAATATATATATATATATATATCAACATAAATGTTAGTAATATTAGTTTATAAACCGTTTTATAAATAGCCAGATTAGATTGTTGGAAATGTTGAGGTTTAGACATAATGTCGCTTCTTGAATGCGATGAAACTTCCTTATCTTTATTTTTTTAATTTTTTAAAACTGCTTATATTTGGCAACAGCAATACGCTCAAAATTTATTTATTTATTACATGCTTTAAAATTATTCGGGAAAATAATTAATACCTTGAGAAATGAATGGTAAGTACACTATGCTGAATCATATGTCTGCAACGATAAAAGCTACTTTTGTACAACAGTTTCTTGTGGAAATAAATTAGTGTAAATCCTCAGAGTGGGCTATAATAAAGGATGGAATTCATCCATGTATACGCTAGAAAACACACCAAGTTTCCCTTAGAACAGTGGTTCCCAAAGTGGTCCCTACGGACCCCCAGGGGTCCCCGGTATCATTCAGGGGGTCCGTGGAAAATTAAAATTGATTTGGGGGTCCCTGAACAACGTCATGGTGTCCGCGCAAGGTTTAATATAAAATAATAAAATTGTGATCCATTTTTATTATTATTGAAATTAGCAGTATTGTACAACTCGGTAGGAAGATACCGAGGCTTTCTGGCATACTTAAAACAAGCTGTACCGAATGTATTTTCAGTACATTGTGTCATTCATCGACATCATTTAGTCGCAAAAAATCTTAGTGAACGTTTGCATGGATCACTAGATTATGTCATTAGAGCAGTTAATAAAATCAAAAGGAATGCCTTCAATGAGAGATTATTTGCTCAACTTTGTTTGGAAAATGACGAAGACTATAATCGTTTACTACTTCACACAGAAGTACGTTGGTTATCTAAAAGTGCATGTTTAAATCGATTTTATGCGCTCTTTGATTCAGTGTTGGAATTCCTGGAAAGCAAAGACAATGATTTGCGACACAATTTAATTAACTCAAAAAGTGACATAGCCTATATGACTGATTTATTTGCCAAATTTAACGAAACTAATTTGAAACTACAAGGTGACCAATTAAATTTAATCAAACTAAAAGCGTAATATCTGCGTTTGTTGCAAAACTTTTTCTATACAAACAAAACTTGGGAAGAGGAGAATATTCTCAGTTTCCAAATCTTTCGAAATTGCAAAATAGAGATGAAGATTTGCTTGCTTACTGTCAACACTTAACGGCTCTTCATGCAGACCTGAACCAAAGATTTGAAGATATTCTTCACATGGATATTCCCGACTGGGTGTTGAACCCTTTTGCGCGTGGACAAACTCAGATCCCAAACACAGATGAATCCATACTAATACAGGAGCAGCTTATTGAAATATCCACAAATGAAGAACTTAAACCAATGTTTGAACAAGGATTCCACAAATTCTGGATACAAAAACAGATCCCAACTTTATATCCTGCATTATGGGTTATTGTACAGAAGTTGTTGACTACTTCCCCGTCTTCCTATTTGGTAGAACGTAGATCCAATGCTGTTATGAACCTCATCACAAAAAAAAGAAACCGACTAGAAATTAGTGCTCGCGGGGATTTGCGGTTGCTACTCACAAACATTGAGCCGGACATAAATACATCACGTTCATCCAAGTCATTAATTTTTTTTTTTTATTTTAAGCAATAGTTATAATTTCAATAAATACTTCTGCAACAAAATGTTTTTTTTAAATTTGTAATTTTTATACTATGCATTTATGTAGCTTTTTCCCTTCAAGGAGGGAGGGGTGGTCCGTGGGCAAGTTTTGACTATATAAAATGGTCTATGAGTCAAAAAAGTTTGGGAACCACTGCCTTAGAACAACCACAGAAGTTTTTAACCTCGCTACAGCTGCTGTCACGCCACATTTTGTTTATTCTCTCATCTAATTTTCTCATAATATTATATACCTTGTCTCAATTTGATTACAATTCAGAATTTACAAATTGTATATTATTAATAGAAGCTGAGTAACCCAGAAAAATTTTAAGTCAAGGAGGAAAAACAAACAATTTTTTAGATTAATCATGAAAACACGATATATTTAGTATTTTATTTATGTAAATAAAAATAATATTCTAATTATTTATTTAATAATAGCCAAGACAGGGCGGATGATATGATATGATGATATGGATCACACCTCTTTAGTGTGATGTCTTAAAGTTTTTGTAATTTTTTTTTGAATGTTAATATACATAATTATTTATTTATAATTCGTATAAAAATAACATTTATTTGGAGGGGTGCTTGTTGTAATCTTTGATCTTAACGCCCCTGTAAATGTTAATAGTAGTTTTTATATTATCATACGATGATACATAAATGTGATATAATCCATATCAGTACAGCGTACCAAAGTTCAAGCTAACCTTGGTTGAATTTAATGTTCAACTACCATTATTTTAGTAAAATTTTCATATGAAGATTTTATTACTATTCCAAAAAACAAAAAGAAAAGCTATTTCACTTTTTCTTGCCGCTATGGGAGGAAATATTGTGATCAAATTTTAGAAATTGAGTTTTCACCTCGGTCCTTTTTTTTTTTACGATAACAAGTCTGTATTTGTGTGAAATTCATACCTTATTCAGACTGTCGAGAATAGGAACTCTCAAGAAGCAGCCGTAGAGTTAATTGGCCTTTACATTCCAAAGAAAGGCAAGAGTAATGGAGCATTTGGAGCAGGATTTTAGACAAAAGCTGAAGGAAAGCAGGGCGTCAGCATTGCTAGAGCAAGACGGCCGAATAGCTATCAATTTGCCGAAAGCTGAATCCATGGCTCGGTTTTAGAATAATGACCGGTCCCGAGTTCCTTCACAACACATGGGCATTGCAGCTCCACTATGCCAATCAGCCGTAATGAATGCTTAGTGTGCTGCCAGACGTCTTTCTTCTCTTCTATTGGATCTACGGTCCTTTAAGTACCTTGGCCTTCGCCAGAAGAATTTGCTGCCACGCGTCTTTTCCCTCCGGGATGCCCTTCATAGAGCCTCTTTGCCCCCCGATTGGCATCCATCCGATGTAGATGCTCCAACCAGCGCAGTCTGCCTGTCTTTGCTGTGGCCACAAGATCATCCTCCCTGTAAAGCTCTCTTAGTTCCTTATTCGATACATTCAATTTTCCTGGATAGACCCCATATATCGTCTGTAATACCTTCCTTTCCCAGGAATTTAACTTTCTTTCATCCTCCTTCCTTAGAGTCTAGGTTTCGGAACCATACAAAACTACTGGTCTGAGGATCGTCCTATATATGGTGACTTTTGCCTGTCTTGTTGTGCATTTATTTCGGAGTGTCGGCAACAAAGCTGCATAACATCTATTTCCAGCTCTTATTCGTCTTTTAATAACCTGGCTTACATCATTTTTACACGTTAGTAGGCTGCCTAGATACTTGAAATCTTTTGTAGCCTTAAAATGATGTTCAGCAACTTATAAGTCGCCAAATCTCCTCAATCTTCTAATGGTCACCATACATTATTTAGTCTTTTCCTCATTTATTTCTAGACCATATTTTGCGGCTCTTTCCTCTAATTCCCCCCAAAGCATTTTTTAGAGCAGCCGATCTTGCAACAATTGCTACATCATCGGCATAAGCAAAAAGCTGCGATAGGCGGTTATAAATGCTACCCCCGGGGTTCTCGGTTATATTACGGACAGCCACTTCCATAATTAAATTAAAGAGAACAGGGGACATCGGATCTCCCTGCTCAGCCCCACATTTACAGGAAACCCCCATGAAACAGTATTCTGAATGACTATTTTTGCCGTGGTACTGGTCAAGGTCATTTTTACCAGTCTGATCAGCTTGGCTGG
The DNA here is from genome assembly GCA_011037195.1 of Triatoma infestans. NCBI lineage: Eukaryota > Metazoa > Arthropoda > Insecta > Hemiptera > Reduviidae > Triatoma > Triatoma infestans. The sequence continues at coordinate 183,766 of JAAEAF010000780.1, forward strand.
TATCTGGAGTTCTCTCATACAACTACCAAGTCCTATCCGGAAGACTCTGTCATATCCCATCTTAAAATCCACATAAATTTGATGGAAGCCAATAGTATGCTGCCCAGACGTCGTATGGCCGAAATTGGCTTCGACGTAAGTTCAAGAAAAAGAAAAAAAAAAAAATGAAATTCAACAGTTCGGTAAAATCCGTCACCCGAAAATCAGTTATTTTTTTCTATTTTCCCGAAAAAGGCTTCAATGATGTTTTTCTATTAACTTCGAACTGAATTCATATAGGCTTATCACTTTTATTGGATACATTATCAAGGATCATTGATATTTCGTGGAGGTACTGGGAAGTTTACATCTCCGCTTTCTTCTAAAAATGCTGTTTTTAATATCGTCGGGTCAGATAACTATGTAAAAGACATTTTCCTCCATATAAGTAAAATGGCTCCTTATATTTTCCTTAAACTTGGTATACGTATACATACCTATTATTTGTATCGAAATAAATAGCCTTATTAATAGTTAATGTTATCAACTGTTAATAAGGTTGTTATATAATGTATTTACTATTTTTAGTACTGCTGAGCTTAGCCTCATTAGGCCGAAACGTCCAGTTTTTTAGTCACTAAAAAACTATACCAGGAGATATAGTCACTAAATTTGTTCTTAGTATTTATTATTATTGTTGTTATTATTCTCCTCACTAATACAAGATATCAAAATATTATGAACTTAATTTCTTGCTTTTGGTAATACAATTTGCCAGTACAATCAATCTTCAAGTCATCAATAATGATCAATTAAAAAACAAAATTGGTAAGTTTGCATTGCTTAAAACGAAAAAACATTGAATAAGGGGCAATACAATATAAAATATAATATAAATATACTTTTAATCTCTCCATGACGAGAAGCCCTGCGCTGAAACCTAATTTAAATGTAGCCGAACTAGTACTTAATAAACTACAAGTATAAGTAGTGCGTCTTTCTTCCTTCCGAGCATCATTTCACACCCTTACAATAAATAATAGCGAAGGCTCAGGCTATCCTAAGGTTGGTAATTTAGAAATAATAATGCAGGAATGAATCATGAATTATGGAAAAACGAAATCTAATTTAATAAGATGTTCGTACGACAATGGCCAGAGAAATTTTTAAAGAAACAAATTCTTCGTTGCTCTACATTTCAGGTACCTTTGGTACCCTTCTTCAGGAGTAGGAGAGGAGTGTCTTTAGGGTACGAGAAATCTAATTTACCTTCTATTCAACCACAATACATTATAAAAATAGAATTTTACGTTTCTTTATGTTGTCAGTAATGAAGAAACATCTGATTATGAGCGACATGAAGAACTATTTAGATTTAATAAATAAATATTATTAGGCTATACAGAAGAATTGTTAATTATAGACGATTTAAATACAGGTATAAAATTTAAGTTAACATCATTAGAATTTTACAGTCAATTCAATTGACTGCTGAAAAAAAGCCTTTCAAAGAAATGTCATCCTTTCTGTTCTATTTCAGAAATAATGCAAATTCACTAAAATATATACAGAAATATTGTAAATTCCTATTCCTATACTTACTTAATTTCTTCTGTAGTTCTCAATTTAAATTAATAGAAATGTCAAAATCTTAAGTTTCATCGTTACAACTAATCGTACTATTAAAAATTAAATTTATGCAAGTTATATTTGATTTAGAATTAGAAATACTTTGGTAGAAAGATTTTTTGTTCAATAAGTTTAAAAAATAAAAATTTAGTTGCTAATATTAGCACCAGACGCCAGCAGTTACCGGGAATTCATTATAGATTGACCAATCATAATTCTTAAAGTTTACAATATTGCCAAGGATGTCTCTAACTCCTGAAAATTTTTACGTTACTCAGAAATTTGAAAATTTTTATTTGCTCCAATGCTTTTATATTTTACATTTCTCAGTAAGTGCTGTAATCTAGTGGCCATTTTTGAAATATATATTTGTTCTGTAGATTTTATTGTGCTTCTCTACATTCTTCTAAACGGTAAAGGCTCTATCTAGACTTTGACGAAATTTTCTAGTTGGCGATTTTTCTTATTATCTGACAGTGATGTGTAACTACTTATATTACTTTTTTTTAATATTCATAATTTATTAGAGATATTATAATAATAGTTCACTACTACTTTTATGCAAGTGTTTCTAGGAGAAAATCTCTTAAGAGTCTAAGGGGTAAAGACAGACACGGCGGTTTTAACCGAAGCGTTTCACGAGCCGGCGAGCGACTCGATATTTCATGAACTATATCATAATGGTGTAAAACATACACCGTCGGTAGGGGATTGATGTGAGGAACCGAGTCGGTTTAACTTACCCTACCCGAAAAGTGTTTAAACTTGTTCAGACGGCTCTGTTCGGACGCTGTAAACACGTTTGTTTAGAAGGGGTGGAGAAAAATTTGATGCAGAAAAGCTAACAAACGAAGTAGAAAATTGACCGGCACTTTAGGATAAATGAATACACCGAAAGAGGATTTATGATTAATAAATACAGCGATAGAGTTATAAGAAGAAAATGTTAGCTATTCTTGACAAATTGTGAGTAACTCATCTAAAGTATTTCGCGACATCCTAGTGAAGTTAAAAAAATTTTCATCCTCTCTTTGTACTTAAGCAAACAATGTATTAAAATGCCCTTTTTGTTGCCTTTCTTTGATAATTGGATTCTTCGTTTTAGTTTTTTTTTTTTTTTTATCAATTTTCTAATGCTAATACAATATTGACAAATACACCACGTCGTTCGTACTGCAAACCGCATCGATCACTGCACAAATTGCTTAATGAAACAGCTCAATGTGGTTTTTTAGAATGCTACCGACTCGTATAGTGTTGCAAAGTATGACGCATTATAATTATAAACAAAAATGGCCTTGTTCAGTAAGTTTTTAAAACCAACATTTATAACTTTAATGTATCATGCGCCAACTAGTTGCTTTTGTTAAGGTATATATTTCCTTTCCCCTTTTTTGAGGGCTTATTGTCATGTTTTTGTGATCAATATAATATGTATTAGTTCCCATTTCTGTTGGAAATTAACCAACTCTTTATTCTAAATGTAATAAAAAATAATTGTTAATTACGCTAGTATTCTGATATCATTATTACTGTTATATCAATAATTTTTATTTGTATTATTTGCTTGAATGAATGAACCAACTCCTGTAAATAGCTACTAAACATGTATGTCCTTTTTTATAACTCGTAATTATGGGCATATGATGTTTTTTATTCATTGATAAATAAAAGTTTATAATTTATAAATTTAATTATTAATAAATTAAGCATTCCCTCTTGGATTGTGGAGTGGAGGAACAAAACTTCCGAGTTAAAATATACAATAAGAACCTACTATAATATTCTATAGAATTGGATACTACCTCTATTTCATCTAAGAGATATCACAATTTTCCTATACAGAAAAAAACATGCAAGGGAAAACAATATCTAATACTATACGAATATTGTTTTAATATGTATTACTTCACATCCACAGATCTAATATTTTATAGTAAACTTATTAGCATTTTCGATTGAAAGTCTTGTATTTTATTTGCTCTTGAACCAGATTAAGCTAGGGATTAGGCTCTATCTACTGGTAAATAATCAGCAATAATAGTCATCAATATTTTTTACATAATTCGAAATAATTATCAAAACCGATTTCTTATAGCTGACGTAGTTGTGTAGTGAGTGGTTAGTAGGAGATGCACTGGTGAATGTAATACTTATTAATAAAATATAGAGTTTGGTTATTATAATATATATATATGTGTGTTCTTTATTGCAATTGTGTACCCAACAAATTAAGTACAGTAGGATTTAGACAAGCTGTGAACGCAATTTAAGTTACAGACTTATAACAAATTTTGAAATTGCTTTTATTTTTGTTTATTGAAATTTGAATTTCTAGTGAACTGTTATGAAGAAAATTATTATATTTAGTAGTGCGGTACAGTGAACAGTTCAAGCGTATTGTTTATTTAAATTGTGAGTACTAACCTTATTTTAAGCAATTTCAATTATTTTCATGAAGATTTAAAAAATAAATAAAACTTAAACTGTTTAGTGTAAATAATTTGAAAGAGAGGATTGATAAATTTCGTTTTTACGTTTTGTTTTTTAGAAAATAATATTATAAATTATACAAAATTTATTTTTATATACACCTTATAGAGTTGTCGCCAATTTACTTACGAGATACAAAATGGCTAAAAACCTTGGTGAAATAGATTGGTTCGGATTTCCTGACGATGTGTGAATAGATACCAGATGGTTTTATTGCAGACAGTTTTTCGGTGGAAGGATTGCAAGGAGTTTTTCTTCTTCTTAGGATGAAACCAAAGTAAACATTTTACACCAGTCTTCAAAAAGTGTAGAGGGGTTGGCTTAGTGATCACCAACTGAAGATGATATTGCATCAGAAGAGAGACGATGAGAAACAACTTCACATTATTCAACAGCTCTTTGGCACAAAACAAAAAATGAATTGCGGTACTTTAGCACCTATGTAAGAGTAATGCAAAACCTCGATATGAAGCAAAATGTTGGCTTCATTGCATTAATAATCTGGCCGAAGTACACAGAAGATATTGGAAGGAAGATAAAAGATACCTTGATGGGTTTCATTTGCCACGAGACAGGAAATCAAATCTGTGGAATACCAACAGGATTTGATCTGATTCTCTAAATGCCATAAGGTTGGGAACATTTATAAGGATTGTTCTAGCGAAAGAGATTTGGGACATAAGGTAAATTTGATCAAATATCAAAGATTATTTTATATACGGTATTTTATCCGTCGTAGCAAGCATACATACTTACATTGTTCCTGACCGGTTTCGGATTTTCATCCATCGTCAGAGCAAATTCACCAAGTTCGTGTAGCCACATATACACAACCAACAAGTGTGAGTGTAATAGAAACATTAAGCTGAAGTGAACTCTCTACACGAACTTGGTGAATTTGCGCTCTGACGATGGATGAAAATTCGAAACCGGTCAGGAACAATATAAATATGCATGCTACGACTAATAAAATACCAGATGTTATCCAGCATTGCGGACCCATCCACATATTCAATCAAAGATACACCTCCAGCAGAAGAATTGAGTCAGAAAGAATGATCATGGATGAGACTCAATTGTAACGAATTACATCATGGAAGTTGAGGTAAATTCACATGTGATTTTAATTTTGAATACAGGTAATTGAGCTTGTAATATATCATTTTATGTATTTGGGGAAAAGCAGTGTCTTACGCTTTAGGAAAGGCAACAAGCAACCATTGAGATTGAACTTTTTTAAAACTGAAATAGAGGAGGCCGATTCTGATCATTATCGATTGTACGATTACGTAATTACTATAGGTAATTTTACCTAGAGACGCTTCAATTGTAACATTGTAATTAATTTGTAACAAAACAATGTAATTTTTTTTCAAGGGGTTCACGTGCAAATGTGCCTCTTTACTTTCTCTTACGCTGTAAGAAGAAATAATAGGATCTTATAACATTTTTATGGATTAAAATATATTGAAAGAGAAGTAATAATTTTAGCTAAGGTGACATGGAATGATAAAAGAAGGCCGAACTGAACAGGCCAAATATTGATTTGTTCATTTGTGGCATGGATTAAGATTTGAAACATTTCTAGACAGAATAAAAATTGCAATAAATTCTTCTTCCATTTTTATAATGTTTGCTTCATCTTTCAGACCAGAGGAAAAGATTGTGTGCACGAGTCTTATGATGTTTACTGTCTTGGTTTACTAGCAATTTCCTGTTTCTTTAAAATGTAGTTCAAATAACCTCCAAAAATAAATTCTCCCAATAATTGCAAAAAAAAAGAAGAAGAAAACTACTGAGGTATTATTGCTGAATTCATTTGTTTCATATCAACTTCTGGGATCTTATCTACCGTCGAAAACATATAATAAAAAAAATTAATATAATAAAAGCAAGGCTTGCTTCTTAAATGACCTTAGCAACATGAAGATGAACAACTATTGAGAATTAAGTACCTGAGTAAATTAATCGTTCCTGGTATCTTATATGACGTGATAGTTTGATTACTTCATATATAAGCATTACTTCGAGATAACTGTGAACTTTCTCAGGACCACAATGAAACATGTTATATCTGAAGAACCAATTAACCTCAAGAAAGGTTATAAACTTTTTTTTTTTGAGTCACCAATAATAAGAATAAATAAAATCAAAAACAAAACAAAAAAACTTATTATAGAAAATGATTGTATAATCATGGGTTTATTAAAATTACAATTTTTTTTTTTTCTTTTAACCTAATTTGAATAAAGTCGAATCCACGACAAAATATCTGACGGGGAACAATTAATAAAAACATACGTAGTTTTATTTATGTTTTTAAAATTTTTTTTCTTAAAAAATAAAAAAAAAATTCTTCTGCATTTAACAAACAAAAAATACTGGTGGTCACAGCTAGCACAAAATTATGGTAAAAAATATTTTTTTTTTTTTTTCATTTTTCACCCATAGTTGAGAATTTATTTTTTTTCTTTTTTAATTATTACTGTTTTATATTATAGATAATATTCATAATAGTTAATGTACCCCTGGCTATGTACCTACCATAAACAAAAAAACTGATAAAATTCCTATGTATATTTAAAACTACTCTGTACAAGTCACAAAAGAAACAAATAAATCTTGCTACTTATTATTCAAAATTACAGAGGATTTTTTTTCCTTTTTTAAAAATAATTTTCAGCTAAAAATACTTAAAACGGAAGTGATCCTCTTTATTAATAAATAATTTGTATATCTAAGTAATCAGTGATTTTTTTATTTTTATTTGGATTGTACACTGATCTTTTTCTTCATTGTAACATCACATGTGAGTTAATCTTACGTTTATAAAATTTATATTTGTCTGCTTTTTTTTTTTGTTTTTTTTTCTTTTCCACTCAACTTGCCAAATAATTTTGACATGTGCAATTTATTAATTTTATTTTACTTTTTTTTTTTGAGATATATTAGCAAAATTTAAATCCTAAAAATTTATTTATTTAAATTACTAATTTTATGTATCACTTTCGTACTAATTTTTTTTTTTTTAATGAAAGCTATGGACTTTTTTTTTTTTTACTTTTTTGCATTTTTTAAAAAAGTAATAAAAACAAAAAAAAATTATACATAAGAAAAAAATAAATTACAATTTTTATTTTACATAAAAATCCCCAAAAATAAAAATAAAAAATGAAACATAATAATTAGTATAGCATTGGCTTGTATATATATATATTTTTTTAATAAATATGTATTTGTTGTGGTTTTTTTGTGTTTATATGTGTAGGTTATAACCTAATCAATTTTAGGTGTTATAAATTTATTTACATAGAGGAGGTAATAGAAATGTTAACATAATATACAGGGTTCGACTTATCCTTATTTTTTTTTTTTTTTTTTTTACTTTTTTTTTTTTTTATATTTTGTTTTAAATCAAAAAATATATTATTGCGTCCACACAGTGGAGGGATTTTTTTATATTATATTTTTGTCCTAAATCTTAGGTAAGTTCTTTAGATTTCTTGTTTGTTTTTTTTTTTCTATTAAAAAAAAAATAGGAATATAAAATCAGAATTTAAATGAATATTCCCTATATTTTAAAACAAAAAAAATGTATATTCTTCTTAACAGTTTTCTATAGAAAAACAAAAAGATTACTTTATAGTTAATAAGAATAAACAGCATCCCGAATTAAAAACCTTAATTAAAGCAAATTAATAATATGGAAATAAAAAAAAGTCAACCCTGCTAATTGCTAACAATTTTTTTTTTTTTTTTACTTATTTCCTAAAAAATACACCAACTCACAACACATATTTTTTTATTTTTCTTTTATTATTAGTATTATTATTTAGTTTTCAATTGTTTTAAGATATTTTTATAAACATGACGTAGTTTTATTTTCGGCAAAAAATATTTTGTCGAAAATAATATGGATCGGACTTCTAACATTATTTTAAATATAACGGCTTAAAAGGTTTTATATATAAAATCCCCTTTAAAATATTGTTTTTTTTTTTTTTCTTTCTTTTAAATTATACTTTTTTTAGTATATTTATATTTTTCATATTTATATATATAGACTATAAAACTATAAGAATATCACTCCGTGTATATAACATTGTAATTTTCTGTGTATATTTTTTTATAATATTTTTTTTTTTTCCCCACGTTTTTTCTTATTTCTTTCTTTTTTCTTTTGAACCAAAGATGATAAAAATCACCTGGAGATAAAAAGGTCCTTTTGAGTATGCAAGAACATTATTCTTTTCACTATGTTATTGAATTTCTCTTATTTTAAAAAGGGGGAACATACTTCAAAACTATGTGACATTTTACTTGCAAAAAAAAAAAAAAAGAAAAAGAAATATCTAGTTAAAAGTTAAAAATCTAAGGTGCTAGCTAGCAGTATTTGGCTTGCGAAGAGAGGCAAAGTGTGGAATCCTAGGCAAGGGAAACAATGGCTTCCTTCTCAACCATAGCAGGCGAGCACCTTTAATTATATAGACTTCACACATCTACCTTCTAGGAGTAATTTCATCTGGTTAACAAAAAAAAAAAATTCCAAATGAAATTAGGAAATGTGATTGAAGTATGCTTCTGGTAAATAGTATTATTTTACTCCCTGTATATGAGATTATTTAGTTAAAATTAGATAAATGAGCATTTTAGAAACATAGGTAACTAAGTTTCTTATTATATATACGAAGTGCTATCAAATAAAAAAATATATTACAATATTTTTAAAATTTACTTAGGATTAAAAGTTTAGTATTTTTTTATTTCCACATTCTACATTGATGCCACCATTTTTTTTTTTTTTCCAAGGATTCCGGCTTTTCTATGGCCATCTAACAACCACCAACATTGTCCTACAGAATTAGCAGATCTGTGTAACTGTTTTGGTTTAATGTAAGAGGCAACACTTTCACCAAAAAAAAAACAAAAAAAACAAAGACTCACAAGGGGGAATCGTGAAGAAAATGGATACCAAAGAACGAAAAAAAAACTATCATATTGAAACAAAAACGCATTTAATGAAGCGAAGCTTTTTTTTTTTATTGGCACAAAATAATAAAATAGATTCTTACAAACAAACCATAAAATGTATTCCGAGTTAATTAAGTTCAGCGTTAATATGCAAAAACTTAATTAGTTTGCAGTCTTCGTGCGGCTGTTTAAAGTAAAATAGTAACAAATAAACAAAAAAAAATTTAAAATTAATTCCCTAGTTTCTTTGCTTTAATTTATAAATGAGTGAATAGGAAAAAATTAAAGGCGACATTACAAAAAAGAAAATGGGACATATAATGGGAAAAAAAAAGTTCCATTAAAATTGTCTTACAACCATCATTTAGAAAAAAATCCAAGTCGAACAGCAGCCAATGCCTGAAACTGTTTTAATAAGGCAAGATTTAAATCAATTAAATTTCAAAAAAAAAAATAAAAATCGGATAGACTATAACAAATGACCAAAACAAACACTTTAACCTCAAAATGATTCGTTTATCATTACAAAGGGAAAGTGAACGAACGAAAATGTCTGAATCGGATAATTTAGTGTATGATTTATTTTTTTAAATGAATTTTTTCAAACATTTCATTCTATGTTTGATAATTGTGTTTAAATAATTTTTTTAAATAAAAACTTAATTTGTTTACAACTTGGATTTTTTTAGTAATTACTCATGCACAATTAAAAATTAAAAACAAAAACAAACCTATGTATTTTCATTATACCTAGTTTTTCTTACGATTAAAATAGTTTAAAAATGTTAAGCAAGAAAGTTATTAATTATAGCTAATATGGCTGATTAAAGCGCTATTCTGTATATATAAATTGTCATTTCTCAATGGTATTTTGTACCTTCACAACGTGAAAGCTACTTTTTTTTTTTATAAAAAACGGCCAGAAAAAGCCTTACCAACCCTGCCCAACTTCAATTTTTTTTTTTTCATTTATTTTAATTTTTTGATAGCACTTCGATAATATGAAAAATTTATTGCAAAGTTTCAAATTAAAACTAAAATATGGCAGCCATGTTATATACTAAAGAACAGTATCATCAGATTATAATTGTCTTAAAGAGTCAAAAGAAATAAAAACATTATAATTATTATTATTTCAAGTATCAAGAGAATTGTTTTTTTGTGCTTAGCTGGATTTTTTTTTTTTTTTTTTAAAACAATGTGCTACCATTTTTTTTTTTTTTTTAAAGTTACATATTATTTACTAATATATTTCATTTAACATTAGATTTCATTCATCACTTATTTAAAACTACCAAATGTATATTAAAACAAACTTTCTTTTAAATATATTTCAATATTACATCATATTTACACATTAGAAAAAAAAATATATATATCGTTCTTTAGCATATAGCAGTTGTACATAGATTTAGTAATTATCAAAACCAAAAATCAAAAATGAAAATAGTTACGGCACATTTCCCATCAAAAATTCTTAATATCTACAGGGCAGTGGAAAACAACATTTTTTTTTTTTTGTATTATTATTTGTACCTACTAAGATCTTGCTGGCAAAAAAAAAAAAAAAAACGAAAAAAATGTCAAAACTAATTTTTAGAAAATATTAAAATTTATTGCATGTTTCAATGATAACTTGATCTAGGAGAAGAAAACATTTTGATATTTTTGACTGAATAGGACAATTCTTGATTCTCACCTGACAAATTTTGTCTCACTTGACATTTAGATACCATTTTCTTTTAATTTGAAAAAAAAAAAAAATGGTTTTACATAATAAATATTTCTTGAATCACATGAGGTTTACCGAACAGAAATATTTAAATTCAGTGTGATACTACTTTTATTATTATTATTCATACAACCACAATCGGTGCTAAATTTATATCTATTACATCTTGACATATCATTAAAAAATATACAGTATTTAAGGTTAACAAACATATTAATTAGTTTCTAGAATATGACACCATGCGGCTTACAGTATAGTTTTAAACAAACAAAAACCAGAGAGGCATAAGACATCTCACACTTCATCGATCTTAGCGTTTCTTCATTATCTTGTTTTTTACTAATGGATTTTATTTTTTTATTTATCCAACTTCAGATTGATTACTTTAATAGTTTCACTGTTTTTAAATAGTTCCATGTTATTCTCAACCATATAACCCGGAAAATAGATAACCTCCGGAGGAAAAAAAAAACGCACAAGATCTCAAAATGTATTTTATAGAATAACTGAAATAATACTTTATAATTTAATTTGAAGAAAAAAAAAAAAAACAAAGCTGGTAAGTAATCTGGCGACGAATTACAACAAATACAATAACTATACTGATTGATTTTATTATATTTATAAAACATAAATATTATATATAAACAATTAAATTATATTGTAATTTACCTGTATGGTAATGAATTGATATTTAATTCCAACTGCAATATTTATTCCATATTGTTTGTTGAACATTGATTGTATTCTTGTTTAATATATTTAACCTCTAACAGTTTTTTATTAATAGAAATAATAAGTTGGGAACCTACATATATAATATCCAACTGTAGATGAATTAAATCTATAATAACTTTCGTTATTAATATTCACTTTTCAAAATTTTTTTAGAAGAATATGCAAGAACCAAGAATTGGCCTAAATACACACAACAACAACAAAAAAATATATTAAAAATTAAAAGGTTATCTTTTATTACCTTCCCTGAAATTAGAAAAAAAAAAGTATTAAGTTTTTCTACTATAGGTATTATTAGAGTTTTGTTTTATTAATGAAACAATTAGAAATTAGGACATAAGAACAGAGATTAAATATTGAAAAAGCTTTGGAATGAAAATTTTTTTTTTTTAATATTTATTTCTTATATATTAATAACCTGCTCCTCTTATATAACCAAGAAGAGAAGTTACGTTTTTAATGAAATATCTAATAGTTTTTTTTTTTTTTTGCTATAATACAAGGCTTTTTTTAAAATAATAATAATAATAATAATAATAATTAGTTTCTCTAATTAAACGGAATTTTTAAAAATATAACTGAAATATTTGCAGAAATATTTTTCTCCTGACTTGCTTAAAAAAATACAACAAAACTCAAATTGTTTCTATATTTTATTTGTAATGTTGGTAAATAGCAAATTGTATTTGTTTTTTTAATTTTTGTATTTATTTCTTTTTGTTTCACTGTCTGCAATCAGGTACACTGAAATACATTAACTGCAATATTATACTGTTCTACAATTACGATAAACAACAAACCAAGTAGTATACTTGAAATTTCTGTCCCAAGTCCTAGCCATTTATTATTTATTTTGGGAAAAATGTATTTTCCAATTTTTATTTATTTATTTATTTATATTTATATAAATAATATTTTTTTTTTGTATCTCAAATACTTTTTTTTTTTTTTTTACAATATGTTAAAACCCGTGAGCAATAAACATAATGACCAAAATATAACCCTTGTTATTTATTATTATCCATTCTAAGCAAATTTGATCAACATTTTTTTTATGAATGTGCTTCTTTTTTTTTTTTATAGCACTTCGATTTCGAAAATCTAATTTGCTTTCTTAATTAAAAGGTCTTTTTTTTTTTTTCATTTTTAAAGATTAATTTCATTTTTTGCTTACATAACAATTTTTTTTTATTTTTTTAAATTTCTTTATACACTGTATACATCCCATTTTAATTCTATTAAATTTTTCAAATATTTAGCAATTATTTATGTACATATCATTATTTTTAATAATTAATATAATCACTTATTCACAAAATAAAATAAAATAAAGCTAATTAAAAAAAAAACAGTCATTCCCAAATATTTATAGCGTTTGATCGTAAATTTATATATGTATATGTATATACTTATATAGACGAAAAAAATCATTCTGCGACCTCACTCACAATACATTAAAAATTGGCAACGAAAGTATAAAAACATAAATAAAAACTAAGGGAACAGTTTATTAAATATATAATTAACTAAAATACAAATTTCTTTAAAACTGAAAACAAAAGAAAAATAACCTTTTTATTTTATCATTAAATTATATTTAAAAAAAAAAAAACTGACAGATTTTTTACATATATTTATTTATTTATTTAAGCTTTATTATAATGATATTTAAAAATCTGGGGACGATTGTTTGTTTTTCTATTATATTATTAAATATTATTGTTTATTAAATATCAGGCTTTAAGAGCACAGCTGCGATACATTTTGGAGCTCCATTTTTTTTAGTTACTACATTTTTATAATTTTTTTTTTTTTTTAAAGCGTAACTTGATTTTTTTTGTTTTTTTTCTTGTTTATAACTTTTTAAAATCTTGGGTATTTACATACATAAGTCGCCTTTTTGTTTAATGAACTTCTTTTTAAGGAAAAAAAGAAAAGAAGAAGCAATCTCTATGGCACATGTTTAACAAACAAATATTGATAATTTTCGTTGTTACAGCCCTTAAAGCTCTCCCATTAATGTCGGTTATATTTAAATTAAATTAATATCTATTCGTATAATTTGTGAAATAAAACTAATCTTAAACTTCCGGGCGGGGCTTATTTTTTATTTTTTTATAAAATGTTCCACAGTTCACCTTCAAACATGTATTTGGTAATACTGTGCTTTATATTATATATATTATTATAAACAATGTGCAATCATAATTAATATGTGAGGGGCAAATTTAGAATAAAAATAATAAGCTCTTAAATATGCCTTAATGTAGTATATTATATTTTTCTTTCCCTGTTCATCATGGCGACAATAAAGTGGGCTTTTTGTTTGTTGATTAGTATTATTATTATAAGACGACATAATATGTGGTGTGTTTATATGTGTTTTTGTGATATAGAAATAAAATTTAAAAAAAAAAAATGCCAGCAGGATGCTCTACCGTCGACTGGATGGATCATCCTCAGTTGGAGCACTACTCGGACCTTGTGCTCTTGATGGAGTACTACTGTTGTGTGTATGTTCATACTCCATCACTTCCTGATAGATCAGCTCCTTCCATTGTTCCACTGAATGCTCTCGTTCGTCTACTGAATGGTCATAAGGACCTGGTGCCGGCTGAACATATAAAAAGCCATTATTATAAGGTATTTCCTCAATATTAAGTTCCATGATAAATCATAATAATACTAATATTATTTTTATTTATTACAATGTCTCCACATCAACTAAACATAATGAATTAGTGCGCGAAACGACTTTTATAAATCAAGTATTTTTATTCTGGAATTTCGCACAATGTTGTTTGCAACATTTTGGTGACCTTTTTTCTAAAAAAAAAAAAAAAAAAATATAAGAGCTGTGCAAATTAAGTAATGAGACGATTTTTTTTCTTTTTTTTATTCAAATAAAATTACAATTCAACATTGTCCCCTTCAAAGTAACTACCTTGGGAAGCCACACAACGCTGAAGACGATTCTTCCATTCGTCATAGCAGTGCTGGAACTGGGATACTGGAATAGATTTCAGTTGGTCGGTTACGGCTGTTTGAATATTCTCCAATGTTCCAAAATGACATCCCTTGAAGTGATTTTTCAATTTGGGGAACAAAAAAAAGTCACATGGACTCAAGTCGGGTGAATAAGGAGGCTGAGGAGCCACAGGAATGTTATTACTGGCCAAATACTCATTAATAGAAATCGCGGTGTGACACGGAGCATTGTCGTGATGCAACACCCACTTGTTTTTGATGTTTGGTCTCACACGCATGACTCTTTTTCGAAGTCTCTCAAGAAATTCTCGTTAAAAATGTTGGTTTACCATTTGGGCATTGAGGCCAAATTCTTTGTGAACGATTCCTTGGCTATCAAAAAAGCAAATCAGCATGCATTTGATTTTTGACTTGCTCATTCTTGCTTTTTTTGGCCTTGGAGAGGTTGAAGTGTGCCACTGCATGCTCTGACGCTTAGTTTCTGGGTCATACTCAAACACCCAAGACTCGTCTCCTGTAATAACACGTTCCAAAAAATTGGGATCGTTTTCAATTGCTCCCAAAAAGTCAAGGCTCCTTTCCTTTCTGATGTCTTTTTGCTCTTGTGAAAGATTTTTCGGAACCATTTTTGCACAAATTTTTCTCATCCCCAATTCATTAGTCAAAATTTGATGAACGGTTGTGTGAGTCAAATTCAACTCTTCGCCGATCATTCGGACTGTCAAACGACGATCTGAACGCACGAGATCGCGGATTCTGCCAACATTTTCGTCGGTTCTTGAAGATGAAGGCCTTCCGCTGCGAGGCTCGTCTTCAATTGATTCCCTTCCTTCTGCAAACGACTTAAACCACCTAAAAACCTGTGCTATCGACAAAACATTGTCTCCATAGGCCTGGCACAGTTTTTCAAACGGTTCCGTTGCACTGTCCCAAGTCTGAAGCAAAACCTGATAGCACAACGTTGCTCGTAATTGATGTCACTCATTTTTAAAACGCACTGAAAAAAACATTGCTCACAAAAAAAGTCACTACGGACGTGCAACAACTCTAGCATTTTCAAATTTGCACTGGACGTGTATCAGATGTTTACTTGCCCTACCACGCAAGCGCCGCGTCTCCAGTGTTGCCAGATCGAACACTAGAAAATCAGTCTCATTACTTAATTTACACACCTCGTAGTCATCCTGCGACATAATTTTTCATAAGCAGAATTGTCTTTATGTAAATTATAAAAAAAAATAATGAATTATTATTAGATATATAACAATAAATTGAAGGCTCTTTATATTATTAAAGTGGTGACAAAAATAAAACTAACATTTATCAGCCTGTGGAAATCATTATAGGTACGAGTTAGTTGCTACTCTTTTTAGTGGAAAATAAAAAAAATATTCTTATTGAATTAATTTGTGTATGGATCTGCAATGTTGGATAACATCTGGCATTGCATATTTATGCTGTTCCTGTCCGGTTTCCTATCCTGAATCAACAAAGTGTAGTGCATGTTAAAAATATAAAGTTGAAATTATCAAATGCTCTACACGAACTCAATAGCCTTCTTACTCTGACGATGGATGAGAATGTGAAATCGATCAGGAACAACATAAATATGCATGCTTCGACGGATAAAATCCTAGAAAATGAGCTTAATTTGATTTTAGAAAAAAAAGAAAAGAAATAATGATTATTTCGTTAATAATTATATTCTTCAATTAAGGATCTCACTATATTAAAAGGATATAGTCAATTAGAACCATTGAGGACAATCACATACTTCATCTGTAAGAACCTTTGTGTTAAAATGTTGGAATCTGAAGGGTGCAAATCCCGATGAAACCGGGACAAATCCAGATAAAATGAATTATATCTTCAACTTCTTTGAAATTACAACTGGACAAGGACTGTCAGTAATTTTAGGATCTGAATGGCCTGTAATTTAGAATAAACAGTTCTACACTGGCTTGCATATTCAGCTTAATTTCACTGAATCGCCTATTTTCAATATAACTGCAATATTGTACAATAGGGTATATTCTATTATGATGCTGACCCCCTATTGCCCTTAAGACTCTTACACTTGTCCTCTCCTGTAATTTTATTCTATTAAAATATTTAGTTTAGTCAATTGTCTTGTAATCAAATAATGTCTTATAACTGATTAAGTAAGTCTAAACTTAATTTTTCCCATTCTTCAAACAGAGAATCCTATTTATTATTTGTTAAGCAATTATTTTGCGCAGTAATTTAAGTATTTTCAAAACTAATTTACATAAAATTTTAATGGGCAATTAATTTTTTTACTATACAATTTTTGAAATCCCCAAATTTGTGCTACTTATCACATGACTGTGCGGAAGGTAGCATTAAAAATTTATTAAACAGTTTATTTCCAGTAGCAGTTAATTTCAAATTTTGGAATTTAATTTTTCTTTCAAATGCAGGTCAAAGGACAATTTATCAGGACGGAAGCCGGATATAATTCCCAGAAGTTATTTAGCATTGCAGACTCAACGATAAATTCGACTGATTAGAGTTTTTTCCATGATGGCCTCCTTCATTTTGTGATAATCATCGAGCGATATCGGATGTTCGCCCATCTTAAGAATGCTCATTACAAAATGAAGCAATCTATCACGGGGAAAAAAAATCAGTGATGTTTATCAGCTCAGCGGATCCAATCACAATGACTGATTTTATATGTAATTACCATATACAATCCATATATTTGTGGACTAAAGTTATGGTATTCAGTCCA
Organism: Triatoma infestans; assembly: GCA_011037195.1. NCBI lineage: Eukaryota > Metazoa > Arthropoda > Insecta > Hemiptera > Reduviidae > Triatoma > Triatoma infestans. The sequence goes on from JAAEAF010000780.1 coordinate 201,051, forward strand.
CAAGATATGGAATTCCAACAAGATAACACATTATTATAGCACAAACATTAATAACCTAACATATCACAAATCCCCAATAACTCTCTCATTCCACTAATTCCTTCATTTATAACCTCCCGCTTCTACACTGTCAAGTAAAATTTCCTTAAGGATTGATCAAAGGCAATGGCATGTGTTTGTCGAATGTAAAAACAGCTACAAGTTTCGGAATCAAGGAAGACTTCCTTGACCATTCAAATAATATTTTCCATTAAAAAAATTATAGTCTTAAAAAAAACACCGTTAATCAAGATTCAAAAATTAAATTATAAAGATAATGGGGTTTATAAAAAAAAAATGACCGCTTTTTTCTAACTAAAGAAGTTCCATGGACTTTAAAACTAACAAAACATACTTATGATTTTACAAACACGATATTATATTAATCTTAAGACTATGTAGAGTTGTTGTGGTGGTTGGTTCCGCAGAGCTAGAAAGCATCAGAGACATTTTCCGTGGTAGCCTGCTTCATTTTGTGGTCATCGACCAGTTTCGGGCGTTCGCCCATCTTCAGGATGCGTTTTTCAGACAGTGTGACAACACAGACTTGCACAGAGCAAATTCAGTTTACACACTCTTCAGTTGAGAACTAGAAGTACTCGTGTAGAAGTATTTACTGCAGAATGTATCTAAAGGCACCGTTAGCCACCATCTTCTTACTATGAGAAAGTTGACAAGAAGTTGTAAGGATAGTGCCGCATGAACTTACACCTCAACAGGCCACCAGGAAAATGGATACTTGCCAACTTCTCTTTTTTAAAAAATCCATCTGACATGCGCTTTTACAATATAATAGTGACGCATGATGCGAAGTAGGTTTATTGGTGAAATCCTGAGACAGATGGCCACTGGTTGGGCCGCGATCAAACGCCATTTCTGGCTGGTGCAAGAGGGCAGTTTGAGAAAACGTTTATGTTCTGCGTTTTCTGGAACTACGGAGCACGATTTCGACTTTTAGCATGTACTAAAAAATAGCCCAGAATTATCCAGCTTTGAACAATTGAAAACTAGTTTTGTGCCAGCAAGATAACGCTCGGCCACACATCTCCCGTCAGACTACAGAATGAATGGAACGACTTGATGGCAGTAAACTTCTTTTACAGCCACCCTAAAGCTTGGGCTAAGCTCCATCCGACTACTATTTGTTTCGTTCCATGGCAAACTTTATTTGCGTGAGAAACTTTAATAACTTCACAGAAGTTAAAACTGGAATGCAGGAATTTTTTTATTCCAAACGCAACGAATGGTATTAGCTGGCAACAGTCAATCACAATGTGTGTATTATTAACATTAATAAAAAAAAAGGCTGATTTTTTTTTTTATTGTTAAATACCTGCAATTTTATTTTATATACACATCATTAAATAGATTAAAGTAAGGGTTACTAGGAAAAAGCTTATCATGAAAACTTACTGCATTAACTTCTCCTTCATCGTACCAAACGTTGATGTATGGATGCAGTAAAGCTTCATCAACGGATATCCTCCTCTCCGGGTCGATGACAAGCATATGTGATAAGAGATCGCGTGCATGGCTCGCTGAAAAACATAATTAACATTGAGAATAATTGGTGGTTAAAACAGTATTTTTAAAATGTAGGGGATTTAGGATTTTAGAAAGTAATAGCTGTAATAGATCTACTATAAAGAAATATTTTAATGGTGACATTTTGTTTAAACTTGCTATGACGAAGAAAATGCAGAGTGGAATAGGGTATGTATTGGTGAAAGGTAAAGTTTTGCTGAACATTTTCGTTACTGGATTCAATTAATAAATATAAATAATAATAATAAAAAAAAATTAAATGTTAAAAAAAAAATCTCACATACCTTTAAGCCTATTGTGTTCAGAAGAGTCTGAAGGAAACAGTACATCTGGAAATAGTCTATCGAAAGCAAAACCAGTATACCTAGGTCGATTCTCAACATAATTCCTAACGGTTGGCTGTAACCTCATCATAAAATCTTGAGATGGTGTGCCTAGCTGTTCAATAATTTTGTTCCATTGGTCGATATGATCAGTACCAGGAAACAGTACCCCACCGCGAATCATTTCACCCATAATACATCCTACAGACCATATGTCTACATTTTCTTTGTAGCCCATACCAAGTATAACCTAAAATACATAGGAAAATATTAATATTGTAGATTATTTAGAATTATTTGTAGAATATTTATTGTAGATTATTATTTCGTCATATTGGATGGTTTTAATTTTGAATAATTATACTAAAATTGAATAATTATAATTGTAATTACCTCTGGAGCCCGATAATATCTAGTTACGACATACGGGGTCATCATGAAAGTTGTACCAGCGGTCCTTGCCAATCCGAAGTCAAGGATCTTTAGTGTACAATCCGATTTTACAACTATATTACTTGGTTTTAAATCCTGTAAATAAATTCTAAATTACTATCAAGATGGAAATAAAATATAATGAAAGCTACATCAGTTCGGATTTAAAATCAAGAGTAAAGTCAATGGCCAGCCAATGGAGAAACAGGTAGATTCCCTCTTTAATTAGAAGTTGTGATTACACATTAACTACATTTGTAAGAAGTTATGTATTATGCGGCAAATCTTATTAAATGCTACCGAAATAACAACCATTTCCTATAGTCGATTTTAGACTGCACAATATAATAGAAATGAGTTGTACTTACAAATTTTGCTGTCAAATTAGTTTGATTAGTGAATTAGGCTCCAATGAGCGAGCACACTAGGTAGAGCAAGAGAATTTTAACTAAGCAATTTCTCCTAAGGCAAGGTATAAATAGAATTTCTGCCATTTAATGTTGCAACAGAAAAAAAAAGCTTCAGGGACTTCCAGATTCAAAAGACAGGACTAGATTATTAATAAATCGATGCAATTATTGGCATATGTTGTTGATGAGGATTATTGGTCACACTTTTGTGAACGTAGTGAGGCTTTCAAATGTTTAGAGAGCCGCACAAAAGTTAATATTCACCAATTAATGAAAAACCACAACACTTCAGGAAGAATCCAACTTGAGGATACACTAGTATGTACAAGTGGATTTCAGCATCATTCATGTAGAAGCCACTGTCCGCTCTGATGAACCTTGGTAGGGCTGTTGTTATATATATAAATAAATTAATAAAATAAAAATAACATTGTGTCTACTACAAAAAATCGAGTCTGTTAATTATATCAGCTATACTATTAACCCTATTAATAGAATTGGACTCGCTTCCCAATAGATACCTAGTTGCATTTGCTATAACTAGGAGTCCACTCCTATATCTAATTGGTCCAGAAATAAAATTATGAATAGCAACAGAAATGGATGCAACTGTGGTATATTTGCCTGGCCAACAAAAATATGATTTACAGATCTTAGGACGAAATGATCATCAACGGCTATGGTATATTTTTTAGTGATATAGTTCCAGCAAGGAAAACTTACATTCAACTTATGATTTTATGAAATAGCTAGCCATAAAAAAATAAAATTATAGAACTGTCTAGATTTCATTGGACAAGACAAGTGATTTATGAAGCGACAGTGCATTCTGAAGATAGAAGACATAGAAATGGTAGGGCAGCCAAGGGGACCCACACTGTGCATGCACTAATCTAGAATTAAACGTCCCAGTAACTAGGGCGTTAGTTACTTTCGAAAGGCCCGCAAGGGGTATCTGTTGCATGCAGTTACTTGGGGAGGCGACCCCACGGGTTACCACAGCTCAGTACTCCACACACTTCATCAGAACAGTACACAATATACTTAAACTACACTCTACACTTTACAGACAAGGTCAAACACAGTACACAAACTAGGTCTCTGTCCCTAGTTAATTGGCGAAAGCCAAGGAAGAAGGAAGGGATTAGCTTAGTGATAGCATGCTGGACTAGCAACGCGGAAGTCTCAGGTTCGAATCCAGCACATGCTGCCCTTAGATTTTTTCTTCCTAGGAGCCTCTACAACTCACTGTCCGGTGATGGGCAGTGTTGTCTGTAGCTTGAGAACACTGTTCAGCATTGGAGAAGGCTCCGGGGGGCACAATAGATATTTCAGGTCACAGTGCAGTAAACCCCTGCAATAATCTACAAATCTATCTTGGAAACTATATTAAAACTAGCATGCTTTCTACCAGCATCATTCTACTGTAATACCGAGGATTCACTGCCGAGAATTTCAGCTATGTGAAAAATTTAATGAGTTTATTTTTAGAGATTGTATAAAAATTATCATGAAGTTTAACACAGCAAATATCTATAGATGAAAATCGATAATACGGAAAAAGGCCCCACCCTGATTTCCATTCGAGTTTAATGGTTTATGTTTATAAAATTAAATACTAACTCTATGAATTATTCCTGCTGAATGCAGATGTTTAATACCACATAACATTTGGTATAATAGATAGGACATTCTGTCGTGGTCAAGATCCATTTGGATGACCTGGCAGAGATTTGCATCCATTAGTTCCATGACTAGGTAAACATCTTGAAATTCTTCTAATGATTTTTGCGGAGTGAAAGCATTCAGCAGGCCAATTATCTGTAATAATAATAATATTAGTAATGACCAGTTTTAATGTATTAAAAAAAAAAAAAAAATTCATTTGATTATGTAAATAAAAATTCTTGTACTTACATTTTTATGATTGACAAGTTTCATCAATTTAAATTCCCTATAGGCTCTCTTGGCGTGAGTCACATTTTGAAATGGACGTGATAATTTTTTGATGGCAACATTTTGCTGTGTAACTGTGTCAAAAGCAGCACTGTAACATTAAAATAGTAAATTATCTTTATCGTATATCATTTTATGAAACTTTAAATAAAAAAGCAAGTAAACAAAAAAAAAATTTAAGAAAATATAATTTCTTAATGAACAGGAATTAAGGATATTTAGAGGGATGTGAAATTTGATCACTAAATCAACTAGTTTTTAGTTTATAGTTTAATAAAATATCAGAAAATAAATGGGATTATGATGTAAAGTTTTATAAATCTAAAAAAAAATTTATTTCAACGATAAGAAAGTTAGAGAGTTTTTGTAACGCGAATGAGTCCAGCATCCAAAGGAAAACAGGTAATAAATTTTTATTTTTTATTAACCGAAAGTTTAAAAACAAAAAAAACAAGAACATACAATGGACACAATATCAACATAACTCACAAATTACAAAATTAGTAAGTGTACTACATCAACTAGAAAATAATATCTAAGTTTGTAAAATGTGTATAATAAAATGAATATATATATATATATATACACAAATAATCAAGCAAAGATAAAAGGAGCAACTCAAAAAGAATCGTATCATCATTACACAATACAAAATAATAAAAATAAAAAAATACCAAAAGACATAAAAAATTCATGCGAATATTATTAAAAAATACATGCAAAGTCAGTCCTGTTTATGTATATGAATGTAATAGCAAGAGAGAGAAGACAGACCCTCTCTGGTACTCTCTGACTTAAGCAGGCTAGAGAGTACCAGAGAGGGCCTGTCTTCTCTCTCTTGCTATTACAATGAACAAAAAAAAATATTGCATTTTTTATGATGAGAAGTAAATTAAAAAAAAGATGCAATTCAAATAATTAATTACTTCATCTATTTGTTAGTCAATATGATATTTTCATTCAATCACAAAAACATATTTAATTATTATTATAAGTTATGAGGCATGCCTTTTATTTTAATTTGTAAGTGGTACATTTGTAAAGTTCTTGGAAATTATAAAAATACTAGTAAAGAATATGGGACCTTAAGCTAATTATAATATCATATGATGCTTATTATAAAACCCTTAACTATTAACAAAAATTTAAATGGATATTTTTTTTTCTTCAAACTACACTTTATAATCCCTTAATTTCAGTTGAAATATAAACTGGTCATGGTATTTTCCAAAAATTTATTTCACTTATTTCATAAAAGAATTAAAAATGGATTTACTGGTAATGTTTTTTATTTTTACTTTCTCTTACTCCTGATATTAAGATCAAATTTCTTGTCTGGTTCGAGTCCAGTGCTACCCCCTTAGATTTTTTCTTCCTAGGAGCCTCTACAGCTCACTGTTCGGTGATGGACAGTGTTGTCTGCAGCGAGAGAACACTGTCCGGAGGCTGGCAGTGCACTGAGAAGGCTCCGGGCGCTAATAACCAAGATGTTAAAGCGCCTTAAATTAAAAAAAAAAATATTCTGGTATCGGGACCGAGACCTTGGACTTTTTTCTGAAATGCCACAACAGTACAATGGTGCTGCCATTTGATGGAAAGTAACAGTAACTGAACCTACCGAATTTTAAGAAACTATGTTTATCATAACTGGAAGAGTTTACCAACCCTCTCGCACACTGGAAAGTTTTCAATTAGGACAGAAAGATACTCCCTTGAAAGGGTTATTTTTTTACTTGTGGCAACTTAAAAATTACATGTTTTATACCGCGAGTGAGGTGATTATAGGCAGCCCGCACTGGCGATTGTTTAATTGTTCAGATCAAGTTCCACGTTACCATCTCAAAATAAACCGCTGTAACTTGAGGAATTTATTAGGTTATTACAAATGTTTTTGTGCATGAAAACAATACATGCTGACCTTTGAGAGCAGATAATATTTATTTAAGGCGTGTCAGCATCTAGATCATTCGTGCCCGAAGCCTTCTCGGTGCACTGCCGGCCTTCGGACATTGAGTTGTAAAGTCTCCTTCTTCTCATGGCTCTACAGCCCTTGTAAGACTTTAGCCTGCTTCAACAAATTTTCTCCAACCATCCTGATCTAGCATCCTTCTTCGCCGTTGCCTAACACTTATTTTTACCACTTAGTTTCTCTGGAGATTTGGAATTCAATGACAGTGCAATCCCCAAAGTGAGCCGCAATCTAGATAAACCGGTGGCCTCCAATCTGTTAAAACCCGAACAGAAGCTTAACGTCGTCAACCAGTACGTTTTTCCGGCACTTACATATCCCCTCCAGACGGCACCTTTGACGAAGCTCCAACCGGCGTTTCTCGATAACATAGATATAATCATACGCAGGAGCGTGAAAGCTTTAATAGGTTTGCCGGCCAATAGTGCTTCTACTATGCTGTATGCCCCTAGGCGCTTTCGTGGTTTAGGATTGCTCAGATGCCTGTGGGAAGCTCCTCTTCAGCACTGGTCCATCGCCCAGAGATTGGCTAAGATTACCGACTCCAATTTCCAGGAAGTTTTCAATTATGAAGCTGAAGAGTCCGAATGCGCCGGAAGGTTAGGGTTGGAAGTAGCGAACATGGAAGAGAATTTCGATGTGAAGAAGCTGAGGCAGACGTAACGCGAAAAAGCCTTCGATGATTGGTCAAAATGCAGATGGCAAGGCGTAGGCGTTCTCCACTTCAAGGATAACCCGAAAACCAATCAGTTCATCTACGACAGAAAACTTCTTTCTGGATCAGAGTGGACTGGGGCCCTCAAATTAAATATGAATTATGCCCCTCTTCGTGGAGTTCCCGGTGCCGGAGGGCAAGCGATCGGAAATGCCGGACCCCTCTGTCGTAAATGCGGCAGAGAGTCAGAAACCCCAGCTCACGTGTTGGGAAACTGTCCACAGAACATGATCCTCGTCACCCATCGACACCATAGGGTTAAAAAAAGAATTGCCGAGCTTCTCACTGAAAGAGGATACACCTGTTTCGACGAAGTTCACTGCATCGACACGGATGGTTCAAGCAGGTTTGCCGACATCGTTGCATTTAAAGAGAAAAAAGATGCTTTGATAATCGACCCAACGATCCGATTCGAAACGAACGATCCCAACCAGGGAGTGAAAATCGAGGAAGAGAAAAGGCATATATATGAGAAATGCATTCCTCACCTGCAAGAAAAATACCGGGAAATGTTCGGGGATCGAAACTATATAGAAGGGATTTATGGTTCGGAAGTAGGGGAGCAATACCCCGCACTACGAGCGATTTCTTCGACCAGGTCGGAATAGACAAGATTCATCTTCTGACCATTACCGAGCAAATTATACTCGATTCGCTTGGTATTTTACATAACCACTTATATGGTCAATAACGACAGCCTGGTCAAATTTCATTTATTTTAATTTTTTTGTACTTTGTTTTGGTTCTTTTCTTTATTTATTATCTATTGTTAATATTCCATTGTTTTCTGTTTTTAGACTTGAGATTTACATCTTGTGGATACAGTTACATCTTGTAGATATTATTTTTATGACTTGATTGACTGAGATTATTTTTTACGAATAATGACTGTGTTTTGATTATTTCTAATAATCTTTATTAATATATGTTTAACTTTGACTCGAACAATGGTAAAGATGTTCCTGGAATTGATTGGTATGCTGTGTTTGTTGAGCAACTCAATTTAATTGAGCAGCCACACATTTCGCACAATTTCTTGTGGAATAATGTGTTTTTCTCTGTCTCCAAATCTTGCAGCTTGGCCTCTGGGTCTTCTGCCGCCTGGACGATTTTCATAAAACTTTCGGGAAGTTCTCTTTTTATTCATCCTATACAGGTGACCTAACCCGCACAACCTTTCTAGTTTGACTGCAGTCACTAGATTTTCTTTTTTGTAAAGCTGGTATAGTTCAGCGTTTCTCCTCCAACGGTAAACACTGTTTTCCACTAACTGGGCCATACATACATCTAAGAAGTTTCCTCACTCAGCAGTTTAATCTCAGCTCATATGCTGCTGTCAACAGCGAGGTTTCTACTCATACATTACTACAAATCTGAAAACCGAGCTGTATATGGTGGGTGATCTTAGCTTGTCTAGAGATATTCTTATGCCCCTAGATATTTATTTCCGGCTGTAATTCTGCTCCTTACATCGTGGTTAATCTCATTCTTTATTGGGAAAGGTTACTCCCAAATATTTAAATGACCTCACTCCTTCGAAACAGTATTGCCCAGCCAGTAAATCTCCAAATCTTTTTACTTAAATTGCTGCTATCATATATTTCGTTTTGTCTGTGTTAATTTGCAAACCATACTTGGCTGCTTCTTCTTCCAATTCTAGAAATGCGCTTTTAAATGCGGCTTCATATCTTACTATTAGCGCCACATCATCCGCATAGGCCAGATGCTGCACCAATCGGTTAAGAATAGTGCCTCCTGAATTTGTCAGAAATACTATTATGTATTTTGTTTAAAAAAAAAAAAAAAAAAAAATTGTTCGTCACTCATGGATAAGTTACCCCTGAATAAGACAATAAATTTGTCGAACGTTGGGTAATTTATATTTTTGGATAATTTTTTTCCCCGCTCCTCGATATCTTCTTCATTTACAATCAAACGGTCAAGAATGATTATTTTCGATAGAAATAAGCATGCCATGACGGACAAAATCCCAGTTAAAAGGTTCTCTTGACATATTTTTACAACGAGCTTTTAGATTATTTTTAATCAGAGGTACAGTTTGTATTGTAGCTGTAAGAGATAATTTTGATAGTAATCTATCAAAATAAAGATTTGTTTAAAAATATTTTGTTTTAATTGATTTCCTTTATATTTCTGATGCCTATAGTTAAGTAAGAGATGAATTTAAGTAATATGTCTTCAAGCTATGGACTTCGATTCATGGTATACATCCTGTATAATATAAAATTGAAAGTATATTCTATAAGAATTTTAAATAGAATTTTACATTAAATTTAACAACATGAATTCTGAATAATATCATCATCTGGACTTAGTTAAATTAAAGAAAAAATTTTACTACAATGAAACGCACTCCTAAAGCGAAGCATAAAGCACAAAAGAATCTCCTTACAAAAATCAAGTCCATCACGTGTTTATAATAATTATTGGAGGATACTACGTGATTTTACAATAACAAGGGCACAACCCCATGTAAATATATCAGACATATTGTAACGCAGCCACTGGTGCCATCTAGGAGAGGAAGTAGAAACCTCAAGTTCTCTTAGTGGCCGCTAGGAAGCGCTGGCGACGCGCTCTAGTTATTTCTGGAAGGATTGAGAAGATTCTAGAAGATTCTCTACAGGTATAAATAGTGGGACCCCAGCGAGTTGAGAAAGTTTCCAGTTACAAACGAAGTGTACGTTTAAGGAAAGTGTATCAAAAGTGAACAAAGTGAACTTTTGTGGTTTAAACTGTGAAGTAATTATTATTAAGTGTTGTTTTTTTTTATAATTTATTGTGTATAACAATAAATTGGTGTTTTCTATATTGAAGTTTAGAGTATTTTATCTATACGAACCCACTTAAAACTAGTTGCAGTAAGCTAGTTTAGAAGGAAAAAACGTTACAATATTTTCCGTTATAGCCTGCTCTTTTTGTGCGGCATAATAATAATCAATGACAAGACATGATAAAATACGAGCTGAATGATCGTAAGATAGTATTTTATCATTTCTTATCATTATTTATATTCCACAGTAGTCCACGGCTGACACGGTGTTCTTACGCTTTGTCCTACACTAAAAGAACAATTAAAAAATAAAATAGTACTGATAGTATGGGTAATTATCAGTGACATTTTCCGTGGTAGCCTGTTTCATTTTGTGGTCATCGACCGGTTTCAGGCGTTCGCCCATCTTCAGGATGAGTTTGTCAGACAGTGTGATGATAACTCAAGACTTGCACAGAGCAAATTCAGTTTATACACTCAACCACCATAACAAGTATGGGTAATTAATTATCAAAATAAATCTTCTTCAAAAATGTAATTTAAGTTACACATCCACTTGTTGAATGTTTTCATTTTTAAAAGAAACAATATACCTTCTTTTAAAAAGCGAAAAACAATATGTGTTTACCCACTCACGTATCAACGAACCTCCTCCTCTCTTAACCTAGTTAGGTCCTAACAAAAACATTTTTTAAAAAATCAGTGAATCAAGTAAATTTGCTCTGTTTTGACAAAAACATCATCCTTATGATGGGCGAACAACACCCGAATTCCAATCAATGACCACAAAAAGAAGCAGCAGGCAGGCTATGATGGAAAATATCAATGATGCTTTCCAGTGGAACTATTCACAACAACATGTAATATATTTTATTGTTGTGTTGGTTCCGCAGAGCTGGAAAGCATCAGAGACATTTTACGTGGTAGCCTGCTTCATTTTGTGGTCATCGACCGTTTTCGGGCGTCGTTCGCCGATTTTCAGGATGCGTTTTTCAGACAGTGTTGTCAACAAATGGTGCCTTGTGCCTTCAGACAGTGTTGTCACACTGTCTTGAAAAACGCATCCTGAAAAATCGGCGAACGACGCCCAAAACCGGTCGATGACCACAAAATGAAGCAGGCTACCACGGAGAAAATGTCTCTGATAACATATTTTAAATTCTACAAAAGCCGGTGCTAATTTAGTAGTATTTAATCGTCAATGGGCACCTAAAAAAAGGGGGGGGATATGCATATTTTTAGTGATGATTTTTTTTTTTTTTTTTAATCGTCCATAATGAAAAGGCTTGCCAGTGTGCGTTTTAAAGTCTTGAAAGAAAATCGTGTGAATCTAAAAATCACTGGTTTTTACTTTTATTATATGTTCACTTTAATTTTTAAGGATGTCTCAATCAAATCTCACTTTTATTATAAATTATTCAGTGCAATTTTGTTTTTTTGTTTTTTATTTTTTTTTTGTTTGACCTTAAAAGTCACAGGGATAATAAATATTTCGATATAATTTGTAATTAATCTTCTTTTTTTTTTATTTTTTATTTTGTTCTGAGAAAGATTATTTTTTTAAAAAAAAAAAAAAAAAGGTAAAGAAAAGGTATCAACAGTAAAGGTGATCTTTATTTACACTTACCAAACGGTGCCTTGTGCCCCGATGCCTTGGGGTCTCAGATGGATGTATCTCTGGGGAACAGTAAATGAGGTGTTATCGAATTCTTGAGTGTAGAATTCCGTATCTCCCTCCATTATAGTACCACTCATGCACCACTTTAGAATTTTTATTTTTTTTTTTTGTTTTTTGTTTATTTTATATTAGAGATAGACAACAGAATAGAGAAACTAATTATGTCTTCTTTTTTTTTATTTATTTTTTAAACATATAAATGTCTTTTTGTAGTTAATTTATATATTATTATAATAAATATCTATTATTATTATTTATTTATTTTTTAAATAAAAACACTGCCACCAATTTAATAGTTTTTGTTATGAATATATTAAAAGTTTTTATTGTTTTAAATATAAAAAATTATCCTGTCTTAATCACTTCTTTTTTTTTCTTTTTTTTTTTATACAACAGCACCATGCACTAAAAAACTACATAAAATTAAGTCACTTATACTAAAATAAACATGCTTTTATAATAAGTCTTTACTCTTTATTTTTTTTTATTTTTATTTTACGGAAATGACTACGTGCTTTTTTTTAATTAAAAAGAAAATAAATATAAACAAATAAATAAATAAATAAATAAAACAGTTAAAGAAAAAAAAAAAAAGAAAAAAAAAAAGGAAAATGTTGCAACGAAGTCACCAACTGAAACAAAAAATTTAAACAGAAAACAAAAATAATAAAAAAATAAAAATAAAAAATAAATTAAAGGCAAAATAGAAGTGATAAATTATTAGGGAGATAAAGAAAAACTACTTAGAAAAAGAAAAAAAAAAAAATCAATATTATAAGGGAAGCTGGCTCAGTATTAACTTTACTAACAATATATCTTCTATTAGCAACAGTTATTATTTACTAAAAATACTTATATAAAATCTATGTCTACAATAATAATTAGAGGTATATTTAAATATAAATATATTGTTTCAAAATTAATCCCACCAATATACAAAAGATAAATAATTTAATGGATTTCCATTGGAGATTTAAATTGAAAGAAATAATCAATATTTGTGGTAAGAAAGCTAATTTAGGAAGAAGAAGAAAAAAATAAATAAATAAATAAATAGGAAAATAAAATAATGGAAATAGAAAATAATTTACAAATAATTTAGTGGAAAAATTTAAATTATGTCTAAATGTTGGTGCGCTCTCATTTGTGTCATAACAACATATTGAATACATAATAATAATAATAATAATAAAAAAAAATAATCTGGTGTGAAACACTCACACAACTTTCTCTTACTCCAGTTCTCAAAATTATAATTGACAAATTTTATAGTCAGCGTACCAAATTTTATGAAATTCGTCCAAAACTGAAAAAAAAAAACTGTCCAGTAAAAGCGCAACTTCCGGTTTACTAATTTTCTTGAAACTCGGAATTTTAGCCATCTATTTATTTCTAATTAATTTTGTTTGGATGATAGAATTGTATAATCAACTATGATAGCACATTGTAAACGCACTTCCGGTTATCCAATTTTTTTGAAACTCGGAAATACAACAACATATTCAATTCTAATTAACATTATTTAGATCATAGAATTGTTTAATAAACTGAAATAGCATTTTAGATGAAAACCTAACCCCACCTCTCCCCCAAAAGTGCCCTTAATGAATTTTCCCACAGAGAACCATTTTAAAATAAACGTTGTAGAATCTTTATCAATGCGTAGTTGTATACCAATTGTGAAGAATATCGTCGAAGCCATTTTTGAGACAAAGGCAAAAAAAAAAAAAAAAAACTAGTAAAGTGATACTTCCGGTAGAGGAATTTTGACAGATGAGCCATCGTCAGATGCCATGGTGTCTAAACGGAATAATAAGTTTCAACTTTCTACGGTTTTTCGTGTTTGAGCTATGATGTTCACATACATACCATACACAAACCATTTGCTAAAAACCTCTTTTTTGCATTCAGGGGACCTCAAAACGGATATTTCCGGTGAAAACTCGATATCGAAAATTTGATACGATTACAATACTTCCTCTTACTAGGAGTAGGGGAAAGTAATAATGAATTATTAATGTTAATGAGATTAGAGGACCATATTTTAAACTAAAAAGCCTCGATTGGCTGATTTATTCTTATTGATTCAACAATAATTATATTTCTTGTCTATGATAATAGTTCTTTTGTTGTTAAGGGCCACAATATCGAATATATTACCGGGAAATGTCGCGTTTCAGCCGAATAAGTAGGCCACTGGAAGTCAGTATAAGTACGACCAACTGAAGATGACATTATTCTCTTACAATCAATTATTTTAAAACCGATCTTCCTGATCTAATGGTCACAATGTATGGAGACTTTTCTACGAATGCATCTGTATTGGGAATGCATTTGATCCTAATATGAAAAAAAAAACTGTCCTGTTGCCCGTAACATTTCATAAGGCAAGGGCCTGTTTTTTTTTTCTGGTTTGTTTTTAAATTTAAGGCGCGTCTACATCAATGGTCAGTGCACTGCCGGCCTCCGGACAGTGTTCTCTCGTTATAGAGCTGTTGAGGCTCCTAGGAAGGGCAGTAAGCTGGACGCGAACGCGGGATCTCCACGTGGGAGTCCAGTGCGCTGCTAACCACTCAGCTAATCCCTTCCCTGGGCTGTTCTAACTGCGCGGCTCTAACTCTTGGAAGAAGCTATGCATCGAATTGAATTTTAAGCAGAGTTGCCTTCCATGCTTCTCAGTATTTTTTTACTATCTAAAAAATCTAGAAAAAAAAAGCCTTATAAAATTTCTTCTAGTTAATTAAAAATCTTCAATTAAATTAGCTTAAGCCCGAATCTCTTGGTTAACGACAAAACTCACTGATTAGCAAGTATACTACCCGTCCAAATTCCAGCTTAAAGACAGAGCAAGTTTCCATTCTAATCAATGCTAAGAGTAGATTATACAAAAGTGATAATTAACATTTTATTTAATTAAGAACATGAGAGCACAGATCAACATAGAGACATAATTATTTTAATAATTACAAATAATATTTTACCAAACGATTCCTTGAGCGCCTGATCCTATTGGTTTGAGGTTCTGGTACCGTTTTAATATTGTGAATTTCGTATCTCCGACCTCCACGGTGTAGAATAGGGAGGAGAGCCGAGAACTCATCTTGCCAACGAGGAACGGCATTCGCACCTACAATAAAAAATAATTTTGTGAATAAACATTAAAAAACACTATTAATAGTTACTGTTACAAAAAAATCTGTGTGAAATAGATTAATATAATGTTTATAAAATTGACAATATTCTTTAAACTTTGAATATACAATGTCAATATATTCTTCGGAGCCCCCAAAAATAATTTTTTGGGGAAAATGTTTCAAATAGAGGTTAATCCGGAAAGTAAAGTTACAAGCGCGAAGCGTTCACAGGGAAATGTTTTTTCAAAGTTGGTATCACTGATGTGTAGCGGGAAATCAGATGAATCGAACGAGCAGTGCCGGAGGTCAGTAGCTTCCAAACTCTCGTTCTGCTGAGTGTTACAGATGAGAGTCCTCATTCCGTTTCCCGCAAACTGGGAAATGCGCGCTGTACTACGCTACCTGAATGCCGCCGCGATTCATCACAAAATCGATTATAATCAGTTTATGGGGGGGGGGAGAAGTTATGTCAAAACCATATGAAACAAAATGGGTATGGAAGTTCAATTTTGGAAAAACAGAAATTCACGATGAAGAGATCAGTGGATAGCCGTTCGTGATGACTGATAAACTGGTGCAAAAAAAATTGAAGAGCATCTTCGTACTGTACAAACTTTGTCCTGAAATTTCACTAACGATTCATGAAATCGTGAGTGATCGACTGGGATATATCGCAAGTTAGGTGCCAAAGATGCTTTCTGAAGAACACAAAATCAACAGAGTCAGAGTCGCGCGAGAGTTTCTTGAGCGTTTCGAGACTGAAGACGATACTTTTCTCGACACGATAGTTACGAGAAATGAAACTTGGTGGGATTACCACCATACCTCACACAGTGGCGCCATGCCCATCCCTCCTTCAAACAAAAACACATTTAAAACTCAGAAATCAGTTCATAAAAATCATGGCGACAGTTTTCTGGAAGAGAAAAGGGGTTCTGCTCTTCGATTTTTTTCCAGAAAGGTGAAACAATTTACGCTGCAAGATACTGTGAGACCCTCAAAAAACTTCGCAGGGCTATAAAAAATAAACGCCCATGGAATGCTGACGAAAGAAGTCTGTCTCCTTCATGACAATGCTCGTCCGCACACCGCTTGTGGAAACAAGAGTTGTTGACCTCTTTTAGTTGTATTGTTTTAATCCACCTCCCTCACAACCCCAACCTCGTACCTAGCAACTATTACCTCTTCACTAAATTGAAGGAACATCTAAGTGGAAAACACTTTTCCGACGATAATTCAGGTAAAAATCAAAGTGGCGGGAGACTTCTATGAAACAGAAATGAAAACACTCGTCTCACGGTTGACAAAATGTATTGAAGTAAATGGTGATTATATGGAAAAAATATTGTAATCCTATACTATAATCCCTGTAATGTTTCATTAAAATATATACACCAAATATTGTAACCTTACTTTCCGGGGGATAAACCTCATAAAAAAGACAGGTATGTATGTGTGTAGATTATTTCATCAACATCAACAATGGCGCTATAGCCCACACTACTAATGGGCCATGGCCTCCTCATGCAGAAGTTTCCGCCAGTTTTCCCTGCTCTATTCAGCTACCTTCCAGTTGCTCGTGCCAAGGATGACTGCGGCATCCTTTCTTACCCCCTCTGACCTATACGCCTCTTGTCTTCCAGCTTCTCCTCTTCAATCTTTTTTTACTATTCAGCTATCTTCCATCCTTGCAAGATGTCCAGCCCAGCGCAACCTTCCTAGCTTTACAAATTTTACCAAATCTGGTTCCCTGTATAGACTCATTATTTCCTGGTTCGTCCTTCTTCTCCAGACATCCTCTCTGACCGCCCCATAGATCTTACGAAGGAATTTTCCGCTCGAAGACCATTAAGTATTCTTCATCTTTTTTTGAGTGGGTCCAGGTTTCCAGATTTACGACCGGTCGGATTAGTGTCTTGTAGAGAGTGATCTTTGTGCTTCTATTTATTAGACTACTCCTCAGGTATCGCTGTATGCCAAAGTAGCATCTGTTAACGAGAAGGATCCGTCTTTTAATTTCCTCCGATATATCGTTATCTTCGCCAACTAGCGATCCTAAGTATACGAAGCTCTTAACTTTCCAAATTTGCATGGGCCTAACAAGATTATTTAAAAGAAGTTTAAAAATCCGATGGAGCCGTTTTTCGAGAAAATATTCGAGGAATACTAAACGGAATATCAAGTTTGAGTTTACTAAGAGTTTCTGTTTTTTGAGATATTTTGTTAACTCACATAGATATAGGTACTAAAAACTTTTTTTCATTCTCAGGGGACCTGTATTTCCAGTGAACTCAATTTCGAGAACTCAATTTTGACTTACTTCGTAAGAGAAAGTAAAAATGAAAAATAGGCCCTTATCACATTTTTTTGAAATTAAAATAGATTTCAAAAAGTACTAAAACCATAATTTTCCAGTGATTTATGAAGGATTAAATGGAGAAAAAAATTGTATCAACCTATTATATGCCATTTACCCCTTGATAAGAATTAAGCTCTATAATAAAACAATAAAAGAATTAATAAAATTATTATGTAAGATTTAAGGAGACTCAAAAAAATTATTGCTATATAGCTAGAGAAATGCTCCTATTGAAGAGATCGATCCAATTAATTGTATTTTGTACTGTATGACAGTGTTTGTAATGGGCCAATGCAATATAGCTTGCTGGAGTTATCGCACTGCCAAATTGTTTCTCTTCTCTTATATTTTATGCTAAATAAACTATACAAAGCTTTTTAAGCTTTCCACAACGAAATTGTTTTAATCTGATTGATCAAATAAATCTTGACGTCATTAATGGACAATTATCTTCTTTTTTTTAATGATTTCTTCTGCTAACTTCTGTTTTGAAGTCATTTGAATGCTCTATATTTATGAGCAATGTAATTTAATCAATTGTCGGCAAATTCGCCAAAAAAAAAAAAAAAAAGGTCGGCTCAATAGTTCTATTGAACTGCATCAAGGTGGGCACCACTGAGTCACCAAGCGTACGTCAACTACGCATTACACTCCTCTGTCACGTCCACTACAATGTATTGGCAAATAGGCTTCAACTTCCGAATAGCCGATCCTCTTACCTAGGAACTGTCTCTAGCGGTAAGAGAAATTGAATAAAGGTGACCATCTGAGGGGCTGAAAAGTCAGTCATCAAAATGGACTTTGAAGAATATAAGGGTCATCAGCATAGTAGAGAATTAGAAGAATAACCCAGGGGGGAGACTCAAACCTAGCCACTGCAGCCTACCTATTGAGGCTTATTGTGCCTACCCCTCAATACCTAGTAGAGGAATCCTCCCCTCTTCATGAGGTCCAGGACCTTCTCCATCAGTCCTTCTTAAAGTACGATTTCCTCCGGTCTCACACCGTGCCGAAGATCTCGTACCGCAATCTGCCGATTGCGACGCAAACAACAGATGAGAGGCCGTCTCCTCCTCCTCCTGACACAATCTACATAAGGGCTCCGCATCAACCAATCCCACCTTGTGCAGTAACTCGCAAGATCAATTTCTAAGCCTCAACATCAACATCAGAGATATTTTCCATGATAGCCTGTTGTAGTCACAATCGCAAATACTTCTTCCTCTACGTAAAACAGTGTCTAAATTGTTGGCCAACCTTATTGTTTAAAAATGTTTCTTCACAGTAACAACATACTGCAAAAGTTGACATTTAACTTTAGAGTAAATTGTGATAAAGATGTTGGAAAGGAAAACAAGAGGTATGCCACAATTGTTCTTGGTTAGTGGAATGTACCCAGAATAGAAAGGGGTAGGTAGTTGGTGGTGAAATGCGATAATGCTGCGGACAAGTCCCATGGGTGTAGTAGTACTGGAGTTATGAGGACGTGGTCTGAGGCCATTGCCATAGCTACCTGTATCATGGGGAGGCCAACTTGAATATTTATCACACAACACAAGTACTATCACATTACCTCTCTTGAAGCTAATTTACCCATTCTAACCATTTTCCAGATTCTAATTCAATAGGTTCATTATTATTATTATTAAATTTGTATACAATAGGGTGTTCTTCGAAAAATTAAATATGCATTTTTACTTTCTCTAGGTGCAGTTAAAAAAATTTCGCGGAAGCTTCATAATGGATATTTTTTTGAGGTACCGTCATCGCATCCGACATGAAGATGTTTTTCCTTAAAACTTCGTGCACTATCACACATATACATGCCTATCACTTTTAGTTGAACTAAATTTCCAGAAAAATTGATTTCTGGTGAGTTCTGGAGGAGATGCAACAGTATGATTTGTTCTACACTTCAGTACAATGTATGGCGGCTCTATCATCCATATGAGAGGTCTCAAACTTAAACACAGGAAAGTGTCAGTCCATTACATAAATATCCTGACGCGGACCCGTGTTAAATATTATTCTCCGTAACAAAACATGAACTAAAAAATCTGGTGTGAAACACTCACACAACTTTCCCTTACTCCAATTCTAAAAATTATAATTGACAAATTTTATAATTTCTGTACCAAATTTGATGAAATTTGTCGAAAACTGAAAAAAAAAAAAACTGTCCAATAAAAGTGCACTTCCGGTTTACTAATTTCCTTGAAACTCGGAATTTTTGCCATCTATTTATTTCTAATTAATTTTTTTTTGGATGATATAATTCTATAATCAACTATGATAGCACTTCAGAGAAAAACATAACCCCCTGCCTCTCCTCCAAAAGTGCCCTTAAATGAATTTTCACAGAGAAACATTTCAAATAAAAGTTGTAGCTCTTTGTATGTATAGTTAACAAACCAAGTCTGAAGAAAATAGTCGGAGCTATTTTTGAGAAAAAACGCAAAAAAGTAAAGAAACCAACAAGTAAAGTGATACTTCCGGTTGAGGAATTTTTTCAAATAAAGTACTGTCGGATGCCATGGTGATACCTAAACGGAATATCAAGTTTCAAGTTTCTACGGTTTTTCGTTTTTGAGCTATGATGTTCACATACAATACATACCCACACACTAAACATTTGCTAAAAATCACTTTTTTGGACTCAAGGGATGTCAAAACGAATATTTCCGGTGAAAACTCGATATCGAAAATTTGACACGATTACAATACTTACTCTTACTAGGAGTAAGAGGAAGTAAAAATCGTTGATGCCATATTCGACCTAGTTAGTTGATTATAAACATAAACACAGAGGCCTATTTCTAAAACCACTTTTTCTGACGCAGGAGAGACCTCAAAACGTATACATCCGGTGAAAACTCTATATCGAAAATTTGATACGATCGCATTTTTTTCTCATCCTCTTACAGCAATAAGAGAAAGCCAAAATTATAGAAAGAATGGTTATCTAATAAATGCTTTTGGTAACATTTACACGTTTAATGAACACATGTTATTATTTTGTAATAAAGAATAAAATATAATAATAATAATAATAATAATAATAATAATAAAAAAATATTGTAACAAAAAATTATGAAAATACATACCATCAACTGCCCATCATCAGATGAGGAGGAATATAAGAAAGAAGAGATGTTGCCACCTAATCAGCATCCCCTGGAAATAAAGAAAACAATTATTATATACAAATCACAATTATTCAAATAAAAATAAGTAATTAATACACCAAATTATTTCCTATTTTTATGAAACACTATAATAATGTGATACATATAAATGCAATCTGGTTCTCGTGGTATATTATGAACAACACTGAGGTTTTCACTTGAATGAGAATTGTAAATATATCTTCATTAACTTGGTAAATATGAAATCTATACGAATTAAAAACTATTGAGAACAGACATAATAAAAAAACAGGTTGGTATTCAAATTTAGAGAATGTTTTCAAATGAAAATGGAAGGTTCCGTTCAGAAAGGTTATATTAGAACATTAAATGAATGGTTAAATTTAGCAGTATGTTTTCAAATGAAAAAGGAAGGTTACGTTCAGAAAGGTTATAGAAGAACATTAATAGTTAATTTTAGTAGTATGTTTTCATATATTTAATTGCTTGATTTTAAATATGTTTAATACTTAATTTTATCCCTTTACTTAATTAATTTAGTGATTATTTTTTTTTTAGCCAAGCCTTAATTTTTAATTCATATAAAATTAGTAAATACAAAACGACGTCCAGTATGCTATCTACACGTTGGTACAGTTTATGATTCTTCAAAATTATTAAATACAAACAAAACTTGATGAGGGCTTCATGACTTTCTAAAGATGCGCACTAAATGGATTTATATTCACTTGCTCTGTCACAAGGATTTCGTCAGTTAAATAAATTAATTAAAAATTGGGGCCGAAGGGCGGAACCTATCGCGGCAGGCATAAGAGGCTTGAACGCCGCACGGACTTATTTCGTACTAGGAATTTTATATATATATATACTTATTAAAAAAATCTGGTGTGAAACACTCACACAACTTTCTCTTACTTCAGTTCTCAAAATTATAATTGACATATTTAATGAAATTCGTCGAAAAGTGAAAAAACTGTCCAGTAAAAGCGCACTTCCGGTTTACTAATTTTCTTGAAACTCGAAATTTTGGCCATATATTTATTTCTAATTAATTTTGTTTAAGTGATAGAATTGTATAATCAACTATGATAGCACTTTAGAGAAAAACATAACCCCCACCCCACCCATAAAAGTGCCCTTACTGAATGTGCCTAAGAAATGTTTTAAACTAAAGTGTAATCTTTATAGTTTAGTTAATCGGAGTTGAAAATAAGATCGTCGGAGCCATTTTTGAGAAAAACGCAAACAAAGTAAAAAAAAAAAAAAAAAACAAAACAAGAAAAGTAAAGTGGTACTTCCGGTTGAGGAATTTTGACAGATGACTATCTGTCAGATGCCATGGTGATACCTAAACGGAATATAAAGTTTTAACTTTCTACGGTTTTTCGTTTTTGAGCTATGCTGTTCACATACATACATACATACACATACTAAAAACTACATACCATTTGCTAAAAACCACTTTTTTGGACTCAGGAGACCTCAAAACACATATTTCCGGTGAAAACTCGATATCGATAATTTGACACGATTACAAATACTGCCCCTTACTAGGAGTAAGAGAGAAAGCATAAAGCCAGCCTGGAGGCGTAATCCAATCCGGATGGAATAATGCTTGTCACCATATTATTAATAGTCTCTTAAACTTATACATAATAATGATTATGTAATTATGAATAAGTGAAATGAATAATTCATACATTTAATTTAAGTAAAAGTGTATAAATATTGAGATGAAATTTAAAGAAAATCTCGTTTGAGCGATTTTTAAAAAAGTTGTGGAAAAAAAAAAAAAAATCATTAACTCAACTTCCGGTGGACGGATTTTGACAGAAATCTTTGCGCGCACGCAAACACTCACAAACAAACAAACACACACACACACACACACACACACACACACATATATATATATATATATATATATACATAAAATGAGAGCGAGAGAATGCAATCGCTACAAACCTCTCTTGCTACTCAGAGGTTCTCAAAACATCTGTTTCTGGTAAGATCTTAATTTCGAAAATTAGATTTACAGATAAGATCGCAACATTTCCTCTTAAAGCAACAAGAGAACAAAAGAAATGATCCTCTCTAAGAACGATAGTAACTATGAACAATCAATACCTCCTAGAATATCTCAGGAAACAGGGCGGCAGATTGCAAATGAGCTCTGGTATTGTGGTGGAAATACTTGGCAAGCTTTTACAGGAACTAGGCTACTTCCTGTTGAAAGCCCACACATTGGTTATTGAAATTGGAAATGGTTAGAGAGAATAAACTGCAGCCCTATAACCTTACATTTTATGTATATGTACAAAATAAGTAAATGTACAGCAGCTATAACATGAAATAAAATATAGAAACAATGTTATCGCGGATAATGGAAGAAGAAATTCGACGAACTGTCTTCAGTTCAGCCACAACGACACAATACGAGTTAGTAACACGAACAGGCCGACCTCATTTCTATACAACCAGTCAATATCGTACAACAAATGCTACTATTTAATAGCAATCTAGTTTTATTTCACTTTATTTTCTTAGTTTATGATCCAAATTTTTTTTGTGTGATAGTAAATGTCATATATTTGCATATACTTAATAAATTCAGCATATGCAAATATATTACATTTCTCCTTCTTTCCTTTAAAGTCGTTTCTGCAATTCATGCACATGTATTCGGATCATCCGATCATCTATCTTTACGAGATATGAGAGGTACCAATTTTTCTTAGTTATTTCTGTATATAGCCGCCATATTTTTGCTTACCAATATCATTTCATCCTCTTCAAGGACCCATGTTTTGTATGCAGATCATGAGTTGCTCTTTGGTGTACCAATGCCTTAATCTACTTATCCTCGAACGTCTGGCTTCAAAAGGTCTAACATCGATCCCAATCCGCCTTCCTAGGAGCTATTCTGCCCGAGTGCTGTTTTCATTGTGGAATGTGGCTCGCGCTTAACTTACTAAAACTTGTTGGAGACCTTCTTAACTTACTCTTTTATTCAAGATACTGAATTCAATATAAGGAAATATAGATGGTTTTCACCTGGACTGTGTAGAGGTAGTGATCCCCCACCACTCATCCATTCTACCGGAGAGAAACAGCCCCTCTCGCAGAGAGAGGAGAGATTCAGCCAGTGGACATATATATGAGAGAGAGACATTCAGAGATCATTCTGTTCAATTCAGTCTTACACATCAGACATCATACATATCATTTAGCCACGTCAGTCTGTCAGCTCAGTTAAGTAGTTCTTAACTCTATAGGGTACAGTCCTTGGCAGTCAGTTATATACATATACATAAATCAATTATATATCTTAAACCAAATCTTAAGGTGTTTATCTTTCATCATCAACAACCAACATCTCCTCACAACACCCTTACAACTGTATTTATGCTGCCTATTGACAAGACGATGTAATCACAGTAAACGGAAAACTTTGGGACTCTAGAATAATGAGCACTGTGACTGTGGCTCAGTAGAACAATGGGATCATTTTGTCTTCAACTGTCAGTTTTATGATGACTTAAGACAGGAATTGACTAGGATTATGGGAACCTTACAGCCAGTGCATCAATCATATAGATGACTTTTGCGCAATAAGAAGAACCATGAGGCTCTCAGTGGCTAAAGTGTTCCCAAGAAGGAGAAGATTAATTAGAAGAATCATCCAAGGCGAAAGTCAATCATCGTATGTCACTTAATGTACAGCTGAAGACAGGTGGCAGCACTGTAGGTATCGTTATCGTATATTAATTATATTAAATACTGTTGTTATTCTGTGATTACTATTGTTGTGAATGTGATTCGTTTATGTTATTATTGCTGAAGTTATTACTGTTGATATGTGTTGTGTGTTAATACTGTAATGGGATCTGAATCATTAAAGACTCAGGATTCGAAAAGCGGAGAAGCACACATTAAATGAATTAAAAGTTACTTAGTCCCCACCTAGGCCAGACTAGGAAGGGACAGTTCGATTCATATAAATATGACGACAGCAGTTAGGAGAGTTTACGACCAGTTTACATCCAGTCAGCAATCTATCTACTACCTTCTTATTACTCAGCCAGTCTGTCTCTTTATATTTCTCTCGCTATCTAACTTCTATTTTACTGTAAAGTCCCTGCAGTTTGTGTGTTCTTTTCATTATACAGTGTTCAGTATATTATCTATTTATTTCTCTAAAATCCATTCTCTCTAATTCTCTATCCTACTCACATACATTATAATATGTATTATTATATTGTTATTTATTTATGTACTTTTTTGCGCCATAATGAAACACAGAATTGTCAGGTATGTTTATGACTGATTTAATGAAAATTCTTAATTCCATTTTCCTTGCAAAATTATTGGGATCACCTGCTCTGAATTGTGACCATTTGTCTGTTTACAATGTGGGTTTCTGTGAAGCCCGAACCGTGTAATTAAATCTTGTAATAGCCGTTTTGTACTTCGTCAAAAACACTTCACACTACTATTAGCCGACGCTTCACTAGTGAAAAGCCCTTGTTAACTTTACAGTTATTTTTATGATTTATTATTTATATTTAATACCAATAAAAATACATTATTAAATACAATAATTTGTATATTATTTTAATAAACAACCTAAAAGAAATATGTCTTCGGTTCGTTTTTGTACAACGATTCGCTCTTCCCACTACTAACCTACTTTCGGAATTTCGGATTACCGAAATCCCGAATGATTGCTAAACAGAAAAAAAAAATAATTTAAGAATCAGATTACAAATTATAAAATTATTTATTATATCACAGAGGCTTTTGTGATAATGAAAATAAACTGGATGTACAATGGTCCAATCTGTGATCCAATCTCCTGCTGGAAGAACGCTTGAGTAACAGCAACCAAAGAGAGTACAGAGAAGAGAAACGAACCCAAGCACTCTCTCGGACTGGAGTGGGAGAAACTGTATAAATACAGCGACGGACAGTCCAGAGATATACAGTTCAAGACAGTTCACTATAGTAACTATACAGTTCATCATCTTGCCAGTCACTTCGTGTCATTTTCATACCACTGTACCTTAACCATTCTTTATTGTAAAGTCCCCGCAGACTGTGTCTCTTTATTATTATACATAGTTAACCAGTTTAACCAAGTTTTCCTCATTTCATCAACCAGACCTGAATTCTCTCCACCTAACACATCCATTATATTGAATACAGTTTCTCCCACTCCAGTCCGAGAGAGTGCTTGGGTTCGTTTCTCTTTGTTGTGGTGGTTGGTTCCGCAGAGCTGGAAAGCATCAGAGACATGTTCCGTGGTAGCTTGCTTCATTTTGTGGTCATCGACCGGTTTTGGGCGTTCGCCCATCTTCAGGATGCGTTTTTCAGACAGTGTGCCAACACAGACTCGTACAGAGACTTAGTTTCACACTAACTGAGGTGTATTCTTAATACTCCTCATAAATATTAAATATGTTAAGAATACACCTCAGTTAGTGTGAAACTAAGTCTCTGTACGAGTCTGTGTTGGCACACTGTCTGAAGAACGCATCCTGAAGATGGGCGAACGCCCGAAACCGGTCGATGACCACAAAATGAAGCAGGCTACCACGGAAAATGTCTCTGATTCGTTTCTCTTCTCTTTACTCACTTTGGTTGCTGTTACACTTATTAGAATATATAGGAGATGGAGATAAAACTAAGAAATTTAAAAAGAGAAAAACCTTAGCACATACAAAGTAAAAGAGATTTGATGTGAAAAAGAAAAGAGAGAGACACAAAAATACTAGTAAACACAAAAGAAATCTGTTCGTGAAAAGTTGGAGAAGAAATTGTCGCCTCTGGGGACAAATATTTCAACTATACCAAACTTTCTATCCCTCGTTACTTACTATTATTGTTCTATTTATTTTTTTTCTTTTCTTTCAATTTTCCCCGCAATATACGTATGTTTAAAGTATTTACGTTTGAGTTGATCAATAAAGTTTTATTTTTTTTGTCTGTCCTAGCTACAAAATTTTTATAATTTTTTTCTCTTAGTTTTGTTAAATTTAATGATGATTTAGTGTGTACAAACAAAAGTACATAATGACTACAGGAAATATAATGAGTGCAAGGCAGAAGAATGTCATTATTCTCAGTTGTTATACAATTATGTACAGACATACAGTAATTAACACTAATTAACAGGCATCTTTCCTGACTTTCCTTTTCATCACTAACACCTCTTTTGCATGCAGCTCCTTTCTATATGGTACTTTTACTACTCCTAACATTGTCAAGAATTTGAAACGGAGATTTTGCCGTGAAATACATTTTCGGGCACTAACAAAAAAATTATGCGAATAAAGACTTTCTTTATTACATTTTTCACTTTCATTACAAATTTTCTTCAAACATGCAGTTCTTATTAATTGTATATCTAGTTGCCTAATTTTTATTATTCATCAGATTATTCTATATAGATTCTGAGAGCTTGTGAGCTAACAAAAAAAAAATAAATAAATAAATAAATAACAGGCAAAGTGAAATTTTGAAACAATATAATATTAAAAACAAAATTGGGTCCGTCTGGTGTGATACCTGATAATTACTTCCAGTGTTACCCGGACGGTTCCAGAATGGATGATAGGTCTGGAGCTGCGGTCTATTTTGAGACCGGAGATCATTTGGCAGTATCTCTTGGTGAATGGACCACAGCGTTCCAGACTGAGGTTTATGCTATTCTTTGATGTGTCTTGGATGAAAGGGTTACATAACACTAACTTAAAAAGTGTTTGTATCTGCTCGGACAGCCAAGCTGCGCTGAAGGCGCTGAGTTCATGTGTCTTCACTTCAAGGTTGGTGTTAGAATGTTCTAAAAGACTGTGGAAGAGCTTTCTTTTCTGAAGGATGTGCTTCTAGTCCTGGGTGCCAGGTGACATGGGAATTTTTGTGTATGAGGAGGTGGATAGAAGTTTGCCAAATTAGGCGCCCCTCTTCCTTTCAATGGCCCTGAGCCTGCTGTTGGCGTGTCTTTTGGCACATGTCTGTCAGGCTTCCAGACATGGACATCTTCAAAGCATTCATCCTTATGGATGAGCTCAGTTGGTTTTCAGCAGTCCAAAATGCTCATCGGGGGTCCGGACAAGGCCATTAGTGAGGACGTTGCTGTATTTTTCACGGAGCTCTTTCAGGTATCTGGTTGGATCTCTTACTGGACATTGTGGTTTAAGGAGACATCTCTACATAATGGGCCTCATGCCGGGTCCATTTTGTAGAGTCTGTGAGACCGACGAGGAAATACTCCCATCTATCTTATGACTGATTGCCTGGGTTGTGAGGAAAGTAGGTTCAGGATCTTTAGTCGGAATAGGATGTCTGTGGAAGAGCTTAGGCTATTTCCGCTTAAGGTTATTGTCCGATTTATTCGGGGTGAATCTTAGATGGATTAGATCCGCGTCTGGATTTTTGTTCTAGACCCGGTTTGTTTTTGTTTTTCTTGGGGTAGTTATATGGGCCCAGTGAGGCTTTGCATAGCGTAGGGTTTGGTCCCTCCCCACAGACAAATAATAAATAATAACATCAAAAAGGTAAAAGTCACAAGATTCAATTTAGAATATTGAATTTCTTAAAAATTTCAGGAGTTTCCGCACAGTGTTGCCAAAAAAAATTACCCTGATGATAAGGTTAATTATTTTTTTTTTTTTTAATTATCTATTTCATATTAGGTATAAAGTAATAATAAAATAATACGATTCGAATAAAAATTTGTGTTATATATTTTCATTGCCAAACATTTATATATATGAAAGACGCAATGCAGTATTATATGTGGGGGCGGATGGACAAAGCTAGGATAGAGATAGCTGGTATATGGCAACTATAGTAACTAATAGCCAGTATTTAACACTTAAAAAAAACATGAAAATCCTTCTTAATTTTTACAAATATCAAATCCTGGTTTTAATCGACGAATAGATTTTCGATTATGTCGCTTTTTACATTCTCTCACTCCAAATAAAAAGGAAATATTGCGAAATTTCATCGGAAATACATAATTTTTAGGACCACTGAGTACAATCTAAACACATAAATGCCTATCACTTTTATCTTAAAACATTTTTCTAGGAAAAATGATTTTTTTTTTTTTTTGAGGATCCTGGAAAGGGGAGGAAGGGGAGCTTCCTCTAAAGTACCAGTTTAATAAAATATTCACAACTTACGTAATATTAAAATACAGGAAAGCAAAAAATTTTCTCAATAATGACTCGACAATCATTTTCGTTAAACTTGGAAACTTACAAGTTAGTAAACTTTATCACTTTCATTTGAATTGGAATTTGGTGGAGTGAGAAGAATCTGGACATTAGATTTCCGAATATTATTGGATTATGTTCAATGTTATGGCGCTGCTCATAGTAAATCGATTACAAATACTATAAGAGCTACAACTTTTATTTCAAACATTTCCCATTTGTCAGAACTGTGATGACGGGTCAGGGAAACGGTGTACCACTACCTTTGTCAGTGTCCCCGTTTCGCTGGAACTAGGTTTCGTGTCTTTGGGAGGACATCACTCTCGCAGGATTGTCTGCGCGAGCTGGAGTTTCGGGATATCTTGGGATACTGTAGACTAACCGGTAAGCTACCGGGGGAGATTCATTAAGGGGATAGGGGGGTCTCGGGGGGATAAAGGCCACATAGGCTTAGGTCCCGCGCCATTAGGCACCCGAATTATTATATATATATTTCAAACATTTCTCCGGAAAAATTAATTTAAGAGGACATTTGGTGGAGAGATGGGATTAGGTATTCCTCTTCTAAATAATATTAATTAGAATTAAATATATCAAAATTTCGAATTTTTAAGAGAAGGCCGCGGCGGGGTTTTCCTCTAAAGTGCTATTTTGATTTATTATACATTTTCCATCATCTAAATAATATTAATTAGAATTAAATATGTTGTCATGAAAATTCTGAGTTTGAAGTAAATCAGTTTTGACCGGAAGTGCGTTTTTACTGCTGAAGTTATTTCAATTTGCTACGAATATCTCCATAAAAACATTGACCGATTTCATTAAATTTTGTTACACTAACTATGAATAGAGGAGGAGACCTATCACCTGTTTTCCGAGTAAATTTATCCAAAAAAGTTTTGGGGGAATAAGAGATTTATGCTTTCTTAAAAAAAAAAAAAAAGAAAAAAAAAAGCGAAAGTCATTTTATTACGTTTAGATTCACAAATTGATATAAAATTGAAGACAAACTAACATTTAGTAAAAAAAAAAGTCTGGTGTGAAACACTCACACAACTTTCTCTTACTCCTGTTCTCAAAATTATAATTGACAAATGTTTGTGTACCAAATTTAACGAAATTCTTCGAAAACTGAAAAAAACTGTTCAGTAAAAGCGCACTTCCGGTTTACTAATTTTCTTGAAATTCAGAACTTTGGCCATCTGTTTATTTCTAATTAATTTTCTTTGAATGATAGAATTGTATAATCCAACTATGATAGCACTTTAGAGAAAAACGTAACTCCACCCCTCCCTTAAAAGTGCCCTTAAATGAATTTTTGCAGAGAAATTTTTTAAATAAAAGTTGTAGATCTTTGTATATTTAGTTTATATAAGAAGTTTCAAGAAAATCGCAAAAAAGTGAAAAAAAAAAAAAAAAAAATTCAGTAAAGTGGTTAAAGTACACGCACTTCCGGTAATCCGATTTTTTTTCAAACTCGGCATTTCAACTACATATTCAATTATAATTAAAATTATTTAGATGACAGAATTGTCTAATAAACTGAAATAGCACTTTAGATGAAAACTCAACCCCGCCCCTCCCCCATAACTTGCCCTTAAATGAATTTTCCCAGTGAAATGTTTCAAATAAAAATTATGGCTCTTTGTATGTGTAGATGATATACCAAGTTTAAAGAAAATCATCGGAGCTATTTTTGAGAAAAACGCAAAAAAAGTAAAAAAAAAAAAAAAAAAAACTAGTAATGTGGTACTTCCGGTTGAGGAATTTTGCCAGATAACGTACTGTCAGATCCCATAATGATACCTAAATGGAATATCAAGTTTAAACTTTCCACGGTTTTTCGTTTTTGTGCTATGCTGTTCACATACACATACACACAACAGATCATTTGCTAGAAACCTATTTTTTGAACTCAGTGGACCTCAAAACGGATATTTCCGGTGAAAACTCGATATCGAAAATTTGACACGATTACAATATTTCCTCTTACTAGGAGTAAGACAAAGTAATAATTAAGTTTGAAGGAAATTTAGTCACCTTAATTTGTGTCTCAACTGTAATAGAAAGATGTCGTGTGAGTGTTTCACACCAGTTTTTTTTTTTTTTAGTCTAAATATATAGAAGGCACAAGCCCCAATATAGGAGAAGTAAAGAAGATCAGTTTGGCCAACCTCTATATATTACACCCTTATCTGAACAGCGCCTTCTGGCCAAACTAGTGCTTAAACTGTCAGAAATAAGCAATAGGTGGTAGCACCTGCAATGCAAGCTTTATGTCTGCTATAAGTTATCTAAATCTCCCCTACAGTCATGTGGACCGTTACTTTACTTTATTTTGTCTAAAGTGCAAAATGAACAAAATAATATAGAGATCAATGAAAGAATAAAACAAAACTCTGCTGCTTAGTCGTCTTTAATGATTAAATCAATGGGTGAACTTAAACTTAATAAAACCACTTGGTTTTTTAACACGTTGAGCACGGTTCTTGTCCCCGGCGTCAAGTAGCTAACTTCTTGTTATTTACACGGGTGTCATTTTTGAGAAATATTAAGTTCTTACGGGGCTCACACAATTATCTTATTTTTTCAGATACAACGATTTTTCTTGTAGCTATACGTTATAAATAATTGGTAGAATTCAAATTTAACTGAATTTTTATTCTTGATTCCGATGTCAAATACCGTACATGGACAATAATTTCATTACTTGTATACGGCACTTGACCTAGGGGGGGTGGGGTGGGGGTCAGAACAAATCATGTTCAGAGGTGCTTGCTTTTGCGAAACCTTTCTTATTTTCAACTAATGTTGATTAGTAGGCCGTGGGTGTGATATATAATGCATATAGCTTGGCTATCGGCCGTTTTTTATATTTTTATATACAAAAATCCGATGTTTTGGAGGACTTTGTCCCCACATTTTTCGGGGATCTAAATACAAAAAAGTGTATTATTGTATGAAAGGAATAAAATAATATAAATAAATAATACAAAAATAAAGGAATGACAAAATATTTTATGGAAAGACAATGAATATAAAGAGAGAATAGAAAAGTAATAATAATGAAAATATTATTTATAATGAAAAAAATCTGGTGTGAAACACTCACACAACTTTCTCTTACTCCAGTACTCAAAATTATATTGACAAATTTTATAGTTAGTGTACCAAATTTAATGAAATTCGTCGAAAAGTGAAAACACTGTCCAGTAAAACTGTCCGGTTTACTAATTTCCTTGAAACTCGGAATTTGGGTCATATATTAATTTCTAGTTATTTCAATTTGGATGACAGAATTGTATAATCAACTGTGATAGCATTTTAAAGAAAAACATAACCCCCCTCCCCCAAAAGTCCCCTTAAATGAATTTATCAGGGGAAAAGTTTCAAATAAAAGTTGTAGCTCTTTATATGTATAGTTAACAACACTGGTTTAAAGAAAATCGTTGGAGCCATTTTCGAGAAAATACCAGAAAACTGAAAATTATATTTCAGTAAAAACGCACTTCCGGTTATCTATTTTTTTCAAACTCGGAATTTCAACAACATATTTAATTCTAATTAACATTATTTAGATGACAGAATTGTCTAATATACTGAAACAGCAGTTAAGATGAAAACCTAACCCCACCTCTCCCCTAGAAGTGCCGTTAAATGAATTTTCCTGGAGAAATGTTTCAAATAAAAGTTGTAGCTCATTTGTATGTGTATTTGATACAACAAGTTTAAAGAAATCTTCGGAGCCATTTTGAGAAAATTGCAAAACGTAAAAAACAACTAGTAAAGTGTAACTTCCGGTTGAGGAATATTGACACATAACGCACCGTCAGATCCCATGGTGATACCTAAACGTAATATCAAGTTTGAACTTTCTACGATTTTTCGTTTTTGAGCTATGCTGTTCACATACATCACACACACACACAGACCATTTGCTAAAAACCACTTTTTTGGACTCAGGGGACCTCAAAACGGATATTTCCGGTGAAAACTCGATATCGAAAATTTGACACGATTACAATACTTCCTCTTACTAGGAGTAAGAGAAAGTAATATGAGTTGTGTATCAACAGGGAAACAGTAACTAAAAATTGTTTGAAATGCCTTAGCATAATCATTAGCTCGAAGATAATGAAAATGTGCACCTAAACGTATACACAAATTCGTAAGGCCTGAGTGCCAAGGCAGGAAGAAACGAAAAATGTGTATAGGTTGCTACAATAAACATAGAAAAACATTGTCTAATAAAGGGGCAGACGAAAAGGCAAAGCGCATTATCAGTTACGCATTGACTGCGACAATCAGAAACGATATTGCCTGCCATGTTTTAATAAACTTCATAACATCAAATGAAGCAAGCTAGTTTTTTTTATGTTATTACTTCTTTTTTTTCAATGAACTAAAAACAAAAATGGGTTCTAAGACTAAAGTATTTTTAGTGTAATTTTACTTTTATATTATAATTTTATTTTTATCGTATTATATTATTTAATTTGCGTATATTTTCATGTTCTTACGGTTCTTATTAAAAACACAGTATTTTTGTAAATTTCAAATGTGTTCTTATTCATAATCCAGAAAAAAAAAAATCGGGTGCAATAGATGACATTAAAAATATACGGTTCTTGTACGCGGACTCAAAAGTGCGGTGCTGGTGGCCTCTTCTGGGAAATATAACATACTAAGTAATGTAAAAGAATTGGGTTCATAGGTTCACACTACAGAGAAAAAGTCACTAGATGTCAGCGCTGCATTCTTGACCCCGGGGATGAGAACCGTCGTTTAAGGAATGTAATAGTTCTTGACCTCTAGGACAAGAACCGTATCAGAGGCAAGTTCATCCTGTACGTCGTTAACGTGTTAAGGGAAGCTATCTCAACTCTCTACAAAGGAACTCTTTCGAAAAAAGTTTCAAATAAATGTGGTATGTTTCTCTTCTCACTTTCGGATATAAAACAAGTAATCATCCAATTAAGTTATGATCTTCATCAATTAGAGAAGTATAGATAATGTTGATGCTACAAAACTGAAACCCACTGCGACCTGGTAGACTTAGTGCAACTAAGTCAAAAGTCAACTCCGGATACACAATCCTCAAATAGTTGTACACAATGTAATGGGATCCCAATCATTAAAAATTCATTGGATCCGTACAGCGAAGAAGCAGACATAAAATGAATAAAACATTAGTTACTTCCCTCCCATCTAGGCCACACAAGGGAGGGAGAATTCTATTCATATGTATATAGAGCTACAGCAGAATAGTTCAGGAGAGCTTTTGCAACAAACAGTCAGCAACTAATCTACTTATTTTCTAATTCTTAGCCAGTCTGTCTCTCATTTATTATTCTCTCGCAACCTGTAATGGGATTCGAAGGGCGGAGAAGCACACATTATATGAATCAAATTTTAGTTACTACCCACCTAGGCCAGACTAAGGGAGAGTTTTTTCATACAAACTGAGCGACAGCAGTATAGTTCAGAAGTTTATGACCAGTTTACAACCAGCCAGTCAGCAACTTATCTACTACCTTATTACTCAGCCAGTCTGTCTCTTTATATATTTCTCGCTACCTAACTTCTAACTTAACTGTATAACATCCTTGCAGTTTGTGTTTCTATTCTATTATACCGTGTTCAGCATATCATCTAGTTTATTTCTATCTCATTCCTAAATTCATTCTCTCCAATGTCTCTTCTTTTTACACTCATTATAATAATAACACCTCTGCGGGTCCTATTTTAGTGTGCATGTGGGAGTGTGTGGATATCAGAGAAAGTAGTGAACGTAGTTAGTTGTAAGGCTGGGACATGTGCAGAGTCGCCAATAACTGGATGAACTTTTTTCCCCGGGGGTTGTAGAAGGTATACAGCCAAAAAGCCAAATCTATTGTATCTTGCTTTTCGTCTGGAAACATTCTGTGCTTGTATGTAAATGTGAGTGTATAGTAAAGCTACAGTATGTCAATGTCTTGTTCAGGAAAATATAGTTATCTCTTTTAAAAGCTGCGTATGTATTTTATTAGAACTGGAAAATTTAACTCATAAGTTTCAGCTTGCAAGATATATATGACCAATTTATCAATGCACGAATTAAAGGAAACTAGTAACTTAAATTTTATAATAAAGTAAATTTTAATATCAGTAAATATCAGTTTTGGATTTTTTTATAAATGATTTATTTCATACTAGGTTGTTACAAAAAAATGTTTGTACATAAAAATAGTTTCTTGAAACAATCTAAAAACACACTTGAATATTACTCTTCAAAACATAAACCAAATTGTAGCAATTGTTGGCCGTGAGAAATTATCCCCTTCCTCGACACGATCATAATCCGGAATCCAGACAACACTTTAACTTATAACTGGTACACGAAACCGACTTACTCAAGGACGACTTCTTCACTACTTATCTGACCACCCTTTCCACCAAAAAGTCAACACTGCAAAAAATTTAGTGAACCGTGCCATTTCACATCCTTTCACACATCATTAACAAAATAATCAAAAAAGCATAGACACCAGCATTACACACACACCACACACTAGTAATTCCATCAACATCACGAATGTACCTATCCACAGATCTCTTCCAAAAAATAGACCAATGCCTCAAAAAACATATCCCCAATCTCATCACAGGCTTCACCACCACTAATAAACTTTCTAAACTATATACCAAACTAAAAGACCCTATCCCGAAACTCAACAAAACCCACACAGTATACAACATCAAATGCACTACACCACTTTGCAATGCCACGTATGTAGGAGAGAGCTTACAATACTTACACAAAAGACTAAAGCAACACAAATATGACGTCACCTCCAAAAAAATAGACAGCACAGCCCTTTTCAAACATGCATTATCCCTAAATCATTGCTTTGGCCTGCAAAACCCATCCTTTGTGTTTTAACAACACAACATAATCACACAAAACGCCTCCTTGCAGAATCAATACACATCCACCTACAGCCCAATCCCATAAACCACAAAAAAGACAAAGAAATCATCTCATCACTCTACAACAACACCTCCACTCCATAAAGTAGGCATATTTGCATCCACCCAGCCCTTAGCGCCTTCATCCTGCTAATTCCCTTTACCTCCTATCTATCCATCAAACTATTCCCAATAATCCGATCCATATTCCAATAAGCTTAAAATCTTTATTTATTAAAAAATTTAATTAAAAATCACATACACACACATATATATATATATATATATATATATACACATGTTTATTATATTTTTTTGTTCTGCTTCTTAGTCCCTTCACTCCAACAATTCCTAACGGTAATTCCCCGCCCCCACTCCCGGTGTTCCCTCTCAACCTTTCACTGGCAGTACACATGAGTGAAACCACAGTCATAATTGAACATGTTGTGATAAGACATACAAAAATTTTCCCATTCTAAGGTCTGTAACTTTTCTACAATTTTTCTATACTAAGTATCTGTATTTACCTTTGTATTTCGTTTTAGTTAGTTTACCATTACTACTTTTTATTTTTATTGCTCTATTGCCTTATTTTTTTGTTCTGTCAAGGGTAGTTATATTTTTATGTATATTTTTTCTTTATAGATAGGGGGCGGGTGTTGGTGTATTGGTTATGAGCATGGACTTGTAAGTGGGAGGACCCCAGTTCGAGTCCAGCGTATAACTAAATTTTATATTTGTTCAAAAAATGTTAATAGTAAAGTAGGTGCTTCCGCCCCCGTCCACGACACTTAATTTGGTAGTTGGACGTTAAGCCCGCCTGAAAAAATAGGCATTACTTTACTTTACTTACTTTTACTTTATAGATAGCCCCTGAAGAAGGCAAACAATGTTTGCCGAAAAGTCGGGTTATTAATAAAAAACATTCACAAAATTTTTGGTGTTTTCACCTGGCCGATCAGCCATCTAACAGATACATTTGATCAAAATATAAACCTTCATTTTGTAGGTAAGTTTTTCATCCGCCTATCTGTAAGTATTTTATCTTGGGGACAATGTCATATACCTCTGATTTTGAAATTAAAACTCCTCGCTTCCTAATCGACTGCTTTATAATTTTCCAAGTATCAACTATTTAAGAAAATGATTTTACACCGGAAAAGACCATAATCATACGGTGCAACATCATGCTTCTAGGCGAAACGCTTACTTCTTTCCCACTCTACTAATTTTAGATGAGTCAAACATAAACGATGAGCGGGAGCGTTATCATGTTGTAGAATACCTTATATCTATCCAGCTGTTCAGTATATAATTCATAGTCAATAGCTCTGCCGGCCATACAAGCTCAAAATGCAAAACACAAAGTTCCTCCAAACGCAAAGCACCGAACCGATCTTGGTTAACCTGTGGTTGGGCTATATGGCCTTGTGATACTCACCTACTTACGCTTGTTGGTGTAATAGGATCCGAAGAGAGAGATTCATAGCAGAGAGAGAGAGAGAGAGAGAGAGACATAAAATTTGATAGGATCACTCTCTTAGCTTTAGACCAGACTAGAGTGGGAGAAACTGTTTAAACACAGTTACGGGAGAGTCTTGCAGCAGAGTTCAAACACCAGACACAACGCGTCAACAACGTTTCTCTTTACTTCTCACTGCCCCACTTTATATATTTTAGTGTAAAGTCCAGGTAGTTTGTATTAACTTACTATTATAAGTGTTCAGCTAGTTACTTCTAATTCATTTATCTATCGAACCCAAATTTCACTCCTTCACGCACCCATTATATTTGGATTTTTCAAAAATATCCACTTTTCATCACTTGATTCTTTTCCAAAGCCGGTCACTTTTGTTTTTTTTTGGATTTTGGAGTAAATTTTGGCACACATTGATGCGCTGTTTGGCTGGACGCTCTGATATTTCATGAGGATCTAATCTTTGATCTTAAATCCTGGACATACAACTTTATGAGATGACTTTTCTAAGAAACCGTAGCATTTGAAGCCCCTACTACGGCAGATATAATCCACTCTTTGTCTTTATCGAATCACTTATTTGAGCAATTCCTCATCATTGGGGACAATCTTGACTCATCTTTAAGGCTGGTGTCCATAATTTTTTTTAAAAGTTTTGAAAGCTGTCGTATTTCTGTGCACCAATCCCTTCTCATTCTACTCCACAAATTTGAATAGACTGCGTCTTAGCACTTAATCCATTTTTCCAATAATGTCTTAGCAAATCGCGAATCACAATTTCTTTCTGCGAACATTTTGGTTGCAGATTATAGCAGCAAATGGGAGGTAAAGTCGTTTAAGTACACAATTGAATAAAGGATTAGTCACAGATATAATTCTGTGGCTTGATTCTAAAAGGGCTAATGTCAAAAACCACTGTTTTCTGTAAATGAGCATGGAAAATGTAACAATTTCTTTTGTGAAATGTACTAAAACCCTAAGAATTCCAGGATGTTTTTTTCGTATGTCAACTGGGATCAGTGATGATTAATATACACTAATTATGATACCTGTAGGTGCCACCGTATATTTTTTTTCTGGACCTTTTTTCATTATCTTTGAAGATAAATTCTTGAATGACTGGCACTTTGGAAAGATTTGTGTATTAAAATAAAACTTCAATCATACATTTTTTTAAAGATGATTGTAATTTTTTAATCTTATTTTTCTGATTAACATACATTTCATATAGTCAATTATAATAGTCCCTTCATTACAGTTCAGTTCAAAACACGATCCAGTGAAGGTTCTTGGGAATGATTTTTGTATTATAATAAAACTTCAATTATACATTTTTTAAAGGTGATTGTAATTTTTTTCAAAGTCTTGTAGGACATATATAAAGGTTTCACAGGTTTCTATTGCAGCTTTTCTGATAGTTGCTGGGGATATTATGACTGAAAACTTCAAGTCTTCAAAATTTTATCCTGTGGCCAAGTACCTGTTAGGCTAATCTTTCCCTAACACTTATACTTTCTCTCATATTTCTGTCCTGTCTTTTCAAAAATTGATCAACCATCTGTAACAGTTTGTTAAAGGTAGGTTCATCCATTCGAAAGTAGTTCTTGAAATCTTCAACATCGCAAAGGCTGATTTCCTTCAAAAGTACTAAATGAGAATATTCATCTCTCTTCTTCAACCATTCTTTCATCCAGTGTTTGCGTTTCACATGACGAGTAGTGCCAAACGCCAAAATAATAGCTACGCAAGCTTTTGTACGATTATTCATTTTTTGGAAGGGAAAAACCGAGTAAAACCACGTAGATTCACTCTCCTAGTGGGAGAAGTAGTAAGTACTGAGCAAAGTTATTGACAAAAATATTGACAATAATATTGATCGTGTAAGGTAATGAAGTATTGAGACCGGTTAGCACGAGTATTGATGGTTATATTGTCAATACCAATATTGACAATATTGTTGACCGTGTAGGGGCCGCTTTATAGTATTATAATATACATTTATATGAAATAAATAATTTTTTATTAAAATATATATTCATCGCATTAATAAGATAGACCGTCCTCCTATCCAAAAAACAAGGTTAAATTTTACAATACATCATTGAGTTATATTACGATATCAGGCGAAAGTTGTGCGAAAACAATCACCTTCATTAAAAAGCAAAAAAAAAAAAAGCAAAAGTTGCAAAAAACTGTATGTACTTACAGGATATGATTACGGTGTTAACAAGCAATACTGAAGTTGAAAAATTCTATAAAATAAACACTTCAAATAACAATCAGAAAATTAATTTTATTAAAAAAAAATCCTCTTTTAAAGAATTACTAAAAGAAAGGTGGAAAACAAACAATTATACGACGAGTTACGTGATATTGCTGTACTATCTTTAAAGAGTGATGTCAGTATGAAATGACTGCACAAAATAGAACAAATATTTAATTAAAACATGAAGTGTATCACTATGATTATATCAAACAAAGGTGACTCATTTATGCATTTCAAGAAAAATACTACACCAATTTCCTGCCTTAATTTCACATGCAAACAAAAAAAAAAAATTGTCTAATCAAATGTTGCCGGCAAAGTAAGAAATAATAATAATAATAATAATAATAATATTTTATTTAAAAATTTGACATTCAGAAAGATTAATACATAATATTTACAGCTTGGAATTATATCCGTCAGCCGGAGAAAGATGTTACAAATATTTTATCAAAAATACTATTCCTTTAATAAAAGACATTTTCTTGTTTACTGTAATACGAGAAAAAAAAATATTCATACTGCAAATAAAATAAAAAATACATAAATACAAAATACTGAAAAAGTAAAAACTATTCTGAAACTTTACATTACTATACAATATTAAAATTAATGATGAAAAGGTTACTGAGAAATATTAATAGAACAAATTAAGTGAAAAATTGAAGAAACAAAAACGAGTATCCCGTGGAAAACAAACCAAAACAAAAATTATAAATTATATATATATATTTTAATAAAAAAAAACACAAGTCAAAAGTTAAATTCCTGCACAAGCTGGTGCCGATACTGCCAGGCAGATCGAGCAAAATTAATAAGCCCCTTACAGTTACAAGCATTAAGAAGGGCTTGCAAAGAGTGCAAAGTTAGTAAACGTATTCCGAGGTAACGTAAACGAAATTCTGCGAGAATAGGGCAAACTGCTAAAAAATGTACAATATCCTCCCTTGTATTGAGGTTACATAAGGAACATCTCTTTCTTATCTCCTCCTTATCCGCCCAAGGCGTACAATTTAAATATAATAATTCGCCCCTCATTTTAAATAACCACCTCATCTCTTTTAAATGCAATGACGAGGACTGGCGGTCAAAGGAGAATAATTTACAGCTCATATCTAGCTGTTTATAGTAAATAAACCTCGAGGACGCACTTATGCACAACGCAGACTCCTCCCGATGCACCAATCTTATCTTATCTAACAAGGTTGCTAACTGGTTTTTCCAAAGACTCAAGTTGTCAGCAGAGGAATCGAAGTGACAAGAGTGTCCGCGGGCCAAGTTAATCCAATGCTCAAACCAATAAGTTTTTCTTTTAACTATTTCCTGAGCAAAAATCCTTGGCAATCTATGAGCAGGAAGTTCCAGAACTCTAAGACAGTACTCTAAGTGTAGTCTTAAGGTAAAAACCACAAGCAGATCAACATCAGTCTCCGCATAAAGCACGTAGTTCGGGGTAACTGACGGAAGAGAATACAGCTTTTTAATAAAGAAACGCAACAGCTTTTCAAGTATCTCATACCGTTCAAACCCCCAAACTTGGGCTGCATAACAGGCAATTGACCTGCGAACAGAGTTAAATAACTGGAACTTAAGAGAAGAAGAAACCTTGTCCTTAGCCACAAAGCCGGCAAAGTAAGAAACCCATTATAATACAATACCTGAAGACGTTAGGCAAATGTGTAAGAATTTATCCCATTTCTCTAATTTGCCTAGGCATTCTATTGAATGATTGAAAGCGATTACATCATTTTCGTGAGGTTATTTCTGTTCAAATTTCAAATATTAAGTATTTCTGTGTACTCTATTGTAATGTGTAGACCTTTGGAAAGAAATATAAATTA
Source organism: Triatoma infestans (assembly GCA_011037195.1). NCBI lineage: Eukaryota > Metazoa > Arthropoda > Insecta > Hemiptera > Reduviidae > Triatoma > Triatoma infestans. The sequence goes on from JAAEAF010000780.1 coordinate 242,305, forward strand.
TTTTAGAATTAAGAGAAATATATTAGTTAATATCTAGGTAATATTGGTTGTTTACTTAGTGTAAGTCCAAGACTGGGTTTTTACGAAGGTTGAGAGAAACAATAGGAACAGTTAGAAGGGTAAAATACCTGTACTACAAGAAAAGGGAATTTCCCTTTCTTTCTCGCCTTAATGGAGGAGGGATCATATATATAGAGAACCTCAATTAGGAGAGATCAGAATTGTTGTGGTGAAGAAAACTCTGCTCAGTGAAAATTTATAAAAGAGTGTCGTAGTGTTCGTTATACGAGAGTTAAGGCCCAACCTTCTGCTTAAAAACCCTTTTAATATTGTAAGTTGTACAAATTAATCTAGTTACTGCTTAAGTATTATTTTACTATAGTTTAAGGAATAAGATTTTATTTGTAGTCTTAATTATTTAATTATATGTATTTCTTTTATATGGTTATTTTCTAATTATTTTTATCCTTTAATCAATCCAGATGAACACAGATCTCACGAGATCCCTTTAGAGAAGAGATAAATTAAGAATTATAATTATTTACTATTTTGAATTTCTTTTTTTATACCCCCCAATCATACAAAACATTACACTATCTGTATAATTTTTTAAAAAAAATCTGGTGTGAAACACTCACATAACTTTCTCTTACTCCAGTTTTCAAAAATGTAATTGACAAATTTTATAGTTTTTTTGTGACAAATTTAATGAAATTCGTTGGAGTTCGTCGAAAACTGAAAAAAAACTGTTCAGTAAAAGCGCACTTCCGGTTTACTTATTTTCTTAAAACTCGGAATTTTGGACATCTATTTATTTCTAATTAATTTTGTTTGTATGGTAGGATTGTATAATCAACTATGATAGCACTTTAGAGAAAAACCTAACCTCACCCCTCCCTCAAAAGAGCCTTTTAAATTATTCTAGAGAAATGTTTTAAATAAAAGTTGTAGATCTTTGCATGCGTAGTTGATATTCAAAGTTTAAAGAAAACCGACTGTGCCATTTTCGAGAAAATTGCAAGAAAGTAAAAAAAAAATACCAGAAAACTGAAAAATACATTTTAGTAAAAAACGCACTTCCGGTCATCCGATTTTTTTCAAACTCGGAATTTCAACAAAACATTTAATTCTAATTAATATTATTTAGATGGCAGAATTGTATTGTAAACTGAAATAGGACTTTAGAGAACAAACCACTACCCCCTCCCCTAAAAGTACCCTTGAATGCATTTTCCCGGAGAAATGTTTCAAATGAAAATTGTAGATCTTTGTAAGTGTACTTGATATAACAAGTTTGAAGAAAATCGTTGGAGCCATTTTTGAGAAAATTGTAAAAACGTAAAAAAAACAACTAGTAAAGTGGTACTTCCGGTTGAGGAATATTTACACATAACGCACCGTCAGATCCCATGGTGATACCTAAACGTAATATCAAGTTTGAACTTTCTACGATTTTTCGTTTTTGAGCTATGCTGTTCACATACATACACACACACAGATTCACACACACACACACAGACCATTCGCTAAAAACCACTTTTTTGGACTCGGGGGACCTCAAAACGGATATTTCCGGTGAAAACTTGATATCGAAAATTTGGCACGATTACAATACTTCCTCTTACTAGGAAGAAGAGAAAGTAATATATATGAATCTAACCAAACATATCTTCGTAAATTACTATCATCCGAACTTGCGTTTGAGGTAAAAGCATAAATTTCTACTTTAAAAAATATTATACAATTATTTGTTTGAAACAATCTTAATTGGCTAACAATTAGCGGTTTTTGAAATATTTTCTTGAAACTCTGAATAAAATAACCTTCCTTATAACCTTAGATAACCTCTCTTTATATAATCGATTAAAACTTGAGTGTAAGCACCGAAATGATATCCAATAGAACTAGATAGTTCTTCATTTTTACTTTCTCTTAGTAAGAGGAAGTTCTGTAATCGTTATCGAAATTTTCGATATCGAGTTTTCACTGTAAATAATCGTTTTGAGGTCCCCTGAGAAAATTGTAGGGTTTGACATCTTCACGCGGATACCCGCGTGACAGAGAGAGAGACAGAAAAAAGGAAGAGAGAGACTAATTCCTAAAAACTACTTTTATAAAAACCGGAACTTAAAACAGTATAGAGTAAAGCTAGCAGAGATGACGCACATTTCAAAGTTTGCCCTGTATTATAAAATATAGGAGATATATTAAAGAGGTAATGCTTATGAAACATATATCAACTACTATTATCTACAAAAAAAATTCTTATTTTTCAAATAAACACATTCTCATTTATTCCAGAAACAAAATACAAATACACTACATTTGGCCGTCTCTCCTACTATGGTAGGATAGATGACGCACCATAGGTAGGTGATCTCTCCTCTGTGAAGGTAACATGGCTGATCGACATGAAACTTGGTAAACACTATATCTACGAGTCCAACTATAACGACAGCGTGGAAATATTTCATTTCAATTGCAATTAATATAGTATATACAAATTTACTAAGCGTTATAAAAATTCAGATATTCACCAGATATAGCTGATGCTTATAAATGTTCGTAGAACACAGAAGAAGGCACAAAATATCTAAAGAATTTTGCAATACGTTCGCTTCTGATCTCTCTACCCTTCGACTAACTTGCATGACGCCAAGTGGTGGCAAACAAGAAAAGTAAAGCCTGCGTCTTCTCTCCTACCCCCGTCATCAATCCTACCTTTACCCTACTCTGTGAAAACTCAATTCCGAAAATTTGCCCAATTAAGGACAACTAAATACATAGTATATAATATAATAGTATGGTTTTCAATAATATTAAAAATCAATAAATTTAAGGAAAATGTGTCCTTATTTATATAATTAACATAAGAAAAATTCATATGAATAGTTGTATAGTAGCTTTGCGTGCCCATATGTTGGACATTATCCAAATTTACAGTTCAAAAATCTCATAACTTTCCCACCACACTGAACTATGACCTTTTGTGCGGCCGTATTTAGTGGGCAATAACACATTCCAAACTTAAGGCATTGCATGTAGAGGAGCGCACCCGTCTTGGTCCTTGCATCTCGATAGTCGTTCTATTACCAACTTTAATATTTTAAAAAAATCTGGTGTGAAACACTCACACAACTTTCTCTTACTCCAGTTATCAAAAGTATAAATGACAAATTTTATAGTTTGTGTACCAAATTAATTCAAATACGACGAAAACTGAAAAAACCGTTCAGTAAAAGCGCACTTCCGGTTTACTAATGTTCTTAAATATCGGAAGTTTGGCCATCTATTTATTTATGATTAATTTTATTTGGATGATAGAATTGTATAATCAACTATGACAGCACTTTAGAGAAAAACATAACCCCACTCCTCCCCCATAAGTGCCCTTAAATGAATTTTCCCAGAGAAAGTTTCAAATTAAAGTTGTAGCTCTTTGTATATGTAGTTATTATACCAAATTTGAAGAAAATCGCCGGAGCCGTTTTTGAAAAAATTGCAAAAAAGTAAAAAAAACCAACTAGTAAGTGGTACTTCCGGTTGAGGAATTTTGACAGATGACTCACTGTCGGATCCCATGGTGATAACTAAACGGAATATGAAGTTTGAACTTTCTACGATTTTTCGTTTTTGAGCTAAGCTGTTCACACACACACACAGACGATTTGCTAAAAACCACTTTTTTGGACTCAGGGAACCTCAACACGGATATTTCCGGTGAAAACTTGATATCGATAATTTTGACACGATTACAATACTTCCTCTTACTAGGAGTAAGAGTAAGTAAAAATACTGGCTATAAATTAATATTAAGCAATAATTTTAAAAATAGCAAACAATAAAAAAAGAGAAAGTAAAAAAAAAAAATGGCTCGTGTGAAACACTCACACAACATTCTCTTACAGCAGTTTACAAAAATTTTATAATTAGTATATCAAATTTAATAAAATTCGTCGGTGTTTAATGGAGAAAATCGCGAAAACTGAAAAAAAAAAAACTGTACAGTAAAAACGCACTTCCGGTTTACTAATTTTCTTGAAACCCAGAATTTGGTATTAATTTTGTATAGATGGTAGAACTGTGTAATCAACTAAGATAGAAATAAATAACTCTTCAGAGGAAGAAATAACCCCACACTCCCCCCTCCAAAAAAACCCTTAAATGAATTTACCCGCAAAAATGTTAAAAATTGTAACTTTTTGTATATGTGTAATAGTATTCGACTAAGGCAGAGAGAGAGACACACACACAAAATTGAGAGTCTTACTCACTACTTAGGCCAGACTAGAGTGGGAGACTCTATTTAAATACAGCTGCGCTAGCCCTATAGAGGAGTCTTTCAACAGTTTATAGAGCAGTTACAACACGTCAGCAACCAACTACTACCCTTCTCTTTACTTACTCCAAATTTCTCGCTACCAATTTCTGTTTTGCGTATGTTCATAGCCATTTGTGCTATGGCTATAATTTGGGGTAATGCTGCCGAATGTAAAAAAATATTTACGTTACAAAAGAAGGCAATTAGAGTTACTTTGGGGTTAGACTCGAAAGTATCTTGTCTTTCTTTGTTTAGAAATTGAACATAATGACACTACCAGCCATATTTTATTTTTCAATGCCTTGTCTACGTAAAGTACAATGAAGGCCAATTTCTTTGTTTCTAGCAAGTACATGGTCATTTCACCAGAAAACGCCATAATCTTGTCCAGAATAGAAAACAGGTTGACAAAAGTTTGAACCAGCTTCCATAGTTTGTACATCTCTTTTTTTACAACTATTTATCACAGAATATAAAAAATAATATTTTGAAGTGTTTCAAAACTAATGTTAAAAAAACTGTTATCAGCTCACCCGCTTGTATGAGATACATGAATATTTTAAAATTAAATTTTTGTCTTGACAATTTTGTGAATTCAAATTATATTGTAAAACATGACCTAGCCAATAAGGATGTAGCTTTTTTTTTCTGGCAATAAAAAAATCTGGTGTGAAACACTCACACAACTTTCTCTAACTCCAGTACTCAAAATTATAATTGACAAATTTTAGAGTTAGTGTACCAAATTTAATGAAATTCGTCGAAAAGTGAAAACACTGTCCAGTAAAACTGTCCGGTTTACTAATTTCCTTGAAACACGGAATTTGGGTCATATATTAATTTCTAGTTATTTCAATTTGGATGACAGAATTGTATAATCAACTGTGATAGCATTTTAAAGAAAAACATAACCCCCCTCCCCCAAAAGTCCCCTTAAATGAATTTATCAGGGGAAAAGTTTCAAATAAAAGTTGTAGCTCTTTATATGTATAGTTAACAACGCTGGTTTAAAGAAAATCGTTGGAGCCATTTTCGAGAAAATACCAGAAAACTGAAAATTATATTTCAGTAAAAACGCACTTCCGGTTATCTATTTTTTTTCAAACTCGGAATTTCAACAACATATTTAATTCTAATTAACATTATTTAGATGACAGAATTGTCTAATATACTGAAACAGCAGTTAAGATGAAAACCTAACCCCACCCCTCCCCCAGAAGTGCCCTTAAATGAATTTTCCTGGAGAAATGTTTCAAATAAAAGTTGTAGCTCTTTGTATGTGTAGTTGATATAGCAAGTTTAAAGAAAATCTTCGGAGCCATTTTTGAGAAAATTGCAAAAACGTAAAAAAAACAACTAGTAAAGTGGTACTTCCGGTTGAGGAATATTGACACATAACGCACCGTCAGATCCCATGGTGATACCTAAACGTAATATCAAGTTTGAACTTTCTACGATTTTTCGTTTTTGAGCTATGCTGTTCACATACATACACACACACACACACACACACACACAACCATTCGCTAAAAACCACTTTTTTGGACTCAGGGGACCCTCAAAACGGACATTTCCGGTGAAAACTCGATATCGAAAATTTGACACGATTACAATACTTCCTCTTACTAGGAGTAAGAGAAAGTAATAAAATATCAAAAATATATACGTGTAAAGTCCTGGCAGTTGGTGTTACTTTCTCATTATAACAGTGTTCAGCATTATTTACAGTTTATTTAACACTCAAACCCAATAATTCTCTCCTTCTCATATCTATTTATATTGGTGGGTGGCAGCGTTCTGCCTTCAGCATAGTTTCGTCTCCAACTCCTACCTTCAGCATTTTCGAACCAAGCTTTAGAAGAAAGGTAAGTCTTCAATTTTACATATTTACAATGTTTAATATATCAAGTTTAAAGAAAATCATTTTCAAGAAAATCGGAAAAAAGTGGGTGGGGAAAAAAAAACAAAAAAAAAAAACCTTCTGTAAAGTGGTACTTCCGGAATTTTGACAGATGACTTCCTCTTGGATCCCGTGGTGATATATAAACGAAATATCAAGTTTGAACTTTCTACGGCTTTTCGCAATTTGAGCTCTGCTATAAAACCCACACACCACTTTTTTGAGCTCAGGGGACTTCAAAAGGTGTATTTCCGGTAAAAACTGTATATCGAAAATCTGACACGATTAAAAATACTTCCACTTACTAGGAGTATGAGAAAGTAAAAATGTCTGGTATGAAATACTTACACAATTTTCTCTTACTGCAATTATAATGTTATATTTGACAAATTTTTCTTAAAACTTATAATTTTTACTTTCTCTTACTCCTAGTATGAGAAACTAGGCGATCACATCTGATTTTCAAAATTGAGTTTGCTACCGGAAATACATGTTTTGGGATCTCCTGTTTTGGGAATACGAAAAAAATATTTTTAGCGAATGGTCTGTGTTGTAAGTGTGTGTGTGTGTGTGTGTGTGTGTGTGAGTGTGTGCGTGTGTGTGTCAATAGAATATCTCAAAAATGAAAAATAGCAGGAAGCTCAAACTTGGCACTACCACCCCGCATCAGCCACGAAGATTTCGGGCAAAATCGAATAACCGAAAATGTGTCTTTACTGATTGTTTTTTCAGTTTTTCGTAATTTACTCGAAAATGGCACCAATGATTGATTTTTTTGGGGGTTCTGGGGATGGGGGCAGTAACGTTATGCTTATCTGTCAAGTACCGCTTCAATATATAATATATGGTTTTACTATCTACATAATAATATTAATAATACAATTCGGAAGCATTGTTAGAATTCCAAATTTGAAGAAATCGGTTAACCGGAAGTACGACATTATAGGTTATTAAGTATTTTTGTTGAGTTCGAAGAATATGTGACCTCTCTGACATCTGACCGTAAATCTCTATGGACCGCTACTAAACTCTTATAAACATGTTTCTTATCCTCTAAGACGTGACAATGGAACATGGACATAAAACAGATCGCGGATAAAGCCACTGAATTTAAAAATCACAGACGTACTAAATGATTTACACGCCACTGATGTAATGACTGAATTAGACGCTCCTCTGCCTCTCTCCTTACCTCCAAAAAGCGTTCACCCCCTCTGATGTTAAACATATCATAAAAAAAACTAACCGTCTAAAAAATCTCCTAGATACGATTTAATAACAACTCAAAATTATTCGTCATCTTCCAAAAAAAAAAAAAACCATAGTTTTTCTCACCTAAATTTATAATTCAGTTCTCAAGAACCCACATACTTTTCTCTATTGTGGAAATTCTCTACAATAAAAATGATTCTAAAACCTAATAAAACCTTCTCACCTTCCATCCTCATACAGGCCCATCCATAAGTCTGCTACCTATTTTAGGAAAAATACTAGAGAAATTGTTATTGAAACGGATTTACCCCATTCTGGTGGAGGCGATGAAAGGGTACCTCAGAATGAGGTGCAAGGGAGAATGGGTGAGAACCTTTCGGGGGGATCACACTAGGATCGAGGACGAAATTTGGCGAGTGAAACGATTTCTGCTATCCAAATTTGATGAGACGAGCAAGAAATCGGGATTTGAGAGAGATTATGAGATTACCATTAGCACTATAGGGGACGACAAGCTCACGAGGCCAACGGAGTCGGGCAGCGGTATTATTCGCTGCTATTCAGATGGCTCTAGGCAGGAGGGCACTGGCCGGTCGGGGGTGGGAGCATGGTTTCAGGAGTTGGATAGAGGGAGCTCGGTGGCCTTGGGTGGGTTGGCCACAGTCTTTCAGGCAGAGGTGGTGGGCATTATTGAATGCTGCCACCTGGTGGGGGAGTGGCAGGGAGAGTTCAAGGAAGTGCGGATTTTCTCGGATAGCCAGGCCGCACTAAGGGCTTTGAGTAAGCCTTGGTGGAGTTCGAAATTAGTGGGAGAATGTCGGAGGAAGCTCAATGCTTTAGCTCGGAGGGGTACGGTGCGCCTCTATTGGATACCCGGACACGCGGGAATAGAGGGGAATGAGAGGGCAGACCAGTTGGCTAGGGAGGGATCATCTCAACCATTTTGCGGTCCTGAACCAGCCCTGGCTCTCACAAAGACGTTTCGTGACAAACAGATTAGACTTTGGGAGACGAAAGTTTTGGAGAAACGCTGGGGGAGACGCAGGGGTGCCTCCAAGCCAAAAGATTTATAAAGACAAGTAGGCAGGGAACTTCGGAGTATCTCCTGTCCCTTAGTAGGACGGGTCTGAGGACCATGATAGGGATAGTGACTGGACACATTTGGGTGTCCAGCCACTTGTTTAATATAGGGAGGACGTCTAGTCCCATTTGCCAGAACTGTGACGACGGAGTCAGGGAAACGGTGTACCACTACCTTTGTCAGTGTCCCCGTTTCGCTGGAACTAGGTTTCGTGTTTTTGGGAGGGCATCACTCTCGCAGGATTGTCTGCGCGAGCTGGAGTTTCGGGATATCTTGGGATACTGTAGATTAACCGGTAAGCTACCGGGGGAGATTTATTAAGGGGATAGGGGGGTATGGGGGGGATAAAGGCCGCATAGGCTTAGGTCCCGCGCCATTAGGCACCCGAACTACAATAATAATACCCCATTCTGGAAACTGAACAAATCACATCAGTTTGGCTTTTGACAATATCACACCACCATTCATCAATGCCATAGAGTAGTGGACACCATTGCTTCGACACTTGAGCGGAAACAGTACTGCTGTGATACCTTCTTTGACCGTGACTCAAGCCTTCGATCGGGTATGGCATCCAGGATTACTGTGTAAGCTAAAAAGAATGCCTACCATCAACCTATTACTTATTCATCAAGTCTTATTTATCTGACCGCTACTTTCAGATTAGTTGCGGATCTGCTACCTCTGACTACTCGCTGGCCGAGGTATATGGTATACTAACTATAAAATTTGTCAATATCAATTTTGAAAACCGGAGTAAGAGAAAGTTGTGTGAGTGTTTCACACAAGATTTTTTTTTTCTCTCTCTCTCTTGTCATAAATTTCCGCTATTATACTACAGTATTGTATAAAAAAAGATAACCTTTTCATCATTGTGAGATATCCCAGCACTGATGCTAGGCGCAAAACCCATCTCCAGCTTTATCATATATTTATTTACTCTCATACTTGTCTGTAATTATTAATTACATTTATACGATTAAAAAAAAAAAAAAAAATCCATTCAAATAAATACACTCTTTCGAATAAATACATTCATATCTTTGAGGTTTAATAATACTTTTAGCCAAGGCTGAACTACATGGTTCCAATCATCTACAAGGATAATTAATGGCTTTGCAAAGGGTTGACGGAACAACGAGAAATTCATTGAAATTTGTTAAATGTATCATATGTAAACATTTTAGTGAACTTTTAGTTAATTACGGCGCCACATAACTTGGTGTGAACAAAGTGATTTACAAACTTTAGGTAAAGTAATTAATTTATAATTTCATTTGTTAAAACAAACTGAATGACCATAATAAAACAAAGTTAACTTATGCTCAATTACTACTATTTGGCTAGTAAATGATACTACTTATTTTAAATCTATCGTGATGTTTTCAGTATTGAGTTTTTATCGAAAATACATATTTTGATGTCCCTTGAACTGGATTTTTTTTTTTTTTTTAAGCACATGGCCTATATTGTGTGTGTTTTTATGGGCAGAATATTTATGTAAATCATTTTTACTTCCTGAAAGTTTAGCGTTTTCATATAATGTAAGATTTAATTTCTTAATGATTATAATTACTGTATAATCTTTCAGCCAAAAAGTTTCTTATATGAATGTAGAATTCACCCTGAAGAACACAAAATAAATTTGCCAAAAGCTTGGCTTGGAATAGAAATAGTCTGCTTTATTTTAATGACCACAAACCTAATCCCCTGCATCTGAACAAGTAAGTATTAGGTATAATACACCCCAAATTAATAATATTTGCAAAAAAAAAAAATAAAAAAAAATAAAACTCCAATAATTACAAAATAATCATAATGAATAATGTGAATAATAAATACTTATCCCCTTTTACTTACAAAGTTTAAGTAATTAGTGACCTATAAGTGAATAAAAAGTAAGTAATACATTTAGTAATTACTTTAATCAGTAAACCTTATTTTTGTATCAGTAATATCTTAAGAAGGTATAACAAAACTTATACATTAGTAATTATTTAACTAGGTGTGAATAACACAAGAAATACTTTTTTTTTATAAGCTCAATCAGTATTTACTAACGACACCGGAAGGTAGCGCAAACATGTGCCTGATAAGTTGTAAACGAAATTTTGGCTAGACCAGTTATGGCAGTTTTTATAGATTTACGTCACGAAAAAAATTTACAGAAAGCGACAGAAATTGAATCCTAGAGAATATAAACAACTTCTTCGTTTTGAAGAAAGTACCGGTTGAGAACAATCAGCAAATATTTTTTTACCGGGTAATCAATGAAAGAAAAAAGGTGGTACTCTGTCATCAAAACAGGAATTCCAGATATTCTTACGATATATTTCTTTTGATCCTGGATTTCAAACAGGCGTAGGTGAAGGTTTTGGGATTTATCGAACTATGATTTGTAAAACTTTCCAGTATGTCTTAAACAGAATATGATGTGCTAAGGTCTCGGAACTGGATTCATTTTTCACAAAATTTACTTGAGATTACCTTCAAGTTGCCTTGTTTAATTGAAGCAGTGGATTGTACTCATGTAGAAATCAATAAGCCAAAACAATTCAGTGATGTATACATAAATCGTAAGGGTTATCCGAGTATCAACATTCAAGTTACTTGTGATGCAGATTAATTAATTACGAATGTAGTTACTTCTTGACCGGGCAGCACCCATGACATTCATATCTGGAAACGGAGTTTTGTTCTTCAAGTTACATCGAAATTTGAAGAGGCCGCTAGTCTTTTAGGAGATAGTGGCTATGGAATTGCTCCTTGGCTAATAACACCATTTAAGCCACCACAAAGTCGAGAGGAAGAATTGTTCAATAAATAACATTCAAAAGAAAGGGGAAGATACTATCGAAAAAGTTTTTGGTCAACTTAAAAAGAGGTTTCCGGTTTTAGGAAATCCAATACATATTAAATTGACAAATATGCCGAAATTGTTCGTAGTGCTTGCATAATTTGGGAAAACTTTTTCTCTTCATTTTCACTATTCCGCTCAATATCGTTAAATAAACGAAATCTTTGGAAAAAGAAACGCAACATGTTCAAACATGTTTCTTTTGATCTGTTTGAATCACGGCGACCGGTAAGTATTTACTTACAAGTCCATTTGGTTATAAGTATTTTACTTACAAGTAAGTTCCAGTAAAAACTGATAGACGTAAGTGTTTACTTCTCAGTATTTGTAAACAGTTATTCACTCTGCTATAAGTATTTACTTACCTTATGAACGATTTACTTTACTGAATCCACTTTTAACTTTCGAGTAATAAGTATATATTATTCACTTAAGCCATTATCAGGACATTCTCATTAAAATAACTGAAACATTTTTTTTAGTTTGAAAAGTTTGTGACTGTAATGAATAGTAAATAGTTAACATACCTCTAGTTGGTGATAAGCAGTTCACACGAACCAGTATAGGACGCCTGTAACAACAGAAAACATACTGTGCTTTAAAAAATATGTAATAAATTATTCATGTTTTGTCCCTTACTAGTCAATATCAGACGAAATATATGAAATTTCATAAAAGCATTTCCCTTTGCACAGAGCTACCCTTCAAACTTATTCACTTTCAATATACTCTGTTTGGTAATATTATCAGGTAGACTACGGCAATAAATAAATAACAAGATTCTAAGTTTGCAAGTGAGAAAAATAAAATTACAGGCAGTTTTTTACTTTCTCTTACTCCTAGCAAGAGGAAGTATTGTAATCGTGTCAAATTTTCGATATCGAGTTTACACCGGAAATATCCGTTTTGAGGTCCCCTGAGTCCAAAAAAGTGGTTTCTAGCAAATAGTCTGTGTGTATGTATGTGAACATCCATAGCTCAAAAAACGAAA